>CATPAB010000412.1:0-282000 GCA_954870475.1 Euphrasia confusa
TATGTTCTTAAAGGATCAATGAATACTGCATAAAAAAAAAAAAAAACATATTAAAATTTAAATACATCTTGTTCGACGTGTGACGAAAAGGGGTGCAACACGAGGACTTCCCAGGGGGTCACCCATCCTAGTACTACTCTCGCCCAAGCACGCTTAACTTCGGAGTTCTGATGGGATCCGGTGCATTAGTGCTGGTATGATCGCACCCGTAAGGGATTGCATGCTCTAATATTTTATAGTCGAAACTAGAGCCATTCGCGACTAAGTCGACTTCAAACGTTCATAACTTTTGTTTCGTTTGGAGTTACGGAACCCACCACACATGAACGTGATCCTCGTTCAGAGACGAACAAGTTACCGATATGACTAGTCCTATCGGTGCCATTTTTCGGCCCAAAATTCCTTCATTTAGTGCGTTTTCGGAGCATTTCAATGTTTTCGGGTAAATTTGAACCCCCTGATGACAGTCACTCGCGACGATTGGATTCTGCAGTTCAGATCTTTTACATCACGATGTCCTTATGTTCTTAAAGGATCAATGATGTCCTTATGTTCTTAAAGGATCAATGAATACTGCATAAAAAAAAAAAAAAAACATATTAAAATTTAAATACATCTTGTTCGACGTGTGACGAAAAGGGGTGCAACACGAGGACTTCCCAGGGGGTCACCCATCCTAGTACTACTCTCGCCCAAGCACGCTTAACTTCGGAGTTCTGATGGGATCCGGTGCATTAGTGCTGGTATGATCGCACCCGTAAGGGATTGCATGCTCTAATATTTTATAGTCGAAACTAGAGCCATTCGCGACTAAGTCGACTTCAAACGTTCATAACTTTTGTTTCGTTTGGAGTTACGGAACCCACCACACATGAACGTGATCCTCGTTCAGAGACGAACAAGTTACCGATATGACTAGTTCTATCGGTGCCATTTTTCGGCCCAAAATTCCTTCATTTAGTGCGTTTTCGGAGCATTTCAATGTTTTCGGGTAAATTTGAACCCCCTGATGACAGTCACTCGCGACGATTGGATTCTGCAGTTCAGATCTTTTACATCACGATGTCCTTATGTTCTTAAAGGATCAATGATGTCCTTATGTTCTTAAAGGATCAATGAATACTGCATAAAAAAAAAAAAAAAACATATTAAAATTTAAATACATCTTGTTCGACGTGTGACGAAAAGGGGTGCAACACGAGGACTTCCCAGGGGGTCACCCATCCTAGTACTACTCTCGCCCAAGCACGCTTAACTTCGGAGTTCTGATGGGATCCGGTGCATTAGTGCTGGTATGATCGCACCCGTAAGGGATTGCATGCTCTAATATTTTATAGTCGAAACTAGAGCCATTCGCGACTAAGTCGACTTCAAACGTTCATAACTTTTGTTTCGTTTGGAGTTACGGAACCCACCACACATGAACGTGATCCTCGTTCAGAGACGAACAAGTTACCGATATGACTAGTCCTATCGGTGCCATTTTTCGGCCCAAAATTCCTTCATTTAGTGCGTTTTCGGAGCATTTCAATGTTTTCGGGTAAATTTGAACCCCCTGATGACAGTCACTCGCGACGATTGGATTCTGCAGTTCAGATCTTTTACATCACGATGTCCTTATGTTCTTAAAGGATCAATGATGTCCTTATGTTCTTAAAGGATCAATGAATACTGCATAAAAAAAAAAAAAAAACATATTAAAATTTAAATACATCTTGTTCGACGTGTGACGAAAAGGGGTGCAACACGAGGACTTCCCAGGGGGTCACCCATCCTAGTACTACTCTCGCCCAAGCACGCTTAACTTCGGAGTTCTGATGGGATCCGGTGCATTAGTGCTGGTATGATCGCACCCGTAAGGGATTGCATGCTCTAATATTTTATAGTCGAAACTAGAGCCATTCGCGACTAAGTCGACTTCAAACGTTCATAACTTTTGTTTCGTTTGGAGTTACGGAACCCACCACACATGAACGTGATCCTCGTTCAGAGACGAACAAGTTACCGATATGACTAGTTCTATCGGTGCCATTTTTCGGCCCAAAATTCCTTCATTTAGTGCGTTTTCGGAGCATTTCAATGTTTTCGGGTAAATTTGAACCCCCTGATGACAGTCACTCGCGACGATTGGATTCTGCAGTTCAGATCTTTTACATCACGATGTCCTTATGTTCTTAAAGGATCAATGATGTCCTTATGTTCTTAAAGGATCAATGAATACTGCATAAAAAAAAAAAAAAAACATATTAAAATTTAAATACATCTTGTTCGACGTGTGACGAAAAGGGGTGCAACACGAGGACTTCCCAGGGGGTCACCCATCCTAGTACTACTCTCGCCCAAGCACGCTTAACTTCGGAGTTCTGATGGGATCCGGTGCATTAGTGCTGGTATGATCGCACCCGTAAGGGATTGCATGCTCTAATATTTTATAGTCGAAACTAGAGCCATTCGCGACTAAGTCGACTTCAAACGTTCATAACTTTTGTTTCGTTTGGAGTTACGGAACCCACCACACATGAACGTGATCCTCGTTCAGAGACGAACAAGTTACCGATATGACTAGTCCTATCGGTGCCATTTTTCGGCCCAAAATTCCTTCATTTAGTGCGTTTTCGGAGCATTTCAATGTTTTCGGGTAAATTTGAACCCCCTGATGACAGTCACTCGCGACGATTGGATTCTGCAGTTCAGATCTTTTACATCACGATGTCCTTATGTTCTTAAAGGATCAATGATGTCCTTATGTTCTTAAAGGATCAATGAATACTGCATAAAAAAAAAAAAAAAACATATTAAAATTTAAATACATCTTGTTCGACGTGTGACGAAAAGGGGTGCAACACGAGGACTTCCCAGGGGGTCACCCATCCTAGTACTACTCTCGCCCAAGCACGCTTAACTTCGGAGTTCTGATGGGATCCGGTGCATTAGTGCTGGTATGATCGCACCCGTAAGGGATTGCATGCTCTAATATTTTATAGTCGAAACTAGAGCCATTCGCGACTAAGTCGACTTCAAACGTTCATAACTTTTGTTTCGTTTGGAGTTACGGAACCCACCACACATGAACGTGATCCTCGTTCAGAGACGAACAAGTTACCGATATGACTAGTTCTATCGGTGCCATTTTTCGGCCCAAAATTCCTTCATTTAGTGCGTTTTCGGAGCATTTCAATGTTTTCGGGTAAATTTGAACCCCCTGATGACAGTCACTCGCGACGATTGGATTCTGCAGTTCAGATCTTTTACATCACGATGTCCTTATGTTCTTAAAGGATCAATGATGTCCTTATGTTCTTAAAGGATCAATGAATACTGCATAAAAAAAAAAAAAAAACATATTAAAATTTAAATACATCTTGTTCGACGTGTGACGAAAAGGGGTGCAACACGAGGACTTCCCAGGGGGTCACCCATCCTAGTACTACTCTCGCCCAAGCACGCTTAACTTCGGAGTTCTGATGGGATCCGGTGCATTAGTGCTGGTATGATCGCACCCGTAAGGGATTGCATGCTCTAATATTTTATAGTCGAAACTAGAGCCATTCGCGACTAAGTCGACTTCAAACGTTCATAACTTTTGTTTCGTTTGGAGTTACGGAACCCACCACACATGAACGTGATCCTCGTTCAGAGACGAACAAGTTACCGATATGACTAGTCCTATCGGTGCCATTTTTCGGCCCAAAATTCCTTCATTTAGTGCGTTTTCGGAGCATTTCAATGTTTTCGGGTAAATTTGAACCCCCTGATGACAGTCACTCGCGACGATTGGATTCTGCAGTTCAGATCTTTTACATCACGATGTCCTTATGTTCTTAAAAGATCAATGATGTCCTTATGTTCTTAAAGGATCAATGAATACTGCATAAAAAAAAAAAAAAAACATATTAAAATTTAAATACATCTTGTTCGACGTGTGACGAAAAGGGGTGCAACACGAGGACTTCCCAGGGGGTCACCCATCCTAGTACTACTCTCGCCCAAGCACGCTTAACTTCGGAGTTCTGATGGGATCCGGTGCATTAGTGCTGGTATGATCGCACCCGTAAGGGATTGCATGCTCTAATATTTTATAGTCGAAACTAGAGCCATTCGCGACTAAGTCGACTTCAAACGTTCATAACTTTTGTTTCGTTTGGAGTTACGGAACCCACCACACATGAACGTGATCCTCGTTCAGAGACGAACAAGTTACCGATATGACTAGTTCTATCGGTGCCATTTTTCGGCCCAAAATTCCTTCATTTAGTGCGTTTTCGGAGCATTTCAATGTTTTCGGGTAAATTTGAACCCCCTGATGACAGTCACTCGCGACGATTGGATTCTGCAGTTCAGATCTTTTACATCACGATGTCCTTATGTTCTTAAAGGATCAATGATGTCCTTATGTTCTTAAAGGATCAATGAATACTGCATAAAAAAAAAAAAAAAACATATTAAAATTTAAATACATCTTGTTCGACGTGTGACGAAAAGGGGTGCAACACGAGGACTTCCCAGGGGGTCACCCATCCTAGTACTACTCTCGCCCAAGCACGCTTAACTTCGGAGTTCTGATGGGATCCGGTGCATTAGTGCTGGTATGATCGCACCCGTAAGGGATTGCATGCTCTAATATTTTATAGTCGAAACTAGAGCCATTCGCGACTAAGTCGACTTCAAACGTTCATAACTTTTGTTTCGTTTGGAGTTACGGAACCCACCACACATGAACGTGATCCTCGTTCAGAGACGAACAAGTTACCGATATGACTAGTCCTATCGGTGCCATTTTTCGGCCCAAAATTCCTTCATTTAGTGCGTTTTCGGAGCATTTCAATGTTTTCGGGTAAATTTGAACCCCCTGATGACAGTCACTCGCGACGATTGGATTCTGCAGTTCAGATCTTTTACATCACGATGTCCTTATGTTCTTAAAAGATCAATGATGTCCTTATGTTCTTAAAGGATCAATGAATACTGCATAAAAAAAAAAAAAAAACATATTAAAATTTAAATACATCTTGTTCGACGTGTGACGAAAAGGGGTGCAACACGAGGACTTCCCAGGGGGTCACCCATCCTAGTACTACTCTCGCCCAAGCACGCTTAACTTCGGAGTTCTGATGGGATCCGGTGCATTAGTGCTGGTATGATCGCACCCGTAAGGGATTGCATGCTCTAATATTTTATAGTCGAAACTAGAGCCATTCGCGACTAAGTCGACTTCAAACGTTCATAACTTTTGTTTCGTTTGGAGTTACGGAACCCACCACACATGAACGTGATCCTCGTTCAGAGACGAACAAGTTACCGATATGACTAGTCCTATCGGTGCCATTTTTCGGCCCAAAATTCCTTCATTTAGTGCGTTTTCGGAGCATTTCAATGTTTTCGGGTAAATTTGAACCCCCTGATGACAGTCACTCGCGACGATTGGATTCTGCAGTTCAGATCTTTTACATCACGATGTCCTTATGTTCTTAAAGGATCAATGATGTCCTTATGTTCTTAAAGGATCAATGAATACTGCATAAAAAAAAAAAAAAACATATTAAAATTTAAATACATCTTGTTCGACGTGTGACGAAAAGGGGTGCAACACGAGGACTTCCCAGGGGGTCACCCATCCTAGTACTACTCTCGCCCAAGCACGCTTAACTTCGGAGTTCTGATGGGATCCGGTGCATTAGTGCTGGTATGATCGCACCCGTAAGGGATTGCATGCTCTAATATTTTATAGTCGAAACTAGAGCCATTCGCGACTAAGTCGACTTCAAACGTTCATAACTTTTGTTTCGTTTGGAGTTACGGAACCCACCACACATGAACGTGATCCTCGTTCAGAGACGAACAAGTTACCGATATGACTAGTCCTATCGGTGCCATTTTTCGGCCCAAAATTCCTTCATTTAGTGCGTTTTCGGAGCATTTCAATGTTTTCGGGTAAATTTGAACCCCCTGATGACAGTCACTCGCGACGATTGGATTCTGCAGTTCAGATCTTTTACATCACGATGTCCTTATGTTCTTAAAAGATCAATGATGTCCTTATGTTCTTAAAGGATCAATGAATACTGCATAAAAAAAAAAAAAAAACATATTAAAATTTAAATACATCTTGTTCGACGTGTGACGAAAAGGGGTGCAACACGAGGACTTCCCAGGGGGTCACCCATCCTAGTACTACTCTCGCCCAAGCACGCTTAACTTCGGAGTTCTGATGGGATCCGGTGCATTAGTGCTGGTATGATCGCACCCGTAAGGGATTGCATGCTCTAATATTTTATAGTCGAAACTAGAGCCATTCGCGACTAAGTCGACTTCAAACGTTCATAACTTTTGTTTCGTTTGGAGTTACGGAACCCACCACACATGAACGTGATCCTCGTTCAGAGACGAACAAGTTACCGATATGACTAGTCCTATCGGTGCCATTTTTCGGCCCAAAATTCCTTCATTTAGTGCGTTTTCGGAGCATTTCAATGTTTTCGGGTAAATTTGAACCCCCTGATGACAGTCACTCGCGACGATTGGATTCTGCAGTTCAGATCTTTTACATCACGATGTCCTTATGTTCTTAAAGGATCAATGATGTCCTTATGTTCTTAAAGGATCAATGAATACTGCATAAAAAAAAAAAAAAACATATTAAAATTTAAATACATCTTGTTCGACGTGTGACGAAAAGGGGTGCAACACGAGGACTTCCCAGGGGGTCACCCATCCTAGTACTACTCTCGCCCAAGCACGCTTAACTTCGGAGTTCTGATGGGATCCGGTGCATTAGTGCTGGTATGATCGCACCCGTAAGGGATTGCATGCTCTAATATTTTATAGTCGAAACTAGAGCCATTCGCGACTAAGTCGACTTCAAACGTTCATAACTTTTGTTTCGTTTGGAGTTACGGAACCCACCACACATGAACGTGATCCTCGTTCAGAGACGAACAAGTTACCGATATGACTAGTCCTATCGGTGCCATTTTTCGGCCCAAAATTCCTTCATTTAGTGCGTTTTCGGAGCATTTCAATGTTTTCGGGTAAATTTGAACCCCCTGATGACAGTCACTCGCGACGATTGGATTCTGCAGTTCAGATCTTTTACATCACGATGTCCTTATGTTCTTAAAGGATCAATGATGTCCTTATGTTCTTAAAGGATCAATGAATACTGCATAAAAAAAAAAAAAAAACATATTAAAATTTAAATACATCTTGTTCGACGTGTGACGAAAAGGGGTGCAACACGAGGACTTCCCAGGGGGTCACCCATCCTAGTACTACTCTCGCCCAAGCACGCTTAACTTCGGAGTTCTGATGGGATCCGGTGCATTAGTGCTGGTATGATCGCACCCGTAAGGGATTGCATGCTCTAATATTTTATAGTCGAAACTAGAGCCATTCGCGACTAAGTCGACTTCAAACGTTCATAACTTTTGTTTCGTTTGGAGTTACGGAACCCACCACACATGAACGTGATCCTCGTTCAGAGACGAACAAGTTACCGATATGACTAGTCCTATCGGTGCCATTTTTCGGCCCAAAATTCCTTCATTTAGTGCGTTTTCGGAGCATTTCAATGTTTTCGGGTAAATTTGAACCCCCTGATGACAGTCACTCGCGACGATTGGATTCTGCAGTTCAGATCTTTTACATCACGATGTCCTTATGTTCTTAAAGGATCAATGATGTCCTTATGTTCTTAAAGGATCAATGAATACTGCATAAAAAAAAAAAAAAAAACATATTAAAATTTAAATACATCTTGTTCGACGTGTGACGAAAAGGGGTGCAACACGAGGACTTCCCAGGGGGTCACCCATCCTAGTACTACTCTCGCCCAAGCACGCTTAACTTCGGAGTTCTGATGGGATCCGGTGCATTAGTGCTGGTATGATCGCACCCGTAAGGGATTTCATGCTCTAATATTTTATAGTCGAAACTAGAGCCATTCGCGACTAAGTCGACTTCAAACGTTCATAACTTTTGTTTCGTTTGGAGTTACGGAACCCACCACACATGAACGTGATCCTCGTTCAGAGACGAACAAGTTACCGATATGACTAGTCCTATCGGTGCCATTTTTCGGCCCAAAATTCCTTCATTTAGTGCGTTTTCGGAGCATTTCAATGTTTTCGGGTAAATTTGAACCCCCTGATGACAGTCACTCGCGACGATTGGATTCTGCAGTTCAGATCTTTTACATCACGATGTCCTTATGTTCTTAAAGGATCAATGATGTCCTTATGTTCTTAAAGGATCAATGAATACTGCATAAAAAAAAAAAAAAAAACATATTAAAATTTAAATACATCTTGTTCGACGTGTGACGAAAAGGGGTGCAACACGAGGACTTCCCAGGGGGTCACCCATCCTAGTACTACTCTCGCCCAAGCACGCTTAACTTCGGAGTTCTGATGGGATCCGGTGCATTAGTGCTGGTATGATCGCACCCGTAAGGGATTGCATGCTCTAATATTTTATAGTCGAAACTAGAGCCATTCGCGACTAAGTCGACTTCAAACGTTCATAACTTTTGTTTCGTTTGGAGTTACGGAACCCACCACACATGAACGTGATCCTCGTTCAGAGACGAACAAGTTACCGATATGACTAGTCCTATCGGTGCCATTTTTCGGCCCAAAATTCCTTCATTTAGTGCGTTTTCGGAGCATTTCAATGTTTTCGGGTAAATTTGAACCCCCTGATGACAGTCACTCGCGACGATTGGATTCTGCAGTTCAGATCTTTTACATCACGATGTCCTTATGTTCTTAAAGGATCAATGATGTCCTTATGTTCTTAAAGGATCAATGAATACTGCATAAAAAAAAAAAAAAAACATATTAAAATTTAAATACATCTTGTCGACGTGTGACGAAAAGGGGTGCAACACGAGGACTTCCCAGGGGGTCACCCATCCTAGTACTACTTTCGCCCAAGCACGCTTAACTTCGGAGTTCTGATGGGATCCGGTGCATTAGTGCTGGTATGATCGCACCCGTAAGGGATTGCATGCTCTAATATTTTATAGTCGAAACTAGAGCCATTCGCGACTAAGTCGACTTCAAACGTTCATAACTTTTGTTTCGTTTGGAGTTACGGAACCCACCACACATGAACGTGATCCTCGTTCAGAGACGAACAAGTTACCGATATGACTAGTCCTATCGGTGCCATTTTTCGGCCCAAAATTCCTTCATTTAGTGCGTTTTCGGAGCATTTCAATGTTTTCGGGTAAATTTGAACCCCCTGATGACAGTCACTCGCGACGATTGGATTCTGCAGTTCAGATCTTTTACATCACGATGTCCTTATGTTCTTAAAGGATCAATGATGTCCTTATGTTCTTAAAGGATCAATGAATACTGCATAAAAAAAAAAAAAAAAACATATTAAAATTTAAATACATCTTGTTCGACGTGTGACGAAAAGGGGTGCAACACGAGGACTTCACAGGGGGTCACCCATCCTAGTACTACTCTCGCCCAAGCACGCTTAACTTCGGAGTTCTGATGGGATCCGGTGCATTAGTGCTGGTATGATCGCACCCGTAAGGGATTGCATGCTCTAATATTTTATAGTCGAAACTAGAGCCATTCGCGACTAAGTCGACTTCAAACGTTCATAACTTTTGTTTCGTTTGGAGTTACGGAACCCACCACACATGAACGTGATCCTCGTTCAGAGACGAACAAGTTACCGATATGACTAGTCCTATCGGTGCCATTTTTCGGCCCAAAATTCCTTCATTTAGTGCGTTTTCAGAGCATTTCAATGTTTTCGGGTAAATTTGAACCCCCTGATGACAGTCACTCGCGACGATTGGATTCTGCAGTTCAGATCTTTTACATCACGATGTCCTTATGTTCTTAAAGGATCAATGATGTCCTTATGTTCTTAAAGGATCAATGAATACTGCATAAAAAAAAAAAAAAAACATATTAAAATTTAAATACATCTTGTCGACGTGTGACGAAAAGGGGTGCAACACGAGGACTTCCCAGGGGGTCACCCATCCTAGTACTACTTTCGCCCAAGCACGCTTAACTTCGGAGTTCTGATGGGATCCGGTGCATTAGTGCTGGTATGATCGCACCCGTAAGGGATTGCATGCTCTAATATTTTATAGTCGAAACTAGAGCCATTCGCGACTAAGTCGACTTCAAACGTTCATAACTTTTGTTTCGTTTGGAGTTACGGAACCCACCACACATGAACGTGATCCTCGTTCAGAGACGAACAAGTTACCGATATGACTAGTCCTATCGGTGCCATTTTTCGGCCCAAAATTCCTTCATTTAGTGCGTTTTCAGAGCATTTCAATGTTTTCGGGTAAATTTGAACCCCCTGATGACAGTCACTCGCGACGATTGGATTCTGCAGTTCAGATCTTTTACATCACGATGTCCTTATGTTCTTAAAGGATCAATGATGTCCTTATGTTCTTAAAGGATCAATGAATACTGCATAAAAAAAAAAAAAAAACATATTAAAATTTAAATACATCTTGTCGACGTGTGACGAAAAGGGGTGCAACACGAGGACTTCCCAGGGGGTCACCCATCCTAGTACTACTTTCGCCCAAGCACGCTTAACTTCGGAGTTCTGATGGGATCCGGTGCATTAGTGCTGGTATGATCGCACCCGTAAGGGATTGCATGCTCTAATATTTTATAGTCGAAACTAGAGCCATTCGCGACTAAGTCGACTTCAAACGTTCATAACTTTTGTTTCGTTTGGAGTTACGGAACCCACCACACATGAACGTGATCCTCGTTCAGAGACGAACAAGTTACCGATATGACTAGTCCTATCGGTGCCATTTTTCGGCCCAAAATTCCTTCATTTAGTGCGTTTTCGGAGCATTTCAATGTTTTCGGGTAAATTTGAACCCCCTGATGACAGTCACTCGCGACGATTGGATTCTGCAGTTCAGATCTTTTACATCACGATGTCCTTATGTTCTTAAAGGATCAATGATGTCCTTATGTTCTTAAAGGATCAATGAATACTGCATAAAAAAAAAAAAAAAAACATATTAAAATTTAAATACATCTTGTTCGACGTGTGACGAAAAGGGGTGCAACACGAGGACTTCACAGGGGGTCACCCATCCTAGTACTACTCTCGCCCAAGCACGCTTAACTTCGGAGTTCTGATGGGATCCGGTGCATTAGTGCTGGTATGATCGCACCCGTAAGGGATTGCATGCTCTAATATTTTATAGTCGAAACTAGAGCCATTCGCGACTAAGTCGACTTCAAACGTTCATAACTTTTGTTTCGTTTGGAGTTACGGAACCCACCACACATGAACGTGATCCTCGTTCAGAGACGAACAAGTTACCGATATGACTAGTCCTATCGGTGCCATTTTTCGGCCCAAAATTCCTTCATTTAGTGCGTTTTCAGAGCATTTCAATGTTTTCGGGTAAATTTGAACCCCCTGATGACAGTCACTCGCGACGATTGGATTCTGCAGTTCAGATCTTTTACATCACGATGTCCTTATGTTCTTAAAGGATCAATGATGTCCTTATGTTCTTAAAGGATCAATGAATACTGCATAAAAAAAAAAAAAAAACATATTAAAATTTAAATACATCTTGTCGACGTGTGACGAAAAGGGGTGCAACACGAGGACTTCCCAGGGGGTCACCCATCCTAGTACTACTTTCGCCCAAGCACGCTTAACTTCGGAGTTCTGATGGGATCCGGTGCATTAGTGCTGGTATGATCGCACCCGTAAGGGATTGCATGCTCTAATATTTTATAGTCGAAACTAGAGCCATTCGCGACTAAGTCGACTTCAAACGTTCATAACTTTTGTTTCGTTTGGAGTTACGGAACCCACCACACATGAACGTGATCCTCGTTCAGAGACGAACAAGTTACCGATATGACTAGTCCTATCGGTGCCATTTTTCGGCCCAAAATTCCTTCATTTAGTTCGTTTTCAGAGCATTTCAATGTTTTCGGGTAAATTTGAACCCCCTGATGACAGTCACTCGCGACGATTGGATTCTGCAGTTCAGATCTTTTACATCACGATGTCCTTATGTTCTTAAAGGATCAATGATGTCCTTATGTTCTTAAAGGATCAATGAATACTGCATAAAAAAAAAAAAAAAAACATATTAAAATTTAAATACATCTTGTCGACGTGTGACGAAAAGGGGTGCAACACGAGGACTTCCCAGGGGGTCACCCATCCTAGTACTACTTTCGCCCAAGCACGCTTAACTTCGGAGTTCTGATGGGATCCGGTGCATTAGTGCTGGTATGATCGCACCCGTAAGGGATTGCATGCTCTAATATTTTATAGTCGAAACTAGAGCCATTCGCGACTAAGTCGACTTCAAACGTTCATAACTTTTGTTTCGTTTGGAGTTACGGAACCCACCACACATGAACGTGATCCTCGTTCAGAGACGAACAAGTTACCGATATGACTAGTCCTATCGGTGCCATTTTTCGGCCCAAAATTCCTTCATTTAGTGCGTTTTCGGAGCATTTCAATGTTTTCGGGTAAATTTGAACCCCCTGATGACAGTCACTCGCGACGATTGGATTCTGCAGTTCAGATCTTTTACATCACGATGTCCTTATGTTCTTAAAGGATCAATGATGTCCTTATGTTCTTAAAGGATCAATGAATACTGCATAAAAAAAAAAAAAAAAACATATTAAAATTTAAATACATCTTGTTCGACGTGTGACGAAAAGGGGTGCAACACGAGGACTTCACAGGGGGTCACCCATCCTAGTACTACTCTCGCCCAAGCACGCTTAACTTCGGAGTTCTGATGGGATCCGGTGCATTAGTGCTGGTATGATCGCACCCGTAAGGGATTGCATGCTCTAATATTTTATAGTCGAAACTAGAGCCATTCGCGACTAAGTCGACTTCAAACGTTCATAACTTTTGTTTCGTTTGGAGTTACGGAACCCACCACACATGAACGTGATCCTCGTTCAGAGACGAACAAGTTACCGATATGACTAGTCCTATCGGTGCCATTTTTCGGCCCAAAATTCCTTCATTTAGTGCGTTTTCAGAGCATTTCAATGTTTTCGGGTAAATTTGAACCCCCTGATGACAGTCACTCGCGACGATTGGATTCTGCAGTTCAGATCTTTTACATCACGATGTCCTTATGTTCTTAAAGGATCAATGATGTCCTTATGTTCTTAAAGGATCAATGAATACTGCATAAAAAAAAAAAAAAAACATATTAAAATTTAAATACATCTTGTCGACGTGTGACGAAAAGGGGTGCAACACGAGGACTTCCCAGGGGGTCACCCATCCTAGTACTACTTTCGCCCAAGCACGCTTAACTTCGGAGTTCTGATGGGATCCGGTGCATTAGTGCTGGTATGATCGCACCCGTAAGGGATTGCATGCTCTAATATTTTATAGTCGAAACTAGAGCCATTCGCGACTAAGTCGACTTCAAACGTTCATAACTTTTGTTTCGTTTGGAGTTACGGAACCCACCACACATGAACGTGATCCTCGTTCAGAGACGAACAAGTTACCGATATGACTAGTCCTATCGGTGCCATTTTTCGGCCCAAAATTCCTTCATTTAGTTCGTTTTCAGAGCATTTCAATGTTTTCGGGTAAATTTGAACCCCCTGATGACAGTCACTCGCGACGATTGGATTCTGCAGTTCAGATCTTTTACATCACGATGTCCTTATGTTCTTAAAGGATCAATGATGTCCTTATGTTCTTAAAGGATCAATGAATACTGCATAAAAAAAAAAAAAAAAACATATTAAAATTTAAATACATCTTGTCGACGTGTGACGAAAAGGGGTGCAACACGAGGACTTCCCAGGGGGTCACCCATCCTAGTACTACTTTCGCCCAAGCACGCTTAACTTCGGAGTTCTGATGGGATCCGGTGCATTAGTGCTGGTATGATCGCACCCGTAAGGGATTGCATGCTCTAATATTTTATAGTCGAAACTAGAGCCATTCGCGACTAAGTCGACTTCAAACGTTCATAACTTTTGTTTCGTTTGGAGTTACGGAACCCACCACACATGAACGTGATCCTCGTTCAGAGACGAACAAGTTACCGATATGACTAGTCCTATCGGTGCCATTTTTCGGCCCAAAATTCCTTCATTTAGTGCGTTTTCGGAGCATTTCAATGTTTTCGGGTAAATTTGAACCCCCTGATGACAGTCACTCGCGACGATTGGATTCTGCAGTTCAGATCTTTTACATCACGATGTCCTTATGTTCTTAAAGGATCAATGATGTCCTTATGTTCTTAAAGGATCAATGAATACTGCATAAAAAAAAAAAAAAAAACATATTAAAATTTAAATACATCTTGTTCGACGTGTGACGAAAAGGGGTGCAACACGAGGACTTCACAGGGGGTCACCCATCCTAGTACTACTCTCGCCCAAGCACGCTTAACTTCGGAGTTCTGATGGGATCCGGTGCATTAGTGCTGGTATGATCGCACCCGTAAGGGATTGCATGCTCTAATATTTTATAGTCGAAACTAGAGCCATTCGCGACTAAGTCGACTTCAAACGTTCATAACTTTTGTTTCGTTTGGAGTTACGGAACCCACCACACATGAACGTGATCCTCGTTCAGAGACGAACAAGTTACCGATATGACTAGTCCTATCGGTGCCATTTTTCGGCCCAAAATTCCTTCATTTAGTGCGTTTTCGGAGCATTTCAATGTTTTCGGGTAAATTTGAACCCCCTGATGACAGTCACTCGCGACGATTGGATTCTGCAGTTCAGATCTTTTACATCACGATGTCCTTATGTTCTTAAAGGATCAATGATGTCCTTATGTTCTTAAAGGATCAATGAATACTGCATAAAAAAAAAAAAAAAAACATATTAAAATTTAAATACATCTTGTTCGACGTGTGACGAAAAGGGGTGCAACACGAGGACTTCACAGGGGGTCACCCATCCTAGTACT
The DNA here is from genome assembly GCA_954870475.1 of Euphrasia confusa. Classification (NCBI taxonomy): domain Eukaryota; kingdom Viridiplantae; phylum Streptophyta; class Magnoliopsida; order Lamiales; family Orobanchaceae; genus Euphrasia; species Euphrasia confusa. The sequence goes on from CATPAB010000412.1 coordinate 14,959, forward strand.
ACTCTCGCCCAAGCACGCTTAACTTCGGAGTTCTGATGGGATCCGGTGCATTAGTGCTGGTATGATCGCACCCGTAAGGGATTGCATGCTCTAATATTTTATAGTCGAAACTAGAGCCATTCGCGACTAAGTCGACTTCAAACGTTCATAACTTTTGTTTCGTTTGGAGTTACGGAACCCACCACACATGAACGTGATCCTCGTTCAGAGACGAACAAGTTACCGATATGACTAGTCCTATCGGTGCCATTTTTCGGCCCAAAATTCCTTCATTTAGTGCGTTTTCAGAGCATTTCAATGTTTTCGGGTAAATTTGAACCCCCTGATGACAGTCACTCGCGACGATTGGATTCTGCAGTTCAGATCTTTTACATCACGATGTCCTTATGTTCTTAAAGGATCAATGATGTCCTTATGTTCTTAAAGGATCAATGAATACTGCATAAAAAAAAAAAAAAAACATATTAAAATTTAAATACATCTTGTCGACGTGTGACGAAAAGGGGTGCAACACGAGGACTTCCCAGGGGGTCACCCATCCTAGTACTACTTTCGCCCAAGCACGCTTTACTTCGGAGTTCTGATGGGATCCGGTGCATTAGTGCTGGTATGATCGCACCCGTAAGGGATTGCATGCTCTAATATTTTATAGTCGAAACTAGAGCCATTCGCGACTAAGTCGACTTCAAACGTTCATAACTTTTGTTTCGTTTGGAGTTACGGAACCCACCACACATGAACGTGATCCTCGTTCAGAGACGAACAAGTTACCGATATGACTAGTCCTATCGGTGCCATTTTTCGGCCCAAAATTCCTTCATTTAGTGCGTTTTCAGAGCATTTCAATGTTTTCGGGTAAATTTGAACCCCCTGATGACAGTCACTCGCGACGATTGGATTCTGCAGTTCAGATCTTTTACATCACGATGTCCTTATGTTCTTAAAGGATCAATGATGTCCTTATGTTCTTAAAGGATCAATGAATACTGCATAAAAAAAAAAAAAAAACATATTAAAATTTAAATACATCTTGTCGACGTGTGACGAAAAGGGGTGCAACACGAGGACTTCCCAGGGGGTCACCCATCCTAGTACTACTTTCGCCCAAGCACGCTTAACTTCGGAGTTCTGATGGGATCCGGTGCATTAGTGCTGGTATGATCGCACCCGTAAGGGATTGCATGCTCTAATATTTTATAGTCGAAACTAGAGCCATTCGCGACTAAGTCGACTTCAAACGTTCATAACTTTTGTTTCGTTTGGAGTTACGGAACCCACCACACATGAACGTGATCCTCGTTCAGAGACGAACAAGTTACCGATATGACTAGTCCTATCGGTGCCATTTTTCGGCCCAAAATTCCTTCATTTAGTGCGTTTTCGGAGCATTTCAATGTTTTCGGGTAAATTTGAACCCCCTGATGACAGTCACTCGCGACGATTGGATTCTGCAGTTCAGATCTTTTACATCACGATGTCCTTATGTTCTTAAAGGATCAATGATGTCCTTATGTTCTTAAAGGATCAATGAATACTGCATAAAAAAAAAAAAAAAACATATTAAAATTTAAATACATCTTGTTCGACGTGTGACGAAAAGGGGTGCAACACGAGGACTTCCCAGGGGGTCACCCATCCTAGTACTACTCTCGCCCAAGCACGCTTAACTTCGGAGTTCTGATGGGATCCGGTGCATTAGTGCTGGTATGATCGCACCCGTAAGGGATTGCATGCTCTAATATTTTATAGTCGAAACTAGAGCCATTCGCGACTAAGTCGACTTCAAACGTTCATAACTTTTGTTTCGTTTGGAGTTACGGAACCCACCACACATGAACGTGATCCTCGTTCAGAGACGAACAAGTTACCGATATGACTAGTCCTATCGGTGCCATTTTTCGGCCCAAAATTCCTTCATTTAGTGCGTTTTCGGAGCATTTCAATGTTTTCGGGTAAATTTGAACCCCCTGATGACAGTCACTCGCGACGATTGGATTCTGCAGTTCAGATCTTTTACATCACGATGTCCTTATGTTCTTAAAGGATCAATGATGTCCTTATGTTCTTAAAGGATCAATGAATACTGCATAAAAAAAAAAAAAAAAACATATTAAAATTTAAATACATCTTGTTCGACGTGTGACGAAAAGGGGTGCAACACGAGGACTTCCCAGGGGGTCACCCATCCTAGTACTACTCTCGCCCAAGCACGCTTAACTTCGGAGTTCTGATGGGATCCGGTGCATTAGTGCTGGTATGATCGCACCCGTAAGGGATTGCATGCTCTAATATTTTATAGTCGAAACTAGAGCCATTCGCGACTAAGTCGACTTCAAACGTTCATAACTTTTGTTTCGTTTGGAGTTACGGAACCCACCACACATGAACGTGATCCTCGTTCAGAGACGAACAAGTTACCGATATGACTAGTCCTATCGGTGCCATTTTTCGGCCCAAAATCCCTTCATTTAGTGCGTTTTCGGAGCATTTCAATGTTTTCGGGTAAATTTGAACCCCCTGATGACAGTCACTCGCGACGATTGGATTCTGCAGTTCAGATCTTTTACATCACGATGTCCTTATGTTCTTAAAGGATCAATGATGTCCTTATGTTCTTAAAGGATCAATGAATACTGCATAAAAAAAAAAAAAAAACATATTAAAATTTAAATACATCTTGTTCGACGTGTGACGAAAAGGGGTGCAACACGAGGACTTCCCAGGGGGTCACCCATCCTAGTACTACTCTCGCCCAAGCACGCTTAACTTCGGAGTTCTGATGGGATCCGGTGCATTAGTGCTGGTATGATCGCACCCGTAAGGGATTGCATGCTCTAATATTTTATAGTCGAAACTAGAGCCATTCGCGACTAAGTCGACTTCAAACGTTCATAACTTTTGTTTCGTTTGGAGTTACGGAACCCACCACACATGAACGTGATCCTCGTTCAGAGACGAACAAGTTACCGTTATGACTAGTCCTATCGGTGCCATTTTTCGGCCCAAAATTCCTTCATTTAGTGCGTTTTCGGAGCATTTCAATGTTTTCGGGTAAATTTGAACCCCCTGATGACAGTCACTCGCGACGATTGGATTCTGCAGTTCAGATCTTTTACATCACGATGTCCTTATGTTCTTAAAGGATCAATGATGTCCTTATGTTCTTAAAGGATCAATGAATACTGCATAAAAAAAAAAAAAAAACATATTAAAATTTAAATACATCTTGTCGACGTGTGACGAAAAGGGGTGCAACACGAGGACTTCCCAGGGGGTCACCCATCCTAGTACTACTTTCGCCCAAGCACGCTTAACTTCGGAGTTCTGATGGGATCCGGTGCATTAGTGCTGGTATGATCGCACCCGTAAGGGATTGCATGCTCTAATATTTTATAGTCGAAACTAGAGCCATTCGCGACTAAGTCGACTTCAAACGTTCATAACTTTTGTTTCGTTTGGAGTTACGGAACCCACCACACATGAACGTGATCCTCGTTCAGAGACGAACAAGTTACCGATATGACTAGTCCTATCGGTGCCATTTTTCGGCCCAAAATTCCTTCATTTAGTGCGTTTTCGGAGCATTTCAATGTTTTCGGGTAAATTTGAACCCCCTGATGACAGTCACTCGCGACGATTGGATTCTGCAGTTCAGATCTTTTACATCACGATGTCCTTATGTTCTTAAAGGATCAATGATGTCCTTATGTTCTTAAAGGATCAATGAATACTGCATAAAAAAAAAAAAAAAACATATTAAAATTTAAATACATCTTGTTCGACGTGTGACGAAAAGGGGTGCAACACGAGGACTTCCCAGGGGGTCACCCATCCTAGTACTACTCTCGCCCAAGCACGCTTAACTTCGGAGTTCTGATGGGATCCGGTGCATTAGTGCTGGTATGATCGCACCCGTAAGGGATTGCATGCTCTAATATTTTATAGTCGAAACTAGAGCCATTCGCGACTAAGTCGACTTCAAACGTTCATAACTTTTGTTTCGTTTGGAGTTACGGAACCCACCACACATGAACGTGATCCTCGTTCAGAGACGAACAAGTTACCGTTATGACTAGTCCTATCGGTGCCATTTTTCGGCCCAAAATTCCTTCATTTAGTGCGTTTTCGGAGCATTTCAATGTTTTCGGGTAAATTTGAACCCCCTGATGACAGTCACTCGCGACGATTGGATTCTGCAGTTCAGATCTTTTACATCACGATGTCCTTATGTTCTTAAAGGATCAATGATGTCCTTATGTTCTTAAAGGATCAATGAATACTGCATAAAAAAAAAAAAAAAACATATTAAAATTTAAATACATCTTGTCGACGTGTGACGAAAAGGGGTGCAACACGAGGACTTCCCAGGGGGTCACCCATCCTAGTACTACTTTCGCCCAAGCACGCTTAACTTCGGAGTTCTGATGGGATCCGGTGCATTAGTGCTGGTATGATCGCACCCGTAAGGGATTGCATGCTCTAATATTTTATAGTCGAAACTAGAGCCATTCGCGACTAAGTCGACTTCAAACGTTCATAACTTTTGTTTCGTTTGGAGTTACGGAACCCACCACACATGAACGTGATCCTCGTTCAGAGACGAACAAGTTACCGATATGACTAGTCCTATCGGTGCCATTTTTCGGCCCAAAATTCCTTCATTTAGTGCGTTTTCGGAGCATTTCAATGTTTTCGGGTAAATTTGAACCCCCTGATGACAGTCACTCGCGACGATTGGATTCTGCAGTTCAGATCTTTTACATCACGATGTCCTTATGTTCTTAAAGGATCAATGATGTCCTTATGTTCTTAAAGGATCAATGAATACTGCATAAAAAAAAAAAAAAAACATATTAAAATTTAAATACATCTTGTTCGACGTGTGACGAAAAGGGGTGCAACACGAGGACTTCCCAGGGGGTCACCCATCCTAGTACTACTCTCGCCCAAGCACGCTTAACTTCGGAGTTCTGATGGGATCCGGTGCATTAGTGCTGGTATGATCGCACCCGTAAGGGATTGCATGCTCTAATATTTTATAGTCGAAACTAGAGCCATTCGCGACTAAGTCGACTTCAAACGTTCATAACTTTTGTTTCGTTTGGAGTTACGGAACCCACCACACATGAACGTGATCCTCGTTCAGAGACGAACAAGTTACCGATATGACTAGTCCTATCGGTGCCATTTTTCGGCCCAAAATTCCTTCATTTAGTGCGTTTTCAGAGCATTTCAATGTTTTCGGGTAAATTTGAACCCCCTGATGACAGTCACTCGCGACGATTGGATTCTGCAGTTCAGATCTTTTACATCACGATGTCCTTATGTTCTTAAAGGATCAATGATGTCCTTATGTTCTTAAAGGATCAATGAATACTGCATAAAAAAAAAAAAAAAACATATTAAAATTTAAATACATCTTGTCGACGTGTGACGAAAAGGGGTGCAACACGAGGACTTCCCAGGGGGTCACCCATCCTAGTACTACTTTCGCCCAAGCACGCTTAACTTCGGAGTTCTGATGGGATCCGGTGCATTAGTGCTGGTATGATCGCACCCGTAAGGGATTGCATGCTCTAATATTTTATAGTCGAAACTAGAGCCATTCGCGACTAAGTCGACTTCAAACGTTCATAACTTTTGTTTCGTTTGGAGTTACGGAACCCACCACACATGAACGTGATCCTCGTTCAGAGACGAACAAGTTACCGATATGACTAGTCCTATCGGTGCCATTTTTCGGCCCAAAATTCCTTCATTTAGTGCGTTTTCGGAGCATTTCAATGTTTTCGGGTAAATTTGAACCCCCTGATGACAGTCACTCGCGACGATTGGATTCTGCAGTTCAGATCTTTTACATCACGATGTCCTTATGTTCTTAAAGGATCAATGATGTCCTTATGTTCTTAAAGGATCAATGAATACTGCATAAAAAAAAAAAAAAAACATATTAAAATTTAAATACATCTTGTTCGACGTGTGACGAAAAGGGGTGCAACACGAGGACTTCCCAGGGGGTCACCCATCCTAGTACTACTCTCGCCCAAGCACGCTTAACTTCGGAGTTCTGATGGGATCCGGTGCATTAGTGCTGGTATGATCGCACCCGTAAGGGATTGCATGCTCTAATATTTTATAGTCGAAACTAGAGCCATTCGCGACTAAGTCGACTTCAAACGTTCATAACTTTTGTTTCGTTTGGAGTTACGGAACCCACCACACATGAACGTGATCCTCGTTCAGAGACGAACAAGTTACCGATATGACTAGTCCTATCGGTGCCATTTTTCGGCCCAAAATTCCTTCATTTAGTGCGTTTTCGGAGCATTTCAATGTTTTCGGGTAAATTTGAACCCCCTGATGACAGTCACTCGCGACGATTGGATTCTGCAGTTCAGATCTTTTACATCACGATGTCCTTATGTTCTTAAAGGATCAATGATGTCCTTATGTTCTTAAAGGATCAATGAATACTGCATAAAAAAAAAAAAAAACATATTAAAATTTAAATACATCTTGTTCGACGTGTGACGAAAAGGGGTGCAACACGAGGACTTCCCAGGGGGTCACCCATCCTAGTACTACTCTCGCCCAAGCACGCTTAACTTCGGAGTTCTGATGGGATCCGGTGCATTAGTGCTGGTATGATCGCACCCGTAAGGGATTGCATGCTCTAATATTTTATAGTCGAAACTAGAGCCATTCGCGACTAAGTCGACTTCAAACGTTCATAACTTTTGTTTCGTTTGGAGTTACGGAACCCACCACACATGAACGTGATCCTCGTTCAGAGACGAACAAGTTACCGATATGACTAGTCCTATCGGTGCCATTTTTCGGCCCAAAATTCCTTCATTTAGTGCGTTTTCGGAGCATTTCAATGTTTTCGGGTAAATTTGAACCCCCTGATGACAGTCACTCGCGACGATTGGATTCTGCAGTTCAGATCTTTTACATCACGATGTCCTTATGTTCTTAAAGGATCAATGATGTCCTTATGTTCTTAAAGGATCAATGAATACTGCATAAAAAAAAAAAAAACATATTAAAATTTAAATACATCTTGTTCGACGTGTGACGAAAAGGGGTGCAACACGAGGACTTCCCAGGGGGTCACCCATCCTAGTACTACTCTCGCCCAAGCACGCTTAACTTCGGAGTTCTGATGGGATCCGGTGCATTAGTGCTGGTATGATCGCACCCGTAAGGGATTGCATGCTCTAATATTTTATAGTCGAAACTAGAGCCATTCGCGACTAAGTCGACTTCAAACGTTCATAACTTTTGTTTCGTTTGGAGTTACGGAACCCAACACACATGAACGTGATCCTCGTTCAGAGACGAACAAGTTACCGATATGACTAGTCCTATCGGTGCCATTTTTCGGCCCAAAATTCCTTCATTTAGTGCGTTTTCGGAGCATTTCAATGTTTTCGGGTAAATTTGAACCCCCTGATGACAGTCACTCGCGACGATTGGATTCTGCAGTTCAGATCTTTTACATCACGATGTCCTTATGTTCTTAAAGGATCAATGATGTCCTTATGTTCTTAAAGGATCAATGAATACTGCATAAAAAAAAAAAAAAAAACATATTAAAATTTAAATACATCTTGTTCGACGTGTGACGAAAAGGGGTGCAACACGAGGACTTCCCAGGGGGTCACCCATCCTAGTACTACTCTCGCCCAAGCACGCTTAACTTCGGAGTTCTGATGGGATCCGGTGCATTAGTGCTGGTATGATCGCACCCGTAAGGGATTGCATGCTCTAATATTTTATAGTCGAAACTAGAGCCATTCGCGACTAAGTCGACTTCAAACGTTCATAACTTTTGTTTCGTTTGGAGTTACGGAACCCACCACACATGAACGTGATCCTCGTTCAGAGACGAACAAGTTACCGATATGACTAGTCCTATCGGTGCCATTTTTCGGCCCAAAATTCCTTCATTTAGTGCGTTTTCGGAGCATTTCAATGTTTTCGGGTAAATTTGAACCCCCTGATGACAGTCACTCGCGACGATTGGATTCTGCAGTTCAGATCTTTTACATCACGATGTCCTTATGTTCTTAAAGGATCAATGATGTCCTTATGTTCTTAAAGGATCAATGAATACTGCATAAAAAAAAAAAAAAAAACATATTAAAATTTAAATACATCTTGTTCGACGTGTGACGAAAAGGGGTGCAACACGAGGACTTCCCAGGGGGTCACCCATCCTAGTACTACTCTCGCCCAAGCACGCTTAACTTCGGAGTTCTGATGGGATCCGGTGCATTAGTGCTGGTATGATCGCACCCGTAAGGGATTGCATGCTCTAATATTTTATAGTCGAAACTAGAGCCATTCGCGACTACGTCGACTTCAAACGTTCATAACTTTTGTTTCGTTTGGAGTTACGGAACCCACCACACATGAACGTGATCCTCGTTCAGAGACGAACAAGTTACCGATATGACTAGTCCTATCGGTGCCATTTTTCGGCCCAAAATTCCTTCATTTAGTGCGTTTTCGGAGCATTTCAATGTTTTCGGGTAAATTTGAACCCCCTGATGACAGTCACTCGCGACGATTGGATTCTGCAGTTCAGATCTTTTACATCACGATGTCCTTATGTTCTTAAAGGATCAATGATGTCCTTATGTTCTTAAAGGATCAATGAATACTGCATAAAAAAAAAAAAAAAAACATATTAAAATTTAAATACATCTTGTTCGACGTGTGACGAAAAGGGGTGCAACACGAGGACTTCCCAGGGGGTCACCCATCCTAGTACTACTCTCGCCCAAGCACGCTTAACTTCGGAGTTCTGATGGGATCCGGTGCATTAGTGCTGGTATGATCGCACCCGTAAGGGATTGCATGCTCTAATATTTTATAGTCGAAACTAGAGCCATTCGCGACTAAGTCGACTTCAAACGTTCATAACTTTTGTTTCGTTTGGAGTTACGGAACCCACCACACATGAACGTGATCCTCGTTCAGAGACGAACAAGTTACCGATATGACTAGTCCTATCGGTGCCATTTTTCGGCCCAAAATTCCTTCATTTAGTGCGTTTTCGGAGCATTTCAATGTTTTCGGGTAAATTTGAACCCCCTGATGACAGTCACTCGCGACGATTGGATTCTGCAGTTCAGATCTTTTACATCACGATGTCCTTATGTTCTTAAAGGATCAATGATGTCCTTATGTTCTTAAAGGATCAATGAATACTGCATAAAAAAAAAAAAAAAAACATATTAAAATTTAAATACATCTTGTTCGACGTGTGACGAAAAGGGGTGCAACACGAGGACTTCCCAGGGGGTCACCCATCCTAGTACTACTCTCGCCCAAGCACGCTTAACTTCGGAGTTCTGATGGGATCCGGTGCATTAGTGCTGGTATGATCGCACCCGTAAGGGATTGCATGCTCTAATATTTTATAGTCGAAACTAGAGCCATTCGCGACTACGTCGACTTCAAACGTTCATAACTTTTGTTTCGTTTGGAGTTACGGAACCCACCACACATGAACGTGATCCTCGTTCAGAGACGAACAAGTTACCGATATGACTAGTCCTATCGGTGCCATTTTTCGGCCCAAAATTCCTTCATTTAGTGCGTTTTCGGAGCATTTCAATGTTTTCGGGTAAATTTGAACCCCCTGATGACAGTCACTCGCGACGATTGGATTCTGCAGTTCAGATCTTTTACATCACGATGTCCTTATGTTCTTAAAGGATCAATGATGTCCTTATGTTCTTAAAGGATCAATGAATACTGCATAAAAAAAAAAAAAACATATTAAAATTTAAATACATCTTGTTCGACGTGTGACGAAAAGGGGTGCAACACGAGGACTTCCCAGGGGGTCACCCATCCTAGTACTACTCTCGCCCAAGCACGCTTAACTTCGGAGTTCTGATGGGATCCGGTGCATTAGTGCTGGTATGATCGCACCCGTAAGGGATTGCATGCTCTAATATTTTATAGTCGAAACTAGAGCCATTCGCGACTAAGTCGACTTCAAACGTTCATAACTTTTGTTTCGTTTGGAGTTACGGAACCCAACACACATGAACGTGATCCTCGTTCAGAGACGAACAAGTTACCGATATGACTAGTCCTATCGGTGCCATTTTTCGGCCCAAAATTCCTTCATTTAGTGCGTTTTCGGAGCATTTCAATGTTTTCGGGTAAATTTGAACCCCCTGATGACAGTCACTCGCGACGATTGGATTCTGCAGTTCAGATCTTTTACATCACGATGTCCTTATGTTCTTAAAGGATCAATGATGTCCTTATGTTCTTAAAGGATCAATGAATACTGCATAAAAAAAAAAAAAAAAACATATTAAAATTTAAATACATCTTGTTCGACGTGTGACGAAAAGGGGTGCAACACGAGGACTTCCCAGGGGGTCACCCATCCTAGTACTACTCTCGCCCAAGCACGCTTAACTTCGGAGTTCTGATGGGATCCGGTGCATTAGTGCTGGTATGATCGCACCCGTAAGGGATTGCATGCTCTAATATTTTATAGTCGAAACTAGAGCCATTCGCGACTAAGTCGACTTCAAACGTTCATAACTTTTGTTTCGTTTGGAGTTACGGAACCCACCACACATGAACGTGATCCTCGTTCAGAGACGAACAAGTTACCGATATGACTAGTCCTATCGGTGCCATTTTTCGGCCCAAAATTCCTTCATTTAGTGCGTTTTCGGAGCATTTCAATGTTTTCGGGTAAATTTGAACCCCCTGATGACAGTCACTCGCGACGATTGGATTCTGCAGTTCAGATCTTTTACATCACGATGTCCTTATGTTCTTAAAGGATCAATGATGTCCTTATGTTCTTAAAGGATCAATGAATACTGCATAAAAAAAAAAAAAACATATTAAAATTTAAATACATCTTGTTCGACGTGTGACGAAAAGGGGTGCAACACGAGGACTTCCCAGGGGGTCACCCATCCTAGTACTACTCTCGCCCAAGCACGCTTAACTTCGGAGTTCTGATGGGATCCGGTGCATTAGTGCTGGTATGATCGCACCCGTAAGGGATTGCATGCTCTAATATTTTATAGTCGAAACTAGAGCCATTCGCGACTAAGTCGACTTCAAACGTTCATAACTTTTGTTTCGTTTGGAGTTACGGAACCCAACACACATGAACGTGATCCTCGTTCAGAGACGAACAAGTTACCGATATGACTAGTCCTATCGGTGCCATTTTTCGGCCCAAAATTCCTTCATTTAGTGCGTTTTCGGAGCATTTCAATGTTTTCGGGTAAATTTGAACCCCCTGATGACAGTCACTCGCGACGATTGGATTCTGCAGTTCAGATCTTTTACATCACGATGTCCTTATGTTCTTAAAGGATCAATGATGTCCTTATGTTCTTAAAGGATCAATGAATACTGCATAAAAAAAAAAAAAAAAACATATTAAAATTTAAATACATCTTGTTCGACGTGTGACGAAAAGGGGTGCAACACGAGGACTTCCCAGGGGGTCACCCATCCTAGTACTACTCTCGCCCAAGCACGCTTAACTTCGGAGTTCTGATGGGATCCGGTGCATTAGTGCTGGTATGATCGCACCCGTAAGGGATTGCATGCTCTAATATTTTATAGTCGAAACTAGAGCCATTCGCGACTAAGTCGACTTCAAACGTTCATAACTTTTGTTTCGTTTGGAGTTACGGAACCCACCACACATGAACGTGATCCTCGTTCAGAGACGAACAAGTTACCGATATGACTAGTCCTATCGGTGCCATTTTTCGGCCCAAAATTCCTTCATTTAGTGCGTTTTCGGAGCATTTCAATGTTTTCGGGTAAATTTGAACCCCCTGATGACAGTCACTCGCGACGATTGGATTCTGCAGTTCAGATCTTTTACATCACGATGTCCTTATGTTCTTAAAGGATCAATGATGTCCTTATGTTCTTAAAGGATCAATGAATACTGCATAAAAAAAAAAAAAAACATATTAAAATTTAAATACATCTTGTTCGACGTGTGACGAAAAGGGGTGCAACACGAGGACTTCCCAGGGGGTCACCCATCCTAGTACTACTCTCGCCCAAGCACGCTTAACTTCGGAGTTCTGATGGGATCCGGTGCATTAGTGCTGGTATGATCGCACCCGTAAGGGATTGCATGCTCTAATATTTTATAGTCGAAACTAGAGCCATTCGCGACTAAGTCGACTTCAAACGTTCATAACTTTTGTTTCGTTTGGAGTTACGGAACCCACCACACATGAACGTGATCCTCGTTCAGAGACGAACAAGTTACCGATATGACTAGTCCTATCGGTGTCATTTTTCGGCCCAAAATTCCTTCATTTAGTGCGTTTTCGGAGCATTTCAATGTTTTCGGGTAAATTTGAACCCCCTGATGACAGTCACTCGCGACGATTGGATTCTGCAGTTCAGATCTTTTACATCACGATGTCCTTATGTTCTTAAAGGATCAATGATGTCCTTATGTTCTTAAAGGATCAATGAATACTGCATAAAAAAAAAAAAAAACATATTAAAATTTAAATACATCTTGTTCGACGTGTGACGAAAAGGGGTGCAACACGAGGACTTCCCAGGGGGTCACCCATCCTAGTACTACTCTCGCCCAAGCACGCTTAACTTCGGAGTTCTGATGGGATCCGGTGCATTAGTGCTGGTATGATCGCACCCGTAAGGGATTGCATGCTCTAATATTTTATAGTCGAAACTAGAGCCATTCGCGACTAAGTCGACTTCAAACGTTCATAACTTTTGTTTCGTTTGGAGTTACGGAACCCACCACACATGAACGTGATCCTCGTTCAGAGACGAACAAGTTACCGATATGACTAGTCCTATCGGTGCCATTTTTCGGCCCAAAATTCCTTCATTTAGTGCGTTTTCGGAGCATTTCAATGTTTTCGGGTAAATTTGAACCCCCTGATGACAGTCACTCGCGACGATTGGATTCTGCAGTTCAGATCTTTTACATCACGATGTCCTTATGTTCTTAAAGGATCAATGATGTCCTTATGTTCTTAAAGGATCAATGAATACTGCATAAAAAAAAAAAAAAACATATTAAAATTTAAATACATCTTGTTCGACGTGTGACGAAAAGGGGTGCAACACGAGGACTTCCCAGGGGGTCACCCATCCTAGTACTACTCTCGCCCAAGCACGCTTAACTTCGGAGTTCTGATGGGATCCGGTGCATTAGTGCTGGTATGATCGCACCCGTAAGGGATTGCATGCTCTAATATTTTATAGTCGAAACTAGAGCCATTCGCGACTAAGTCGACTTCAAACGTTCATAACTTTTGTTTCGTTTGGAGTTACGGAACCCACCACACATGAACGTGATCCTCGTTCAGAGACGAACAAGTTACCGATATGACTAGTCCTATCGGTGCCATTTTTCGGCCCAAAATTCCTTCATTTAGTGCGTTTTCGGAGCATTTCAATGTTTTCGGGTAAATTTGAACCCCCTGATGACAGTCACTCGCGACGATTGGATTCTGCAGTTCAGATCTTTTACATCACGATGTCCTTATGTTCTTAAAGGATCAATGATGTCCTTATGTTCTTAAAGGATCAATGAATACTGCATAAAAAAAAAAAAAAACATATTAAAATTTAAATACATCTTGTTCGACGTGTGACGAAAAGGGGTGCAACACGAGGACTTCCCAGGGGGTCACCCATCCTAGTACTACTCTCGCCCAAGCACGCTTAACTTCGGAGTTCTGATGGGATCCGGTGCATTAGTGCTGGTATGATCGCACTCGTAAGGGATTGCATGCTCTAATATTTTATAGTCGAAACTAGAGCCATTCGCGACTAAGTCGACTTCAAACGTTCATAACTTTTGTTTCGTTTGGAGTTACGGAACCCACCACACATGAACGTGATCCTCGTTCAGAGACGAACAAGTTACCGATATGACTAGTCCTATCGGTGTCATTTTTCGGCCCAAAATTCCTTCATTTAGTGCGTTTTCGGAGCATTTCAATGTTTTCGGGTAAATTTGAACCCCCTGATGACAGTCACTCGCGACGATTGGATTCTGCAGTTCAGATCTTTTACATCACGATGTCCTTATGTTCTTAAAGGATCAATGATGTCCTTATGTTCTTAAAGGATCAATGAATACTGCATAAAAAAAAAAAAAAAAAACATATTAAAATTTAAATACATCTTGTTCGACGTGTGACGAAAAGGGGTGCAACACGAGGACTTCCCAGGGGGTCACCCATCCTAGTACTACTCTCGCCCAAGCACGCTTAACTTCGGAGTTCTGATGGGATCCGGTGCATTAGTGCTGGTATGATCGCACCCGTAAGGGATTGCATGCTCTAATATTTTATAGTCGAAACTAGAGCCATTCGCGACTAAGTCGACTTCAAACGTTCATAACTTTTGTTTCGTTTGGAGTTACGGAACCCACCACACATGAACGTGATCCTCGTTCAGAGACGAACAAGTTACCGATATGACTAGTCCTATCGGTGCCATTTTTCGGCCCAAAATTCCTTCATTTAGTGCGTTTTCGGAGCATTTCAATGTTTTCGGGTAAATTTGAACCCCCTGATGACAGTCACTCGCGACGATTGGATTCTGCAGTTCAGATCTTTTACATCACGATGTCCTTATGTTCTTAAAGGATCAATGATGTCCTTATGTTCTTAAAGGATCAATGAATACTGCATAAAAAAAAAAAAAAACATATTAAAATTTAAATACATCTTGTTCGACGTGTGACGAAAAGGGGTGCAACACGAGGACTTCCCAGGGGGTCACCCATCCTAGTACTACTCTCGCCCAAGCACGCTTAACTTCGGAGTTCTGATGGGATCCGGTGCATTAGTGCTGGTATGATCGCACCCGTAAGGGATTGCATGCTCTAATATTTTATAGTCGAAACTAGAGCCATTCGCGACTAAGTCGACTTCAAACGTTCATAACTTTTGTTTCGTTTGGAGTTACGGAACCCACCACACATGAACGTGATCCTCGTTCAGAGACGAACAAGTTACCGATATGACTAGTCCTATCGGTGCCATTTTTCGGCCCAAAATTCCTTCATTTAGTGCGTTTTCGGAGCATTTCAATGTTTTCGGGTAAATTTGAACCCCCTGATGACAGTCACTCGCGACGATTGGATTCTGCAGTTCAGATCTTTTACATCACGATGTCCTTATGTTCTTAAAGGATCAATGATGTCCTTATGTTCTTAAAGGATCAATGAATACTGCATAAAAAAAAAAAAAAACATATTAAAATTTAAATACATCTTGTTCGACGTGTGACGAAAAGGGGTGCAACACGAGGACTTCCCAGGGGGTCACCCATCCTAGTACTACTCTCGCCCAAGCACGCTTAACTTCGGAGTTCTGATGGGATCCGGTGCATTAGTGCTGGTATGATCGCACCCGTAAGGGATTGCATGCTCTAATATTTTATAGTCGAAACTAGAGCCATTCGCGACTAAGTCGACTTCAAACGTTCATAACTTTTGTTTCGTTTGGAGTTACGGAACCCACCACACATGAACGTGATCCTCGTTCAGAGACGAACAAGTTACCGATATGACTAGTCCTATCGGTGCCATTTTTCGGCCCAAAATTCCTTCATTTAGTGCGTTTTCGGAGCATTTCAATGTTTTCGGGTAAATTTGAACCCCCTGATGACAGTCACTCGCGACGATTGGATTCTGCAGTTCAGATCTTTTACATCACGATGTCCTTATGTTCTTAAAGGATCAATGATGTCCTTATGTTCTTAAAGGATCAATGAATACTGCATAAAAAAAAAAAAAAAACATATTAAAATTTAAATACATCTTGTTCGACGTGTGACGAAAAGGGGTGCAACACGAGGACTTCCCAGGGGGTCACCCATCCTAGTACTACTCTCGCCCAAGCACGCTTAACTTCGGAGTTCTGATGGGATCCGGTGCATTAGTGCTGGTATGATCGCACCCGTAAGGGATTGCATGCTCTAATATTTTATAGTCGAAACTAGAGCCATTCGCGACTAAGTCGACTTCAAACGTTCATAACTTTTGTTTCGTTTGGAGTTACGGAACCCACCACACATGAACGTGATCCTCGTTCAGAGACGAACAAGTTACCGATATGACTAGTCCTATCGGTGCCATTTTTCGGCCCAAAATTCCTTCATTTAGTGCGTTTTCGGAGCATTTCAATGTTTTCGGGTAAATTTGAACCCCCTGATGACAGTCACTCGCGACGATTGGATTCTGCAGTTCAGATCTTTTACATCACGATGTCCTTATGTTCTTAAAGGATCAATGATGTCCTTATGTTCTTAAAGGATCAATGAATACTGCATAAAAAAAAAAAAAAAAACATATTAAAATTTAAATACATCTTGTTCGACGTGTGACGAAAAGGGGTGCAACACGAGGACTTCCCAGGGGGTCACCCATCCTAGTACTACTCTCGCCCAAGCACGCTTAACTTCGGAGTTCTGATGGGATCCGGTGCATTAGTGCTGGTATGATCGCACCCGTAAGGGATTGCATGCTCTAATATTTTATAGTCGAAACTAGAGCCATTCGCGACTAAGTCGACTTCAAACGTTCATAACTTTTGTTTCGTTTGGAGTTACGGAACCCACCACACATGAACGTGATCCTCGTTCAGAGACGAACAAGTTACCGATATGACTAGTCCTATCGGTGCCATTTTTCGGCCCAAAATTCCTTCATTTAGTGCGTTTTCGGAGCATTTCAATGTTTTCGGGTAAATTTGAACCCCCTGATGACAGTCACTCGCGACGATTGGATTCTGCAGTTCAGATCTTTTACATCACGATGTCCTTATGTTCTTAAAGGATCAATGATGTCCTTATGTTCTTAAAGGATCAATGAATACTGCATAAAAAAAAAAAAAAAACATATTAAAATTTAAATACATCTTGTTCGACGTGTGACGAAAAGGGGTGCAACACGAGGACTTCCCAGGGGGTCACCCATCCTAGTACTACTCTCGCCCAAGCACGCTTAACTTCGGAGTTCTGATGGGATCCGGTGCATTAGTGCTGGTATGATCGCACCCGTAAGGGATTGCATGCTCTAATATTTTATAGTCGAAACTAGAGCCATTCGCGACTACGTCGACTTCAAACGTTCATAACTTTTGTTTCGTTTGGAGTTACGGAACCCACCACACATGAACGTGATCCTCGTTCAGAGACGAACAAGTTACCGATATGACTAGTCCTATCGGTGCCATTTTTCGGCCCAAAATTCCTTCATTTAGTGCGTTTTCGGAGCATTTCAATGTTTTCGGGTAAATTTGAACCCCCTGATGACAGTCACTCGCGACGATTGGATTCTGCAGTTCAGATCTTTTACATCACGATGTCCTTATGTTCTTAAAGGATCAATGATGTCCTTATGTTCTTAAAGGATCAATGAATACTGCATAAACAAAAAAAAAAACATATTAAAATTTAAATAGATCTTGTTCGACGTGTGACGAAAAGGGGTGCAACACGAGGACTTCCCAGGGGGTCACCCATCCTAGTACTACTCTCGCCCAAGCACGCTTAACTTCGGAGTTCTGATGGGATCCGGTGCATTAGTGCTGGTATGATCGCACCCGTAAGGGATTGCATGCTCTAATATTTTATAGTCGAAACTAGAGCCATTCGCGACTAAGTCGACTTCAAACGTTCATAACTTTTGTTTCGTTTGGAGTTACGGAACCCACCACACATGAACGTGATCCTCGTTCAGAGACGAACAAGTTACCGATATGACTAGTCCTATCGGTGCCATTTTTCGGCCCAAAATTCCTTCATTTAGTGCGTTTTCGGAGCATTTCAATGTTTTCGGGTAAATTTGAACCCCCTGATGACAGTCACTCGCGACGATTGGATTCTGCAGTTCAGATCTTTTACATCACGATGTCCTTATGTTCTTAAAGGATCAATGATGTCCTTATGTTCTTAAAGGATCAATGAATACTGCATAAAAAAAAAAAAAAACATATTAAAATTTAAATACATCTTGTTCGACGTGTGACGAAAAGGGGTGCAACACGAGGACTTCCCAGGGGGTCACCCATCCTAGTACTACTCTCGCCCAAGCACGCTTAACTTCGGAGTTCTGATGGGATCCGGTGCATTAGTGCTGGTATGATCGCACCCGTAAGGGATTGCATGCTCTAATATTTTATAGTCGAAACTAGAGCCATTCGCGACTAAGTCGACTTCAAACGTTCATAACTTTTGTTTCGTTTGGAGTTACGGAACCCACCACACATGAACGTGATCCTCGTTCAGAGACGAACAAGTTACCGATATGACTAGTCCTATCGGTGCCATTTTTCGGCCCAAAATTCCTTCATTTAGTGCGTTTTCGGAGCATTTCAATGTTTTCGGGTAAATTTGAACCCCCTGATGACAGTCACTCGCGACGATTGGATTCTGCAGTTCAGATCTTTTACATCACGATGTCCTTATGTTCTTAAAGGATCAATGATGTCCTTATGTTCTTAAAGGATCAATGAATACTGCATAAAAAAAAAAAAAAAACATATTAAAATTTAAATACATCTTGTTCGACGTGTGACGAAAAGGGGTGCAACACGAGGACTTCCCAGGGGGTCACCCATCCTAGTACTACTCTCGCCCAAGCACGCTTAACTTCGGAGTTCTGATGGGATCCGGTGCATTAGTGCTGGTATGATCGCACCCGTAAGGGATTGCATGCTCTAATATTTTATAGTCGAAACTAGAGCCATTCGCGACTAAGTCGACTTCAAACGTTCATAACTTTTGTTTCGTTTGGAGTTACGGAACCCACCACACATGAACGTGATCCTCGTTCAGAGACGAACAAGTTACCGATATGACTAGTCCTATCGGTGCCATTTTTCGGCCCAAAATTCCTTCATTTAGTGCGTTTTCGGAGCATTTCAATGTTTTCGGGTAAATTTGAACCCCCTGATGACAGTCACTCGCGACGATTGGATTCTGCAGTTCAGATCTTTTACATCACGATGTCCTTATGTTCTTAAAGGATCAATGATGTCCTTATGTTCTTAAAGGATCAATGAATACTGCATAAAAAAAAAAAAAAACATATTAAAATTTAAATACATCTTGTTCGACGTGTGACGAAAAGGGGTGCAACACGAGGACTTCCCAGGGGGTCACCCATCCTAGTACTACTCTCGCCCAAGCACGCTTAACTTCGGAGTTCTGATGGGATCCGGTGCATTAGTGCTGGTATGATCGCACCCGTAAGGGATTGCATGCTCTAATATTTTATAGTCGAAACTAGAGCCATTCGCGACTAAGTCGACTTCAAACGTTCATAACTTTTGTTTCGTTTGGAGTTACGGAACCCACCACACATGAACGTGATCCTCGTTCAGAGACGAACAAGTTACCGATATGACTAGTCCTATCGGTGCCATTTTTCGGCCCAAAATTCCTTCATTTAGTGCGTTTTCGGAGCATTTCAATGTTTTCGGGTAAATTTGAACCCCCTGATGACAGTCACTCGCGACGATTGGATTCTGCAGTTCAGATCTTTTACATCACGATGTCCTTATGTTCTTAAAGGATCAATGATGTCCTTATGTTCTTAAAGGATCAATGAATACTGCATAAAAAAAAAAAAAAAACATATTAAAATTTAAATACATCTTGTTCGACGTGTGACGAAAAGGGGTGCAACACGAGGACTTCCCAGGGGGTCACCCATCCTAGTACTACTCTCGCCCAAGCACGCTTAACTTCGGAGTTCTGATGGGATCCGGTGCATTAGTGCTGGTATGATCGCACCCGTAAGGGATTGCATGCTCTAATATTTTATAGTCGAAACTAGAGCCATTCGCGACTAAGTCGACTTCAAACGTTCATAACTTTTGTTTCGTTTGGAGTTACGGAACCCACCACACATGAACGTGATCCTCGTTCAGAGACGAACAAGTTACCGATATGACTAGTCCTATCGGTGCCATTTTTCGGCCCAAAATTCCTTCATTTAGTGCGTTTTCGGAGCATTTCAATGTTTTCGGGTAAATTTGAACCCCCTGATGACAGTCACTCGCGACGATTGGATTCTGCAGTTCAGATCTTTTACATCACGATGTCCTTATGTTCTTAAAGGATCAATGATGTCCTTATGTTCTTAAAGGATCAATGAATACTGCATAAAAAAAAAAAAAAAAACATATTAAAATTTAAATACATCTTGTTCGACGTGTGACGAAAAGGGGTGCAACACGAGGACTTCCCAGGGGGTCACCCATCCTAGTACTACTCTCGCCCAAGCACGCTTAACTTCGGAGTTCTGATGGGATCCGGTGCATTAGTGCTGGTATGATCGCACCCGTAAGGGATTGCATGCTCTAATATTTTATAGTCGAAACTAGAGCCATTCGCGACTAAGTCGACTTCAAACGTTCATAACTTTTGTTTCGTTTGGAGTTACGGAACCCACCACACATGAACGTGATCCTCGTTCAGAGACGAACAAGTTACCGATATGACTAGTCCTATCGGTGCCATTTTTCGGCCCAAAATTCCTTCATTTAGTGCGTTTTCGGAGCATTTCAATGTTTTCGGGTAAATTTGAACCCCCTGATGACAGTCACTCGCGACGATTGGATTCTGCAGTTCAGATCTTTTACATCACGATGTCCTTATGTTCTTAAAGGATCAATGATGTCCTTATGTTCTTAAAGGATCAATGAATACTGCATAAAAAAAAAAAAAAAACATATTAAAATTTAAATACATCTTGTTCGACGTGTGACGAAAAGGGGTGCAACACGAGGACTTCCCAGGGGGTCACCCATCCTAGTACTACTCTCGCCCAAGCACGCTTAACTTCGGAGTTCTGATGGGATCCGGTGCATTAGTGCTGGTATGATCGCACCCGTAAGGGATTGCATGCTCTAATATTTTATAGTCGAAACTAGAGCCATTCGCGACTACGTCGACTTCAAACGTTCATAACTTTTGTTTCGTTTGGAGTTACGGAACCCACCACACATGAACGTGATCCTCGTTCAGAGACGAACAAGTTACCGATATGACTAGTCCTATCGGTGCCATTTTTCGGCCCAAAATTCCTTCATTTAGTGCGTTTTCGGAGCATTTCAATGTTTTCGGGTAAATTTGAACCCCCTGATGACAGTCACTCGCGACGATTGGATTCTGCAGTTCAGATCTTTTACATCACGATGTCCTTATGTTCTTAAAGGATCAATGATGTCCTTATGTTCTTAAAGGATCAATGAATACTGCATAAACAAAAAAAAAAACATATTAAAATTTAAATAGATCTTGTTCGACGTGTGACGAAAAGGGGTGCAACACGAGGACTTCCCAGGGGGTCACCCATCCTAGTACTACTCTCGCCCAAGCACGCTTAACTTCGGAGTTCTGATGGGATCCGGTGCATTAGTGCTGGTATGATCGCACCCGTAAGGGATTGCATGCTCTAATATTTTATAGTCGAAACTAGAGCCATTCGCGACTAAGTCGACTTCAAACGTTCATAACTTTTGTTTCGTTTGGAGTTACGGAACCCACCACACATGAACGTGATCCTCGTTCAGAGACGAACAAGTTACCGATATGACTAGTCCTATCGGTGCCATTTTTCGGCCCAAAATTCCTTCATTTAGTGCGTTTTCGGAGCATTTCAATGTTTTCGGGTAAATTTGAACCCCCTGATGACAGTCACTCGCGACGATTGGATTCTGCAGTTCAGATCTTTTACATCACGATGTCCTTATGTTCTTAAAGGATCAATGATGTCCTTATGTTCTTAAAGGATCAATGAATACTGCATAAAAAAAAAAAAAAAACATATTAAAATTTAAATACATCTTGTTCGACGTGTGACGAAAAGGGGTGCAACACGAGGACTTCCCAGGGGGTCACCCATCCTAGTACTACTCTCGCCCAAGCACGCTTAACTTCGGAGTTCTGATGGGATCCGGTGCATTAGTGCTGGTATGATCGCACCCGTAAGGGATTGCATGCTCTAATATTTTATAGTCGAAACTAGAGCCATTCGCGACTAAGTCGACTTCAAACGTTCATAACTTTTGTTTCGTTTGGAGTTACGGAACCCACCACACATGAACGTGATCCTCGTTCAGAGACGAACAAGTTACCGATATGACTAGTCCTATCGGTGCCATTTTTCGGCCCAAAATTCCTTCATTTAGTGCGTTTTCGGAGCATTTCAATGTTTTCGGGTAAATTTGAACCCCCTGATGACAGTCACTCGCGACGATTGGATTCTGCAGTTCAGATCTTTTACATCACGATGTCCTTATGTTCTTAAAGGATCAATGATGTCCTTATGTTCTTAAAGGATCAATGAATACTGCATAAAAAAAAAAAAAAAAACATATTAAAATTTAAATACATCTTGTTCGACGTGTGACGAAAAGGGGTGCAACACGAGGACTTCCCAGGGGGTCACCCATCCTAGTACTACTCTCGCCCAAGCACGCTTAACTTCGGAGTTCTGATGGGATCCGGTGCATTAGTGCTGGTATGATCGCACCCGTAAGGGATTGCATGCTCTAATATTTTATAGTCGAAACTAGAGCCATTCGCGACTAAGTCGACTTCAAACGTTCATAACTTTTGTTTCGTTTGGAGTTACGGAACCCACCACACATGAACGTGATCCTCGTTCAGAGACGAACAAGTTACCGATATGACTAGTCCTATCGGTGCCATTTTTCGGCCCAAAATTCCTTCATTTAGTGCGTTTTCGGAGCATTTTAATGTTTTCGGGTAAATTTGAACCCCCTGATGACAGTCACTCGCGACGATTGGATTCTGCAGTTCAGATCTTTTACATCACGATGTCCTTATGTTCTTAAAGGATCAATGATGTCCTTATGTTCTTAAAGGATCAATGAATACTGCATAAAAAAAAAAAAAAAAAACATATTAAAATTTAAATACATCTTGTTCGACGTGTGACGAAAAGGGGTGCAACACGAGGACTTCCCAGGGGGTCACCCATCCTAGTACTACTCTCGCCCAAGCACGCTTAACTTCGGAGTTCTGATGGGATCCGGTGCATTAGTGCTGGTATGATCGCACCCGTAAGGGATTGCATGCTCTAATATTTTATAGTCGAAACTAGAGCCATTCGCGACTACGTCGACTTCAAACGTTCATAACTTTTGTTTCGTTTGGAGTTACGGAACCCACCACACATGAACGTGATCCTCGTTCAGAGACGAACAAGTTACCGATATGACTAGTCCTATCGGTGCCATTTTTCGGCCCAAAATTCCTTCATTTAGTGCGTTTTCGGAGCATTTCAATGTTTTCGGGTAAATTTGAACCCCCTGATGACAGTCACTCGCGACGATTGGATTCTGCAGTTCAGATCTTTTACATCACGATGTCCTTATGTTCTTAAAGGATCAATGATGTCCTTATGTTCTTAAAGGATCAATGAATACTGCATAAAAAAAAAAAAAAAACATATTAAAATTTAAATACATCTTGTTCGACGTGTGACGAAAAGGGGTGCAACACGAGGACTTCCCAGGGGGTCACCCATCCTAGTACTACTCTCGCCCAAGCACGCTTAACTTCGGAGTTCTGATGGGATCCGGTGCATTAGTGCTGGTATGATCGCACCCGTAAGGGATTGCATGCTCTAATATTTTATAGTCGAAACTAGAGCCATTCGCGACTACGTCGACTTCAAACGTTCATAACTTTTGTTTCGTTTGGAGTTACGGAACCCACCACACATGAACGTGATCCTCGTTCAGAGACGAACAAGTTACCGATATGACTAGTCCTATCGGTGCCATTTTTCGGCCCAAAATTCCTTCATTTAGTGCGTTTTCGGAGCATTTCAATGTTTTCGGGTAAATTTGAACCCCCTGATGACAGTCACTCGCGACGATTGGATTCTGCAGTTCAGATCTTTTACATCACGATGTCCTTATGTTCTTAAAGGATCAATGATGTCCTTATGTTCTTAAAGGATCAATGAATACTGCATAAAAAAAAAAAAAAAAACATATTAAAATTTAAATACATCTTGTTCGACGTGTGACGAAAAGGGGTGCAACACGAGGACTTCCCAGGGGGTCACCCATCCTAGTACTACTCTCGCCCAAGCACGCTTAACTTCGGAGTTCTGATGGGATCCGGTGCATTAGTGCTGGTATGATCGCACCCGTAAGGGATTGCATGCTCTAATATTTTATAGTCGAAACTAGAGCCATTCGCGACTAAGTCGACTTCAAACGTTCATAACTTTTGTTTCGTTTGGAGTTACGGAACCCACCACACATGAACGTGATCCTCGTTCAGAGACGAACAAGTTACCGATATGACTAGTCCTATCGGTGCCATTTTTCGGCCCAAAATTCCTTCATTTAGTGCGTTTTCGGAGCATTTCAATGTTTTCGGGTAAATTTGAACCCCCTGATGACAGTCACTCGCGACGATTGGATTCTGCAGTTCAGATCTTTTACATCACGATGTCCTTATGTTCTTAAAGGATCAATGATGTCCTTATGTTCTTAAAGGATCAATGAATACTGCATAAAAAAAAAAAAAAAAACATATTAAAATTTAAATACATCTTGTTCGACGTGTGACGAAAAGGGGTGCAACACGAGGACTTCCCAGGGGGTCACCCATCCTAGTACTACTCTCGCCCAAGCACGCTTAACTTCGGAGTTCTGATGGGATCCGGTGCATTAGTGCTGGTATGATCGCACCCGTAAGGGATTGCATGCTCTAATATTTTATAGTCGAAACTAGAGCCATTCGCGACTACGTCGACTTCAAACGTTCATAACTTTTGTTTCGTTTGGAGTTACGGAACCCACCACACATGAACGTGATCCTCGTTCAGAGACGAACAAGTTACCGATATGACTAGTCCTATCGGTGCCATTTTTCGGCCCAAAATTCCTTCATTTAGTGCGTTTTCGGAGCATTTCAATGTTTTCGGGTAAATTTGAACCCCCTGATGACAGTCACTCGCGACGATTGGATTCTGCAGTTCAGATCTTTTACATCACGATGTCCTTATGTTCTTAAAGGATCAATGATGTCCTTATGTTCTTAAAGGATCAATGAATACTGCATAAAAAAAAAAAAAAAACATATTAAAATTTAAATACATCTTGTTCGACGTGTGACGAAAAGGGGTGCAACACGAGGACTTCCCAGGGGGTCACCCATCCTAGTACTACTCTCGCCCAAGCACGCTTAACTTCGGAGTTCTGATGGGATCCGGTGCATTAGTGCTGGTATGATCGCACCCGTAAGGGATTGCATGCTCTAATATTTTATAGTCGAAACTAGAGCCATTCGCGACTACGTCGACTTCAAACGTTCATAACTTTTGTTTCGTTTGGAGTTACGGAACCCACCACACATGAACGTGATCCTCGTTCAGAGACGAACAAGTTACCGATATGACTAGTCCTATCGGTGCCATTTTTCGGCCCAAAATTCCTTCATTTAGTGCGTTTTCGGAGCATTTCAATGTTTTCGGGTAAATTTGAACCCCCTGATGACAGTCACTCGCGACGATTGGATTCTGCAGTTCAGATCTTTTACATCACGATGTCCTTATGTTCTTAAAGGATCAATGATGTCCTTATGTTCTTAAAGGATCAATGAATACTGCATAAAAAAAAAAAAAAAAACATATTAAAATTTAAATACATCTTGTTCGACGTGTGACGAAAAGGGGTGCAACACGAGGACTTCCCAGGGGGTCACCCATCCTAGTACTACTCTCGCCCAAGCACGCTTAACTTCGGAGTTCTGATGGGATCCGGTGCATTAGTGCTGGTATGATCGCACCCGTAAGGGATTGCATGCTCTAATATTTTATAGTCGAAACTAGAGCCATTCGCGACTAAGTCGACTTCAAACGTTCATAACTTTTGTTTCGTTTGGAGTTACGGAACCCACCACACATGAACGTGATCCTCGTTCAGAGACGAACAAGTTACCGATATGACTAGTCCTATCGGTGCCATTTTTCGGCCCAAAATTCCTTCATTTAGTGCGTTTTCGGAGCATTTCAATGTTTTCGGGTAAATTTGAACCCCCTGATGACAGTCACTCGCGACGATTGGATTCTGCAGTTCAGATCTTTTACATCACGATGTCCTTATGTTCTTAAAGGATCAATGATGTCCTTATGTTCTTAAAGGATCAATGAATACTGCATAAAAAAAAAAAAAAAACATATTAAAATTTAAATACATCTTGTTCGACGTGTGACGAAAAGGGGTGCAACACGAGGACTTCCCAGGGGGTCACCCATCCTAGTACTACTCTCGCCCAAGCACGCTTAACTTCGGAGTTCTGATGGGATCCGGTGCATTAGTGCTGGTATGATCGCACCCGTAAGGGATTGCATGCTCTAATATTTTATAGTCGAAACTAGAGCCATTCGCGACTAAGTCGACTTCAAACGTTCATAACTTTTGTTTCGTTTGGAGTTACGGAACCCACCACACATGAACGTGATCCTCGTTCAGAGACGAACAAGTTACCGATATGACTAGTCCTATCGGTGCCATTTTTCGGCCCAAAATTCCTTCATTTAGTGCGTTTTCGGAGCATTTCAATGTTTTCGGGTAAATTTGAACCCCCTGATGACAGTCACTCGCGACGATTGGATTCTGCAGTTCAGATCTTTTACATCACGATGTCCTTATGTTCTTAAAGGATCAATGATGTCCTTATGTTCTTAAAGGATCAATGAATACTGCATAAAAAAAAAAAAAAAACATATTAAAATTTAAATACATCTTGTTCGACGTGTGACGAAAAGGGGTGCAACACGAGGACTTCCCAGGGGGTCACCCATCCTAGTACTACTCTCGCCCAAGCACGCTTAACTTCGGAGTTCTGATGGGATCCGGTGCATTAGTGCTGGTATGATCGCACCCGTAAGGGATTGCATGCTCTAATATTTTATAGTCGAAACTAGAGCCATTCGCGACTAAGTCGACTTCAAACGTTCATAACTTTTGTTTCGTTTGGAGTTACGGAACCCACCACACATGAACGTGATCCTCGTTCAGAGACGAACAAGTTACCGATATGACTAGTCCTATCGGTGCCATTTTTCGGCCCAAAATTCCTTCATTTAGTGCGTTTTCGGAGCATTTCAATGTTTTCGGGTAAATTTGAACCCCCTGATGACAGTCACTCGCGACGATTGGATTCTGCAGTTCAGATCTTTTACATCACGATGTCCTTATGTTCTTAAAGGATCAATGATGTCCTTATGTTCTTAAAGGATCAATGAATACTGCATAAAAAAAAAAAAAAAAAACATATTAAAATTTAAATACATCTTGTTCGACGTGTGACGAAAAGGGGTGCAACACGAGGACTTCCCAGGGGGTCACCCATCCTAGTACTACTCTCGCCCAAGCACGCTTAACTTCGGAGTTCTGATGGGATCCGGTGCATTAGTGCTGGTATGATCGCACCCGTAAGGGATTGCATGCTCTAATATTTTATAGTCGAAACTAGAGCCATTCGCGACTAAGTCGACTTCAAACGTTCATAACTTTTGTTTCGTTTGGAGTTACGGAACCCACCACACATGAACGTGATCCTCGTTCAGAGACGAACAAGTTACCGATATGACTAGTCCTATCGGTGCCATTTTTCGGCCCAAAATTCCTTCATTTAGTGCGTTTTCGGAGCATTTCAATGTTTTCGGGTAAATTTGAACCCCCTGATGACAGTCACTCGCGACGATTGGATTCTGCAGTTCAGATCTTTTACATCACGATGTCCTTATGTTCTTAAAGGATCAATGATGTCCTTATGTTCTTAAAGGATCAATGAATACTGCATAAAAAAAAAAAAAAAACATATTAAAATTTAAATACATCTTGTTCGACGTGTGACGAAAAGGGGTGCAACACGAGGACTTCCCAGGGGGTCACCCATCCTAGTACTACTCTCGCCCAAGCACGCTTAACTTCGGAGTTCTGATGGGATCCGGTGCATTAGTGCTGGTATGATCGCACCCGTAAGGGATTGCATGCTCTAATATTTTATAGTCGAAACTAGAGCCATTCGCGACTAAGTCGACTTCAAACGTTCATAACTTTTGTTTCGTTTGGAGTTACGGAACCCACCACACATGAACGTGATCCTCGTTCAGAGACGAACAAGTTACCGATATGACTAGTCCTATCGGTGCCATTTTTCGGCCCAAAATTCCTTCATTTAGTGCGTTTTCGGAGCATTTCAATGTTTTCGGGTAAATTTGAACCCCCTGATGACAGTCACTCGCGACGATTGGATTCTGCAGTTCAGATCTTTTACATCACGATGTCCTTATGTTCTTAAAGGATCAATGATGTCCTTATGTTCTTAAAGGATCAATGAATACTGCATAAAAAAAAAAAAAAAACATATTAAAATTTAAATACATCTTGTTCGACGTGTGACGAAAAGGGGTGCAACACGAGGACTTCCCAGGGGGTCACCCATCCTAGTACTACTCTCGCCCAAGCACGCTTAACTTCGGAGTTCTGATGGGATCCGGTGCATTAGTGCTGGTATGATCGCACCCGTAAGGGATTGCATGCTCTAATATTTTATAGTCGAAACTAGAGCCATTCGCGACTAAGTCGACTTCAAACGTTCATAACTTTTGTTTCGTTTGGAGTTACGGAACCCACCACACATGAACGTGATCCTCGTTCAGAGACGAACAAGTTACCGATATGACTAGTCCTATCGGTGCCATTTTTCGGCCCAAAATTCCTTCATTTAGTGCGTTTTCGGAGCATTTCAATGTTTTCGGGTAAATTTGAACCCCCTGATGACAGTCACTCGCGACGATTGGATTCTGCAGTTCAGATCTTTTACATCACGATGTCCTTATGTTCTTAAAGGATCAATGATGTCCTTATGTTCTTAAAGGATCAATGAATACTGCATAAAAAAAAAAAAAAAAAACATATTAAAATTTAAATACATCTTGTTCGACGTGTGACGAAAAGGGGTGCAACACGAGGACTTCCCAGGGGGTCACCCATCCTAGTACTACTCTCGCCCAAGCACGCTTAACTTCGGAGTTCTGATGGGATCCGGTGCATTAGTGCTGGTATGATCGCACCCGTAAGGGATTGCATGCTCTAATATTTTATAGTCGAAACTAGAGCCATTCGCGACTAAGTCGACTTCAAACGTTCATAACTTTTGTTTCGTTTGGAGTTACGGAACCCACCACACATGAACGTGATCCTCGTTCAGAGACGAACAAGTTACCGATATGACTAGTCCTATCGGTGCCATTTTTCGGCCCAAAATTCCTTCATTTAGTGCGTTTTCGGAGCATTTCAATGTTTTCGGGTAAATTTGAACCCCCTGATGACAGTCACTCGCGACGATTGGATTCTGCAGTTCAGATCTTTTACATCACGATGTCCTTATGTTCTTAAAGGATCAATGATGTCCTTATGTTCTTAAAGGATCAATGAATACTGCATAAAAAAAAAAAAAAAACATATTAAAATTTAAATACATCTTGTTCGACGTGTGACGAAAAGGGGTGCAACACGAGGACTTCCCAGGGGGTCACCCATCCTAGTACTACTCTCGCCCAAGCACGCTTAACTTCGGAGTTCTGATGGGATCCGGTGCATTAGTGCTGGTATGATCGCACCCGTAAGGGATTGCATGCTCTAATATTTTATAGTCGAAACTAGAGCCATTCGCGACTACGTCGACTTCAAACGTTCATAACTTTTGTTTCGTTTGGAGTTACGGAACCCACCACACATGAACGTGATCCTCGTTCAGAGACGAACAAGTTACCGATATGACTAGTCCTATCGGTGTCATTTTTCGGCCCAAAATTCCTTCATTTAGTGCGTTTTCGGAGCATTTCAATGTTTTCGGGTAAATTTGAACCCCCTGATGACAGTCACTCGCGACGATTGGATTCTGCAGTTCAGATCTTTTACATCACGATGTCCTTATGTTCTTAAAGGATCAATGATGTCCTTATGTTCTTAAAGGATCAATGAATACTGCATAAAAAAAAAAAAAAAAACATATTAAAATTTAAATACATCTTGTTCGACGTGTGACGAAAAGGGGTGCAACACGAGGACTTCCCAGGGGGTCACCCATCCTAGTACTACTCTCGCCCAAGCACGCTTAACTTCGGAGTTCTGACGGGATCCGGTGCATTAGTGCTGGTATGATCGCACCCGTAAGGGATTGCATGCTCTAATATTTTATAGTCGAAACTAGAGCCATTCGCGACTACGTCGACTTCAAACGTTCATAACTTTTGTTTCGTTTGGAGTTACGGAACCCACCACACATGAACGTGATCCTCGTTCAGAGACGAACAAGTTACCGATATGACTAGTCCTATCGGTGTCATTTTTCGGCCCAAAATTCCTTCATTTAGTGCGTTTTCGGAGCATTTCAATGTTTTCGGGTAAATTTGAACCCCCTGATGACAGTCACTCGCGACGATTGGATTCTGCAGTTCAGATCTTTTACATCACGATGTCCTTATGTTCTTAAAGGATCAATGATGTCCTTATGTTCTTAAAGGATCAATGAATACTGCATAAAAAAAAAAAAAAAACATATTAAAATTTAAATACATCTTGTTCGACGTGTGACGAAAAGGGGTGCAACACGAGGACTTCCCAGGGGGTCACCCATCCTAGTACTACTCTCGCCCAAGCACGCTTAACTTCGGAGTTCTGATGGGATCCGGTGCATTAGTGCTGGTATGATCGCACCCGTAAGGGATTGCATGCTCTAATATTTTATAGTCGAAACTAGAGCCATTCGCGACTACGTCGACTTCAAACGTTCATAACTTTTGTTTCGTTTGGAGTTACGGAACCCACCACACATGAACGTGATCCTCGTTCAGAGACGAACAAGTTACCGATATGACTAGTCCTATCGGTGCCATTTTTCGGCCCAAAATTCCTTCATTTAGTGCGTTTTCGGAGCATTTCAATGTTTTCGGGTAAATTTGAACCCCCTGATGACAGTCACTCGCGACGATTGGATTCTGCAGTTCAGATCTTTTACATCACGATGTCCTTATGTTCTTAAAGGATCAATGATGTCCTTATGTTCTTAAAGGATCAATGAATACTGCATAAAAAAAAAAAAAAAACATATTAAAATTTAAATACATCTTGTTCGACGTGTGACGAAAAGGGGTGCAACACGAGGACTTCCCAGGGGGTCACCCATCCTAGTACTACTCTCGCCCAAGCACGCTTAACTTCGGAGTTCTGATGGGATCCGGTGCATTAGTGCTGGTATGATCGCACCCGTAAGGGATTGCATGCTCTAATATTTTATAGTCGAAACTAGAGCCATTCGCGACTACGTCGACTTCAAACGTTCATAACTTTTGTTTCGTTTGGAGTTACGGAACCCACCACACATGAACGTGATCCTCGTTCAGAGACGAACAAGTTACCGATATGACTAGTCCTATCGGTGTCATTTTTCGGCCCAAAATTCCTTCATTTAGTGCGTTTTCGGAGCATTTCAATGTTTTCGGGTAAATTTGAACCCCCTGATGACAGTCACTCGCGACGATTGGATTCTGCAGTTCAGATCTTTTACATCACGATGTCCTTATGTTCTTAAAGGATCAATGATGTCCTTATGTTCTTAAAGGATCAATGAATACTGCATAAAAAAAAAAAAAAAAACATATTAAAATTTAAATACATCTTGTTCGACGTGTGACGAAAAGGGGTGCAACACGAGGACTTCCCAGGGGGTCACCCATCCTAGTACTACTCTCGCCCAAGCACGCTTAACTTCGGAGTTCTGACGGGATCCGGTGCATTAGTGCTGGTATGATCGCACCCGTAAGGGATTGCATGCTCTAATATTTTATAGTCGAAACTAGAGCCATTCGCGACTACGTCGACTTCAAACGTTCATAACTTTTGTTTCGTTTGGAGTTACGGAACCCACCACACATGAACGTGATCCTCGTTCAGAGACGAACAAGTTACCGATATGACTAGTCCTATCGGTGTCATTTTTCGGCCCAAAATTCCTTCATTTAGTGCGTTTTCGGAGCATTTCAATGTTTTCGGGTAAATTTGAACCCCCTGATGACAGTCACTCGCGACGATTGGATTCTGCAGTTCAGATCTTTTACATCACGATGTCCTTATGTTCTTAAAGGATCAATGATGTCCTTATGTTCTTAAAGGATCAATGAATACTGCATAAAAAAAAAAAAAAAACATATTAAAATTTAAATACATCTTGTTCGACGTGTGACGAAAAGGGGTGCAACACGAGGACTTCCCAGGGGGTCACCCATCCTAGTACTACTCTCGCCCAAGCACGCTTAACTTCGGAGTTCTGATGGGATCCGGTGCATTAGTGCTGGTATGATCGCACCCGTAAGGGATTGCATGCTCTAATATTTTATAGTCGAAACTAGAGCCATTCGCGACTACGTCGACTTCAAACGTTCATAACTTTTGTTTCGTTTGGAGTTACGGAACCCACCACACATGAACGTGATCCTCGTTCAGAGACGAACAAGTTACCGATATGACTAGTCCTATCGGTGCCATTTTTCGGCCCAAAATTCCTTCATTTAGTGCGTTTTCGGAGCATTTCAATGTTTTCGGGTAAATTTGAACCCCCTGATGACAGTCACTCGCGACGATTGGATTCTGCAGTTCAGATCTTTTACATCACGATGTCCTTATGTTCTTAAAGGATCAATGATGTCCTTATGTTCTTAAAGGATCAATGAATACTGCATAAAAAAAAAAAAAAAACATATTAAAATTTAAATACATCTTGTTCGACGTGTGACGAAAAGGGGTGCAACACGAGGACTTCCCAGGGGGTCACCCATCCTAGTACTACTCTCGCCCAAGCACGCTTAACTTCGGAGTTCTGATGGGATCCGGTGCATTAGTGCTGGTATGATCGCACCCGTAAGGGATTGCATGCTCTAATATTTTATAGTCGAAACTAGAGCCATTCGCGACTACGTCGACTTCAAACGTTCATAACTTTTGTTTCGTTTGGAGTTACGGAACCCACCACACATGAACGTGATCCTCGTTCAGAGACGAACAAGTTACCGATATGACTAGTCCTATCGGTGTCATTTTTCGGCCCAAAATTCCTTCATTTAGTGCGTTTTCGGAGCATTTCAATGTTTTCGGGTAAATTTGAACCCCCTGATGACAGTCACTCGCGACGATTGGATTCTGCAGTTCAGATCTTTTACATCACGATGTCCTTATGTTCTTAAAGGATCAATGATGTCCTTATGTTCTTAAAGGATCAATGAATACTGCATAAAAAAAAAAAAAAAACATATTAAAATTTAAATACATCTTGTTCGACGTGTGACGAAAAGGGGTGCAACACGAGGACTTCCCAGGGGGTCACCCATCCTAGTACTACTCTCGCCCAAGCACGCTTAACTTCGGAGTTCTGATGGGATCCGGTGCATTAGTGCTGGTATGATCGCACCCGTAAGGGATTGCATGCTCTAATATTTTATAGTCGAAACTAGAGCCATTCGCGACTACGTCGACTTCAAACGTTCATAACTTTTGTTTCGTTTGGAGTTACGGAACCCACCACACATGAACGTGATCCTCGTTCAGAGACGAACAAGTTACCGATATGACTAGTCCTATCGGTGCCATTTTTCGGCCCAAAATTCCTTCATTTAGTGCGTTTTCGGAGCATTTCAATGTTTTCGGGTAAATTTGAACCCCCTGATGACAGTCACTCGCGACGATTGGATTCTGCAGTTCAGATCTTTTACATCACGATGTCCTTATGTTCTTAAAGGATCAATGATGTCCTTATGTTCTTAAAGGATCAATGAATACTGCATAAAAAAAAAAAAAAAACATATTAAAATTTAAATACATCTTGTTCGACGTGTGACGAAAAGGGGTGCAACACGAGGACTTCCCAGGGGGTCACCCATCCTAGTACTACTCTCGCCCAAGCACGCTTAACTTCGGAGTTCTGATGGGATCCGGTGCATTAGTGCTGGTATGATCGCACCCGTAAGGGATTGCATGCTCTAATATTTTATAGTCGAAACTAGAGCCATTCGCGACTACGTCGACTTCAAACGTTCATAACTTTTGTTTCGTTTGGAGTTACGGAACCCACCACACATGAACGTGATCCTCGTTCAGAGACGAACAAGTTACCGATATGACTAGTCCTATCGGTGTCATTTTTCGGCCCAAAATTCCTTCATTTAGTGCGTTTTCGGAGCATTTCAATGTTTTCGGGTAAATTTGAACCCCCTGATGACAGTCACTCGCGACGATTGGATTCTGCAGTTCAGATCTTTTACATCACGATGTCCTTATGTTCTTAAAGGATCAATGATGTCCTTATGTTCTTAAAGGATCAATGAATACTGCATAAAAAAAAAAAAAAAACATATTAAAATTTAAATACATCTTGTTCGACGTGTGACGAAAAGGGGTGCAACACGAGGACTTCCCAGGGGGTCACCCATCCTAGTACTACTCTCGCCCAAGCACGCTTAACTTCGGAGTTCTGATGGGATCCGGTGCATTAGTGCTGGTATGATCGCACCCGTAAGGGATTGCATGCTCTAATATTTTATAGTCGAAACTAGAGCCATTCGCGACTACGTCGACTTCAAACGTTCATAACTTTTGTTTCGTTTGGAGTTACGGAACCCACCACACATGAACGTGATCCTCGTTCAGAGACGAACAAGTTACCGATATGACTAGTCCTATCGGTGCCATTTTTCGGCCCAAAATTCCTTCATTTAGTGCGTTTTCGGAGCATTTCAATGTTTTCGGGTAAATTTGAACCCCCTGATGACAGTCACTCGCGACGATTGGATTCTGCAGTTCAGATCTTTTACATCACGATGTCCTTATGTTCTTAAAGGATCAATGATGTCCTTATGTTCTTAAAGGATCAATGAATACTGCATAAAAAAAAAAAAAAAACATATTAAAATTTAAATACATCTTGTTCGACGTGTGACGAAAAGGGGTGCAACACGAGGACTTCCCAGGGGGTCACCCATCCTAGTACTACTCTCGCCCAAGCACGCTTAACTTCGGAGTTCTGATGGGATCCGGTGCATTAGTGCTGGTATGATCGCACCCGTAAGGGATTGCATGCTCTAATATTTTATAGTCGAAACTAGAGCCATTCGCGACTACGTCGACTTCAAACGTTCATAACTTTTGTTTCGTTTGGAGTTACGGAACCCACCACACATGAACGTGATCCTCGTTCAGAGACGAACAAGTTACCGATATGACTAGTCCTATCGGTGTCATTTTTCGGCCCAAAATTCCTTCATTTAGTGCGTTTTCGGAGCATTTCAATGTTTTCGGGTAAATTTGAACCCCCTGATGACAGTCACTCGCGACGATTGGATTCTGCAGTTCAGATCTTTTACATCACGATGTCCTTATGTTCTTAAAGGATCAATGATGTCCTTATGTTCTTAAAGGATCAATGAATACTGCATAAAAAAAAAAAAAAAACATATTAAAATTTAAATACATCTTGTTCGACGTGTGACGAAAAGGGGTGCAACACGAGGACTTCCCAGGGGGTCACCCATCCTAGTACTACTCTCGCCCAAGCACGCTTAACTTCGGAGTTCTGATGGGATCCGGTGCATTAGTGCTGGTATGATCGCACCCGTAAGGGATTGCATGCTCTAATATTTTATAGTCGAAACTAGAGCCATTCGCGACTACGTCGACTTCAAACGTTCATAACTTTTGTTTCGTTTGGAGTTACGGAACCCACCACACATGAACGTGATCCTCGTTCAGAGACGAACAAGTTACCGATATGACTAGTCCTATCGGTGTCATTTTTCGGCCCAAAATTCCTTCATTTAGTGCGTTTTCGGAGCATTTCAATGTTTTCGGGTAAATTTGAACCCCCTGATGACAGTCACTCGCGACGATTGGATTCTGCAGTTCAGATCTTTTACATCACGATGTCCTTATGTTCTTAAAGGATCAATGATGTCCTTATGTTCTTAAAGGATCAATGAATACTGCATAAAAAAAAAAAAAAAACATATTAAAATTTAAATACATCTTGTTCGACGTGTGACGAAAAGGGGTGCAACACGAGGACTTCCCAGGGGGTCACCCATCCTAGTACTACTCTCGCCCAAGCACGCTTAACTTCGGAGTTCTGATGGGATCCGGTGCATTAGTGCTGGTATGATCGCACCCGTAAGGGATTGCATGCTCTAATATTTTATAGTCGAAACTAGAGCCATTCGCGACTACGTCGACTTCAAACGTTCATAACTTTTGTTTCGTTTGGAGTTACGGAACCCACCACACATGAACGTGATCCTCGTTCAGAGACGAACAAGTTACCGATATGACTAGTCCTATCGGTGTCATTTTTCGGCCCAAAATTCCTTCATTTAGTGCGTTTTCGGAGCATTTCAATGTTTTCGGGTAAATTTGAACCCCCTGATGACAGTCACTCGCGACGATTGGATTCTGCAGTTCAGATCTTTTACATCACGATGTCCTTATGTTCTTAAAGGATCAATGATGTCCTTATGTTCTTAAAGGATCAATGAATACTGCATAAAAAAAAAAAAAAAACATATTAAAATTTAAATACATCTTGTTCGACGTGTGACGAAAAGGGGTGCAACACGAGGACTTCCCAGGGGGTCACCCATCCTAGTACTACTCTCGCCCAAGCACGCTTAACTTCGGAGTTCTGATGGGATCCGGTGCATTAGTGCTGGTATGATCGCACCCGTAAGGGATTGCATGCTCTAATATTTTATAGTCGAAACTAGAGCCATTCGCGACTACGTCGACTTCAAACGTTCATAACTTTTGTTTCGTTTGGAGTTACGGAACCCACCACACATGAACGTGATCCTCGTTCAGAGACGAACAAGTTACCGATATGACTAGTCCTATCGGTGTCATTTTTCGGCCCAAAATTCCTTCATTTAGTGCGTTTTCGGAGCATTTCAATGTTTTCGGGTAAATTTGAACCCCCTGATGACAGTCACTCGCGACGATTGGATTCTGCAGTTCAGATCTTTTACATCACGATGTCCTTATGTTCTTAAAGGATCAATGATGTCCTTATGTTCTTAAAGGATCAATGAATACTGCATAAAAAAAAAAAAAAAACATATTAAAATTTAAATAC
The DNA here is from genome assembly GCA_954870475.1 of Euphrasia confusa. Taxonomy (NCBI): domain Eukaryota; kingdom Viridiplantae; phylum Streptophyta; class Magnoliopsida; order Lamiales; family Orobanchaceae; genus Euphrasia; species Euphrasia confusa. The sequence goes on from CATPAB010000412.1 coordinate 52,222, forward strand.
ATCTTGTTCGACGTGTGACGAAAAGGGGTGCAACACGAGGACTTCCCAGGGGGTCACCCATCCTAGTACTACTCTCGCCCAAGCACGCTTAACTTCGGAGTTCTGATGGGATCCGGTGCATTAGTGCTGGTATGATCGCACCCGTAAGGGATTGCATGCTCTAATATTTTATAGTCGAAACTAGAGCCATTCGCGACTACGTCGACTTCAAACGTTCATAACTTTTGTTTCGTTTGGAGTTACGGAACCCACCACACATGAACGTGATCCTCGTTCAGAGACGAACAAGTTACCGATATGACTAGTCCTATCGGTGCCATTTTTCGGCCCAAAATTCCTTCATTTAGTGCGTTTTCGGAGCATTTCAATGTTTTCGGGTAAATTTGAACCCCCTGATGACAGTCACTCGCGACGATTGGATTCTGCAGTTCAGATCTTTTACATCACGATGTCCTTATGTTCTTAAAGGATCAATGATGTCCTTATGTTCTTAAAGGATCAATGAATACTGCATAAACAAAAAAAAAAAAACATATTAAAATTTAAATAGATCTTGTTCGACGTGTGACGAAAAGGGGTGCAACACGAGGACTTCCCAGGGGGTCACCCATCCTAGTACTACTCTCGCCCAAGCACGCTTAACTTCGGTGTTCTGATGGGATCCGGTGCATTAGTGCTGGTATGATCGCACCCGTAAGGGATTGCATGCTCTAATATTTTATAGTCGAAACTAGAGCCATTCGCGACTAAGTCGACTTCAAACGTTCATAACTTTTGTTTCGTTTGGAGTTACGGAACCCACCACACATGAACGTGATCCTCGTTCAGAGACGAACTAGTTACCGATATGACTAGTCCTATCGGTGCCATTTTTCGGCCCAAAATTCCTTCATTTAGTGCGTTTTCGGAGCATTTCAATGTTTTCGGGTAAATTTGAACCCCCTGATGACAGTCACTCGCGACGATTGGATTCTGCAGTTCAGATCTTTTACATCACGATGTCCTTATGTTCTTAAAGGATCAATGATGTCCTTATGTTCTTAAAGGATCAATGAATACTGCATAAAAAAAAAAAAAAAACATATTAAAATTTAAATACATCTTGTTCGACGTGTGACGAAAAGGGGTGCAACACGAGGACTTCCCAGGGGGTCACCCATCCTAGTACTACTCTCGCCCAAGCACGCTTAACTTCGGAGTTCTGATGGGATCCGGTGCATTAGTGCTGGTATGATCGCACCCGTAAGGGATTGCATGCTCTAATATTTTATAGTCGAAACTAGAGCCATTCGCGACTAAGTCGACTTCAAACGTTCATAACTTTTGTTTCGTTTGGAGTTACGGAACCCACCACACATGAACGTGATCCTCGTTCAGAGACGAACAAGTTACCGATATGACTAGTCCTATCGGTGCCATTTTTCGGCCCAAAATTCCTTCATTTAGTGCGTTTTCGGAGCATTTCAATGTTTTCGGGTAAATTTGAACCCCCTGATGACAGTCACTCGCGACGATTGGATTCTGCAGTTCAGATCTTTTACATCACGATGTCCTTATGTTCTTAAAGGATCAATGATGTCCTTATGTTCTTAAAGGATCAATGAATACTGCATAAAAAAAAAAAAAAAAACATATTAAAATTTAAATACATCTTGTTCGACGTGTGACGAAAAGGGGTGCAACACGAGGACTTCCCAGGGGGTCACCCATCCTAGTACTACTCTCGCCCAAGCACGCTTAACTTCGGAGTTCTGATGGGATCCGGTGCATTAGTGCTGGTATGATCGCACCCGTAAGGGATTGCATGCTCTAATATTTTATAGTCGAAACTAGAGCCATTCGCGACTACGTCGACTTCAAACGTTCATAACTTTTGTTTCGTTTGGAGTTACGGAACCCACCACACATGAACGTGATCCTCGTTCAGAGACGAACAAGTTACCGATATGAGTAGTCCTATCGGTGTCATTTTTCGGCCCAAAATTCCTTCATTTAGTGCGTTTTCGGAGCATTTCAATGTTTTCGGGTAAATTTGAACCCCCTAATGACAGTCACTCGCGACGATTGGATTCTGCAGTTCAGATCTTTTACATCACGATGTCCTTATGTTCTTAAAGGATCAATGATGTCCTTATGTTCTTAAAGGATCAATGAATACTGCATAAAAAAAAAAAAAAAACATATTAAAATTTAAATACATCTTGTTCGACGTGTGACGAAAAGGGGTGCAACACGAGGACTTCCCAGGGGGTCACCCATCCTAGTACTACTCTCGCCCAAGCACGCTTAACTTCGGAGTTCTGATGGGATCCGGTGCATTAGTGCTGGTATGATCGCACCCGTAAGGGATTGCATGCTCTAATATTTTATAGTCGAAACTAGAGCCATTCGCGACTACGTCGACTTCAAACGTTCATAACTTTTGTTTCGTTTGGAGTTACGGAACCCACCACACATGAACGTGATCCTCGTTCAGAGACGAACAAGTTACCGATATGACTAGTCCTATCGGTGCCATTTTTCGGCCCAAAATTCCTTCATTTAGTGCGTTTTCGGAGCATTTCAATGTTTTCGGGTAAATTTGAACCCCCTGATGACAGTCACTCGCGACGATTGGATTCTGCAGTTCAGATCTTTTACATCACGATGTCCTTATGTTCTTAAAGGATCAATGATGTCCTTATGTTCTTAAAGGATCAATGAATACTGCATAAACAAAAAAAAAAAACATATTAAAATTTAAATAGATCTTGTTCGACGTGTGACGAAAAGGGGTGCAACACGAGGACTTCCCAGGGGGTCACCCATCCTAGTACTACTCTCGCCCAAGCACGCTTAACTTCGGAGTTCTGATGGGATCCGGTGCATTAGTGCTGGTATGATCGCACCCGTAAGGGATTGCATGCTCTAATATTTTATAGTCGAAACTAGAGCCATTCGCGACTACGTCGACTTCAAACGTTCATAACTTTTGTTTCGTTTGGAGTTACGGAACCCACCACACATGAACGTGATCCTCGTTCAGAGACGAACAAGTTACCGATATGACTAGTCCTATCGGTGTCATTTTTCGGCCCAAAATTCCTTCATTTAGTGCGTTTTCGGAGCATTTCAATGTTTTCGGGTAAATTTGAACCCCCTAATGACAGTCACTCGCGACGATTGGATTCTGCAGTTCAGATCTTTTACATCACGATGTCCTTATGTTCTTAAAGGATCAATGATGTCCTTATGTTCTTAAAGGATCAATGAATACTGCATAAAAAAAAAAAAAAACATATTAAAATTTAAATACATCTTGTTCGACGTGTGACGAAAAGGGGTGCAACACGAGGACTTCCCAGGGGGTCACCCATCCTAGTACTACTCTCGCCCAAGCACGCTTAACTTCGGAGTTCTGATGGGATCCGGTGCATTAGTGCTGGTATGATCGCACCCGTAAGGGATTGCATGCTCTAATATTTTATAGTCGAAACTAGAGCCATTCGCGACTACGTCGACTTCAAACGTTCATAACTTTTGTTTCGTTTGGAGTTACGGAACCCACCACACATGAACGTGATCCTCGTTCAGAGACGAACAAGTAACCGATATGACTAGTCCTATCGGTGCCATTTTTCGGCCCAAAATTCCTTCATTTAGTGCGTTTTCGGAGCATTTCAATGTTTTCGGGTAAATTTGAACCCCCTGATGACAGTCACTCGCGACGATTGGATTCTGCAGTTCAGATCTTTTACATCACGATGTCCTTATGTTCTTAAAGGATCAATGATGTCCTTATGTTCTTAAAGGATCAATGAATACTGCATAAACAAAAAAAAAAAACATATTAAAATTTAAATAGATCTTGTTCGACGTGTGACGAAAAGGGGTGCAACACGAGGACTTCCCAGGGGGTCACCCATCCTAGTACTACTCTCGCCCAAGCACGCTTAACTTTGGAGTTCTGATGGGATCCGGTGCATTAGTGCTGGTATGATCGCACCCGTAAGGGATTGCATGCTCTAATATTTTATAGTCGAAACTAGAGCCATTCGCGACTAAGTCGACTTCAAACGTTCATAACTTTTGTTTGGTTTGGAGTTACGGAACCCACCACACATGAACGTGATCCTCGTTCAGAGACGAACAAGTTACCGATATGAATAGTCCTATCGGTGTCATTTTTCGGCCCAAAATTCCTTCATTTAGTGCGTTTTCGGAGCATTTCAATGTTTTCGGGTAAATTTGAACCCCCTGATGACAGTCACTCGCGACGATTGGATTCTGCAGTTCAGATCTTTTACATCACGATGTCCTTATGTTCTTAAAGGATCAATGATGTCCTTATGTTCTTAAAGGATCAATGAATACTGCATAAAAAAAAAAAAAAACATATTAAAATTTAAATACATCTTGTTCGACGTGTGACGAAAAGGGGTGCAACACGAGGACTTCCCAGGGGGTCACCCATCCTAGTACTACTCTCGCCCAAGCACGCTTAACTTCGGAGTTCTGATGGGATCCGGTGCATTAGTGCTGGTATGATCGCACCCGTAAGGGATTGCATGCTCTAATATTTTATAGTCGAAACTAGAGCCATTCGCGACTACGTCGACTTCAAACGTTCATAACTTTTGTTTCGTTTGGAGTTACGGAACCCACCACACATGAACGTGATCCTCGTTCAGAGACGAACAAGTAACCGATATGACTAGTCCTATCGGTGCCATTTTTCGGCCCAAAATTCCTTCATTTAGTGCGTTTTCGGAGCATTTCAATGTTTTCGGGTAAATTTGAACCCCCTGATGACAGTCACTCGCGACGATTGGATTCTGCAGTTCAGATCTTTTACATCACGATGTCCTTATGTTCTTAAAGGATCAATGATGTCCTTATGTTCTTAAAGGATCAATGAATACTGCATAAACAAAAAAAAAAAACATATTAAAATTTAAATAGATCTTGTTCGACGTGTGACGAAAAGGGGTGCAACACGAGGACTTCCCAGGGGGTCACCCATCCTAGTACTACTCTCGCCCAAGCACGCTTAACTTTGGAGTTCTGATGGGATCCGGTGCATTAGTGCTGGTATGATCGCACCCGTAAGGGATTGCATGCTCTAATATTTTATAGTCGAAACTAGAGCCATTCGCGACTAAGTCGACTTCAAACGTTCATAACTTTTGTTTGGTTTGGAGTTACGGAACCCACCACACATGAACGTGATCCTCGTTCAGAGACGAACAAGTTACCGATATGAATAGTCCTATCGGTGTCATTTTTCGGCCCAAAATTCCTTCATTTAGTGCGTTTTCGGAGCATTTCAATGTTTTCGGGTAAATTTGAACCCCCTGATGACAGTCACTCGCGACGATTGGATTCTGCAGTTCAGATCTTTTACATCACGATGTCCTTATGTTCTTAAAGGATCAATGATGTCCTTATGTTCTTAAAGGATCAATGAATACTGCATAAAAAAAAAAAAAAAACATATTAAAATTTAAATACATCTTGTTCGACGTGTGACGAAAAGGAGTGCAACACGAGGACTTCCCAGGGGGTCACCCATCCTAGTACTACTCTCGCCCAAGCACGCTTAACTTCGGAGTTCTGATGGGATCCGGTGCATTAGTGCTGGTATGATCGCACCCGTAAGGGATTGCATGCTCTAATATTTTATAGTCGAAACTAGAGCCATTCGCGACTACGTCGACTTCAAACGTTCATAACTTTTGTTTCGTTTGGAGTTACGGAACCCACCACACATGAACGTGATCCTCGTTCAGAGACGAACAAGTTACCGATATGAGTAGTCCTATCGGTGTCATTTTTCGGCCCAAAATTCCTTCATTTAGTGCGTTTTCGGAGCATTTCAATGTTTTCGGGTAAATTTGAACCCCCTAATGACAGTCACTCGCGACGATTGGATTCTGCAGTTCAGATCTTTTACATCACGATGTCCTTATGTTCTTAAAGGATCAATGATGTCCTTATGTTCTTAAAGGATCAATGAATACTGCATAAAAAAAAAAAAAAAACATATTAAAATTTAAATACATCTTGTTCGACGTGTGACGAAAAGGGGTGCAACACGAGGACTTCCCAGGGGGTCACCCATCCTAGTACTACTCTCGCCCAAGCACGCTTAACTTCGGAGTTCTGATGGGATCCGGTGCATTAGTGCTGGTATGATCGCACCCGTAAGGGATTGCATGCTCTAATATTTTATAGTCGAAACTAGAGCCATTCGCGACTACGTCGACTTCAAACGTTCATAACTTTTGTTTCGTTTGGAGTTACGGAACCCACCACACATGAACGTGATCCTCGTTCAGAGACGAACAAGTTACCGATATGACTAGTCCTATCGGTGCCATTTTTCGGCCCAAAATTCCTTCATTTAGTGCGTTTTCGGAGCATTTCAATGTTTTCGGGTAAATTTGAACCCCCTGATGACAGTCACTCGCGACGATTGGATTCTGCAGTTCAGATCTTTTACATCACGATGTCCTTATGTTCTTAAAGGATCAATGATGTCCTTATGTTCTTAAAGGATCAATGAATACTGCATAAACAAAAAAAAAAAACATATTAAAATTTAAATAGATCTTGTTCGACGTGTGACGAAAAGGGGTGCAACACGAGGACTTCCCAGGGGGTCACCCATCCTAGTACTACTCTCGCCCAAGCACGCTTAACTTCGGAGTTCTGATGGGATCCGGTGCATTAGTGCTGGTATGATCGCACCCGTAAGGGATTGCATGCTCTAATATTTTATAGTCGAAACTAGAGCCATTCGCGACTACGTCGACTTCAAACGTTCATAACTTTTGTTTCGTTTGGAGTTACGGAACCCACCACACATGAACGTGATCCTCGTTCAGAGACGAACAAGTTACCGATATGACTAGTCCTATCGGTGTCATTTTTCGGCCCAAAATTCCTTCATTTAGTGCGTTTTCGGAGCATTTCAATGTTTTCGGGTAAATTTGAACCCCCTAATGACAGTCACTCGCGACGATTGGATTCTGCAGTTCAGATCTTTTACATCACGATGTCCTTATGTTCTTAAAGGATCAATGATGTCCTTATGTTCTTAAAGGATCAATGAATACTGCATAAAAAAAAAAAAAAACATATTAAAATTTAAATACATCTTGTTCGACGTGTGACGAAAAGGGGTGCAACACGAGGACTTCCCAGGGGGTCACCCATCCTAGTACTACTCTCGCCCAAGCACGCTTAACTTCGGAGTTCTGATGGGATCCGGTGCATTAGTGCTGGTATGATCGCACCCGTAAGGGATTGCATGCTCTAATATTTTATAGTCGAAACTAGAGCCATTCGCGACTACGTCGACTTCAAACGTTCATAACTTTTGTTTCGTTTGGAGTTACGGAACCCACCACACATGAACGTGATCCTCGTTCAGAGACGAACAAGTAACCGATATGACTAGTCCTATCGGTGCCATTTTTCGGCCCAAAATTCCTTCATTTAGTGCGTTTTCGGAGCATTTCAATGTTTTCGGGTAAATTTGAACCCCCTGATGACAGTCACTCGCGACGATTGGATTCTGCAGTTCAGATCTTTTACATCACGATGTCCTTATGTTCTTAAAGGATCAATGATGTCCTTATGTTCTTAAAGGATCAATGAATACTGCATAAACAAAAAAAAAAAAACATATTAAAATTTAAATAGATCTTGTTCGACGTGTGACGAAAAGGGGTGCAACACGAGGACTTCCCAGGGGGTCACCCATCCTAGTACTACTCTCGCCCAAGCACGCTTAACTTCGGAGTTCTGATGGGATCCGGTGCATTAGTGCTGGTATGATCGCACCCGTAAGGGATTGCATGCTCTAATATTTTATAGTCGAAACTAGAGCCATTCGCGACTAAGTCGACTTCAAACGTTCATAACTTTTGTTTGGTTTGGAGTTACGGAACCCACCACACATGAACGTGATCCTCGTTCAGAGACGAACAAGTTACCGATATGAATAGTCCTATCGGTGTCATTTTTCGGCCCAAAATTCCTTCATTTAGTGCGTTTTCGGAGCATTTCAATGTTTTCGGGTAAATTTGAACCCCCTGATGACAGTCACTCGCGACGATTGGATTCTGCAGTTCAGATCTTTTACATCACGATGTCCTTATGTTCTTAAAGGATCAATGATGTCCTTATGTTCTTAAAGGATCAATGAATACTGCATAAAAAAAAAAAAAAAACATATTAAAATTTAAATACATCTTGTTCGACGTGTGACGAAAAGGAGTGCAACACGAGGACTTCCCAGGGGGTCACCCATCCTAGTACTACTCTCGCCCAAGCACGCTTAACTTCGGAGTTCTGATGGGATCCGGTGCATTAGTGCTGGTATGATCGCACCCGTAAGGGATTGCATGCTCTAATATTTTATAGTCGAAACTAGAGCCATTCGCGACTACGTCGACTTCAAACGTTCATAACTTTTGTTTCGTTTGGAGTTACGGAACCCACCACACATGAACGTGATCCTCGTTCAGAGACGAACAAGTTACCGATATGACTAGTCCTATCGGTGCCATTTTTCGGCCCAAAATTCCTTCATTTAGTGCGTTTTCGGAGCATTTCAATGTTTTCGGGTAAATTTGAACCCCCTGATGACAGTCACTCGCGACGATTGGATTCTGCAGTTCAGATCTTTTACATCACGATGTCCTTATGTTCTTAAAGGATCAATGATGTCCTTATGTTCTTAAAGGATCAATGAATACTGCATAAAAAAAAAAAAAAAAACATATTAAAATTTAAATACATCTTGTTCGACGTGTGACGAAAAGGGGTGCAACACGAGGACTTCCCAGGGGGTCACCCATCCTAGTACTACTCTCGCCCAAGCACGCTTAACTTCGGAGTTCTGATGGGATCCGGTGCATTAGTGCTGGTATGATCGCACCCGTAAGGGATTGCATGCTCTAATATTTTATAGTCGAAACTAGAGCCATTCGCGACTACGTCGACTTCAAACGTTCATAACTTTTGTTTCGTTTGGAGTTACGGAACCCACCACACATGAACGTGATCCTCGTTCAGAGACGAACAAGTTACCGATATGACTAGTCCTATCGGTGTCATTTTTCGGCCCAAAATTCCTTCATTTAGTGCGTTTTCGGAGCATTTCAATGTTTTCGGGTAAATTTGAACCCCCTAATGACAGTCACTCGCGACGATTGGATTCTGCAGTTCAGATCTTTTACATCACGATGTCCTTATGTTCTTAAAGGATCAATGATGTCCTTATGTTCTTAAAGGATCAATGAATACTGCATAAAAAAAAAAAAAAAACATATTAAAATTTAAATACATCTTGTTCGACGTGTGACGAAAAGGGGTGCAACACGAGGACTTCCCAGGGGGTCACCCATCCTAGTACTACTCTCGCCCAAGCACGCTTAACTTCGGAGTTCTGATGGGATCCGGTGCATTAGTGCTGGTATGATCGCACCCGTAAGGGATTGCATGCTCTAATATTTTATAGTCGAAACTAGAGCCATTCGCGACTACGTCGACTTCAAACGTTCATAACTTTTGTTTCGTTTGGAGTTACGGAACCCACCACACATGAACGTGATCCTCGTTCAGAGACGAACAAGTTACCGATATGACTAGTCCTATCGGTGCCATTTTTCGGCCCAAAATTCCTTCATTTAGTGCGTTTTCGGAGCATTTCAATGTTTTCGGGTAAATTTGAACCCCCTGATGACAGTCACTCGCGACGATTGGATTCTGCAGTTCAGATCTTTTACATCACGATGTCCTTATGTTCTTAAAGGATCAATGATGTCCTTATGTTCTTAAAGGATCAATGAATACTGCATAAAAAAAAAAAAAAAAACATATTAAAATTTAAATAGATCTTGTTCGACGTGTGACGAAAAGGGGTGCAACACGAGGACTTCCCAGGGGGTCACCCATCCTAGTACTACTCTCGCCCAAGCACGCTTAACTTCGGAGTTCTGATGGGATCCGGTGCATTAGTGCTGGTATGATCGCACCCGTAAGGGATTGCATGCTCTAATATTTTATAGTCGAAACTAGAGCCATTCGCGACTACGTCGACTTCAAACGTTCATAACTTTTGTTTCGTTTGGAGTTACGGAACCCACCACACATGAACGTGATCCTCGTTCAGAGACGAACAAGTTACCGATATGACTAGTCCTATCGGTGTCATTTTTCGGCCCAAAATTCCTTCATTTAGTGCGTTTTCGGAGCATTTCAATGTTTTCGGGTAAATTTGAACCCCCTGATGACAGTCACTCGCGACGATTGGATTCTGCAGTTCAGATCTTTTACATCACGATGTCCTTATGTTCTTAAAGGATCAATGATGTCCTTATGTTCTTAAAGGATCAATGAATACTGCATAAAAAAAAAAAAAAAACATATTAAAATTTAAATACATCTTGTTCGACGTGTGACGAAAAGGGGTGCAACACGAGGACTTCCCAGGGGGTCACCCATCCTAGTACTACTCTCGCCCAAGCACGCTTAACTTCGGAGTTCTGATGGGATCCGGTGCATTAGTGCTGGTATGATCGCACCCGTAAGGGATTGCATGCTCTAATATTTTATAGTCGAAACTAGAGCCATTCGCGACTACGTCGACTTCAAACGTTCATAACTTTTGTTTCGTTTGGAGTTACGGAACCCACCACACATGAACGTGATCCTCGTTCAGAGACGAACAAGTTACCGATATGACTAGTCCTATCGGTGCCATTTTTCGGCCCAAAATTCCTTCATTTAGTGCGTTTTCGGAGCATTTCAATGTTTTCGGGTAAATTTGAACCCCCTGATGACAGTCACTCGCGACGATTGGATTCTGCAGTTCAGATCTTTTACATCACGATGTCCTTATGTTCTTAAAGGATCAATGATGTCCTTATGTTCTTAAAGGATCAATGAATACTGCATAAAAAAAAAAAAAAAACATATTAAAATTTAAATACATCTTGTTCGACGTGTGACGAAAAGGGGTGCAACACGAGGACTTCCCAGGGGGTCACCCATCCTAGTACTACTCTCGCCCAAGCACGCTTAACTTCGGAGTTCTGATGGGATCCGGTGCATTAGTGCTGGTATGATCGCACCCGTAAGGGATTGCATGCTCTAATATTTTATAGTCGAAACTAGAGCCATTCGCGACTACGTCGACTTCAAACGTTCATAACTTTTGTTTCGTTTGGAGTTACGGAACCCACCACACATGAACGTGATCCTCGTTCAGAGACGAACAAGTTACCGATATGACTAGTCCTATCGGTGTCATTTTTCGGCCCAAAATTCCTTCATTTAGTGCGTTTTCGGAGCATTTCAATGTTTTCGGGTAAATTTGAACCCCCTGATGACAGTCACTCGCGACGATTGGATTCTGCAGTTCAGATCTTTTACATCACGATGTCCTTATGTTCTTAAAGGATCAATGATGTCCTTATGTTCTTAAAGGATCAATGAATACTGCATAAAAAAAAAAAAAAACATATTAAAATTTAAATACATCTTGTTCGACGTGTGACGAAAAGGGGTGCAACACGAGGACTTCCCAGGGGGTCACCCATCCTAGTACTACTCTCGCCCAAGCACGCTTAACTTCGGAGTTCTGATGGGATCCGGTGCATTAGTGCTGGTATGATCGCACCCGTAAGGGATTGCATGCTCTAATATTTTATAGTCGAAACTAGAGCCATTCGCGACTAAGTCGACTTCAAACGTTCATAACTTTTGTTTCGTTTGGAGTTACGGAACCCACCACACATGAACGTGATCCTCGTTCAGAGACGAACAAGTTACCGATATGACTAGTCCTATCGGTGTCATTTTTCGGCCCAAAATTCCTTCATTTAGTGCGTTTTCGGAGCATTTCAATGTTTTCGGGTAAATTTGAACCCCCTAATGACAGTCACTCGCGACGATTGGATTCTGCAGTTCAGATCTTTTACATCACGATGTCCTTATGTTCTTAAAGGATCAATGATGTCCTTATGTTCTTAAAGGATCAATGAATACTGCATAAAAAAAAAAAAAAAACATATTAAAATTTAAATACATCTTGTTCGACGTGTGACGAAAAGGGGTGCAACACGAGGACTTCCCAGGGGGTCACCCATCCTAGTACTACTCTCGCCCAAGCACGCTTAACTTCGGAGTTCTGATGGGATCCGGTGCATTAGTGCTGGTATGATCGCACCCGTAAGGGATTGCATGCTCTAATATTTTATAGTCGAAACTAGAGCCATTCGCGACTACGTCGACTTCAAACGTTCATAACTTTTGTTTCGTTTGGAGTTACGGAACCCACCACACATGAACGTGATCCTCGTTCAGAGACGAACAAGTTACCGATATGACTAGTCCTATCGGTGCCATTTTTCGGCCCAAAATTCCTTCATTTAGTGCGTTTTCGGAGCATTTCAATGTTTTCGGGTAAATTTGAACCCCCTGATGACAGTCACTCGCGACGATTGGATTCTGCAGTTCAGATCTTTTACATCACGATGTCCTTATGTTCTTAAAGGATCAATGATGTCCTTATGTTCTTAAAGGATCAATGAATACTGCATAAACAAAAAAAAAAAACATATTAAAATTTAAATAGATCTTGTTCGACGTGTGACGAAAAGGGGTGCAACACGAGGACTTCCCAGGGGGTCACCCATCCTAGTACTACTCTCGCCCAAGCACGCTTAACTTCGGAGTTCTGATGGGATCCGGTGCATTAGTGCTGGTATGATCGCACCCGTAAGGGATTGCATGCTCTAATATTTTATAGTCGAAACTAGAGCCATTCGCGACTACGTCGACTTCAAACGTTCATAACTTTTGTTTGGTTTGGAGTTACGGAACCCACCACACATGAACGTGATCCTCGTTCAGAGACGAACAAGTTACCGATATGACTAGTCCTATCGGTGCCATTTTTCGGCCCAAAATTCCTTCATTTAGTGCGTTTTCAGAGCATTTCAATGTTTTCGGGTAAATTTGAACCCCCTGATGACAGTCACTCGCGACGATTGGATTCTGCAGTTCAGATCTTTTACATCACGATGTCCTTATGTTCTTAAAGGATCAATGATGTCCTTATGTTCTTAAAGGATCAATGAATACTGCATAAACAAAAAAAAAAAACATATTAAAATTTAAATAGATCTTGTTCGACGTGTGACGAAAAGGGGTGCAACACGAGGACTTCCCAGGGGGTCACCCATCCTAGTACTACTCTCGCCCAAGCACGCTTAACTTCGGAGTTCTGATGGGATCCGGTGCATTAGTGCTGGTATGATCGCACCCGTAAGGGATTGCATGCTCTAATATTTTATAGTCGAAACTAGAGCCATTCGCGACTAAGTCGACTTCAAACGTTCATAACTTTTGTTTCGTTTGGAGTTACGGAACCCACCACACATGAACGTGATCCTCGTTCAGAGACGAACAAGTTACCGATATGACTAGTCCTATCGGTGCCATTTTTCGGCCCAAAATTCCTTCATTTAGTGCGTTTTCGGAGCATTTCAATGTTTTCGGGTAAATTTGAACCCCCTGATGACAGTCACTCGCGACGATTGGATTCTGCAGTTCAGATCTTTTACATCACGATGTCCTTATGTTCTTAAAGGATCAATGATGTCCTTATGTTCTTAAAGGATCAATGAATACTGCATAAAAAAAAAAAAAAAACATATTAAAATTTAAATACATCTTGTTCGACGTATGACGAAAAGGGGTGCAACACGAGGACTTCCCAGGGGGTCACCCATCCTAGTACTACTCTCGCCCAAGCACGCTTAACTTCGGAGTTCTGATGGGATCCGGTGCATTAGTGCTGGTATGATCGCACCCGTAAGGGATTGCATGCTCTAATATTTTATAGTCGAAACTAGAGCCATTCGCGACTACGTCGACTTCAAACGTTCATAACTTTTGTTTCGTTTGGAGTTACGGAACCCACCACACATGAACGTGATCCTCGTTCAGAGACGAACAAGTTACCGATATGACTAGTCCTATCGGTGCCATTTTTCGGCCCAAAATTCCTTCATTTAGTGCGTTTTCGGAGCATTTCAATGTTTTCGGGTAAATTTGAACCCCCTGATGACAGTCACTCGCGACGATTGGATTCTGCAGTTCAGATCTTTTACATCACGATGTCCTTATGTTCTTAAAGGATCAATGATGTCCTTATGTTCTTAAAGGATCAATGAATACTGCATAAAAAAAAAAAAAAAACATATTAAAATTTAAATACATCTTGTTCGACGTGTGACGAAAAGGGGTGCAACACGAGGACTTCCCAGGGGGTCACCCATCCTAGTACTACTCTCGCCCAAGCACGCTTAACTTCGGAGTTCTGATGGGATCCGGTGCATTAGTGCTGGTATGATCGCACCCGTAAGGGATTGCATGCTCTAATATTTTATAGTCGAAACTAGAGCCATTCGCGACTACGTCGACTTCAAACGTTCATAACTTTTGTTTCGTTTGGAGTTACGGAACCCACCACACATGAACGTGATCCTCGTTCAGAGACGAACAAGTTACCGATATGACTAGTCCTATCGGTGTCATTTTTCGGCCCAAAATTCCTTCATTTAGTGCGTTTTCGGAGCATTTCAATGTTTTCGGGTAAATTTGAACCCCCTGATGACAGTCACTCGCGACGATTGGATTCTGCAGTTCAGATCTTTTACATCACGATGTCCTTATGTTCTTAAAGGATCAATGATGTCCTTATGTTCTTAAAGGATCAATGAATACTGCATAAAAAAAAAAAAAAACATATTAAAATTTAAATACATCTTGTTCGACGTGTGACGAAAAGGGGTGCAACACGAGGACTTCCCAGGGGGTCACCCATCCTAGTACTACTCTCGCCCAAGCACGCTTAACTTCGGAGTTCTGATGGGATCCGGTGCATTAGTGCTGGTATGATCGCACCCGTAAGGGATTGCATGCTCTAATATTTTATAGTCGAAACTAGAGCCATTCGCGACTAAGTCGACTTCAAACGTTCATAACTTTTGTTTCGTTTGGAGTTACGGAACCCACCACACATGAACGTGATCCTCGTTCAGAGACGAACAAGTTACCGATAAGACTAGTCCTATCGGTGCCATTTTTCGGCCCAAAATTCCTTCATTTAGTGCGTTTTCGGAGCATTTCAATGTTTTCGGGTAAATTTGAACCCCCTGATGACAGTCACTCGCGACGATTGGATTCTGCAGTTCAGATCTTTTACATCACGATGTCCTTATGTTCTTAAAGGATCAATGATGTCCTTATGTTCTTAAAGGATCAATGAATACTGCATAAAAAAAAAAAAAAAAACATATTAAAATTTAAATAGATCTTGTTCGACGTGTGACGAAAAGGGGTGCAACACGAGGACTTCCCAGGGGGTCACCCATCCTAGTACTACTCTCGCCCAAGCACGCTTAACTTCGGAGTTCTGATGGGATCCGGTGCATTAGTGCTGGTATGATCGCACCCGTAAGGGATTGCATGCTCTAATATTTTATAGTCGAAACTAGAGCCATTCGCGACTACGTCGACTTCAAACGTTCATAACTTTTGTTTCGTTTGGAGTTACGGAACCCACCACACATGAACGTGATCCTCGTTCAGAGACGAACAAGTTACCGATATGACTAGTCCTATCGGTGTCATTTTTCGGCCCAAAATTCCTTCATTTAGTGCGTTTTCGGAGCATTTCAATGTTTTCGGGTAAATTTGAACCCCCTGATGACAGTCACTCGCGACGATTGGATTCTGCAGTTCAGATCTTTTACATCACGATGTCCTTATGTTCTTAAAGGATCAATGATGTCCTTATGTTCTTAAAGGATCAATGAATACTGCATAAAAAAAAAAAAAAACATATTAAAATTTAAATACATCTTGTTCGACGTGTGACGAAAAGGGGTGCAACACGAGGACTTCCCAGGGGGTCACCCATCCTAGTACTACTCTCGCCCAAGCACGCTTAACTTCGGAGTTCTGATGGGATCCGGTGCATTAGTGCTGGTATGATCGCACCCGTAAGGGATTGCATGCTCTAATATTTTATAGTCGAAACTAGAGCCATTCGCGACTAAGTCGACTTCAAACGTTCATAACTTTTGTTTCGTTTGGAGTTACGGAACCCACCACACATGAACGTGATCCTCGTTCAGAGACGAACAAGTTACCGATAAGACTAGTCCTATCGGTGCCATTTTTCGGCCCAAAATTCCTTCATTTAGTGCGTTTTCGGAGCATTTCAATGTTTTCGGGTAAATTTGAACCCCCTGATGACAGTCACTCGCGACGATTGGATTCTGCAGTTCAGATCTTTTACATCACGATGTCCTTATGTTCTTAAAGGATCAATGATGTCCTTATGTTCTTAAAGGATCAATGAATACTGCATAAAAAAAAAAAAAAAAACATATTAAAATTTAAATAGATCTTGTTCGACGTGTGACGAAAAGGGGTGCAACACGAGGACTTCCCAGGGGGTCACCCATCCTAGTACTACTCTCGCCCAAGCACGCTTAACTTCGGAGTTCTGATGGGATCCGGTGCATTAGTGCTGGTATGATCGCACCCGTAAGGGATTGCATGCTCTAATATTTTATAGTCGAAACTAGAGCCATTCGCGACTAAGTCGACTTCAAACGTTCATAACTTTTGTTTCGTTTGGAGTTACGGAACCCACCACACATGAACGTGATCCTCGTTCAGAGACGAACAAGTTACCGATATGACTAGTCCTATCGGTGCCATTTTTCGGCCCAAAATTCCTTCATTTAGTGCGTTTTCGGAGCATTTCAATGTTTTCGGGTAAATTTGAACCCCCTGATGACAGTCACTCGCGACGATTGGATTCTGCAGTTCAGATCTTTTACATCACGATGTCCTTATGTTCTTAAAGGATCAATGATGTCCTTATGTTCTTAAAGGATCAATGAATACTGCATAAAAAAAAAAAAAAAACATATTAAAATTTAAATACATCTTGTTCGACGTATGACGAAAAGGGGTGCAACACGAGGACTTCCCAGGGGGTCACCCATCCTAGTACTACTCTCGCCCAAGCACGCTTAACTTCGGAGTTCTGATGGGATCCGGTGCATTAGTGCTGGTATGATCGCACCCGTAAGGGATTGCATGCTCTAATATTTTATAGTCGAAACTAGAGCCATTCGCGACTACGTCGACTTCAAACGTTCATAACTTTTGTTTCGTTTGGAGTTACGGAACCCACCACACATGAACGTGATCCTCGTTCAGAGACGAACAAGTTACCGATATGACTAGTCCTATCGGTGCCATTTTTCGGCCCAAAATTCCTTCATTTAGTGCGTTTTCGGAGCATTTCAATGTTTTCGGGTAAATTTGAACCCCCTGATGACAGTCACTCGCGACGATTGGATTCTGCAGTTCAGATCTTTTACATCACGATGTCCTTATGTTCTTAAAGGATCAATGATGTCCTTATGTTCTTAAAGGATCAATGAATACTGCATAAAAAAAAAAAAAAAACATATTAAAATTTAAATACATCTTGTTCGACGTGTGACGAAAAGGGGTGCAACACGAGGACTTCCCAGGGGGTCACCCATCCTAGTACTACTCTCGCCCAAGCACGCTTAACTTCGGAGTTCTGATGGGATCCGGTGCATTAGTGCTGGTATGATCGCACCCGTAAGGGATTGCATGCTCTAATATTTTATAGTCGAAACTAGAGCCATTCGCGACTACGTCGACTTCAAACGTTCATAACTTTTGTTTCGTTTGGAGTTACGGAACCCACCACACATGAACGTGATCCTCGTTCAGAGACGAACAAGTTACCGATATGACTAGTCCTATCGGTGTCATTTTTCGGCCCAAAATTCCTTCATTTAGTGCGTTTTCGGAGCATTTCAATGTTTTCGGGTAAATTTGAACCCCCTGATGACAGTCACTCGCGACGATTGGATTCTGCAGTTCAGATCTTTTACATCACGATGTCCTTATGTTCTTAAAGGATCAATGATGTCCTTATGTTCTTAAAGGATCAATGAATACTGCATAAAAAAAAAAAAAAACATATTAAAATTTAAATACATCTTGTTCGACGTGTGACGAAAAGGGGTGCAACACGAGGACTTCCCAGGGGGTCACCCATCCTAGTACTACTCTCGCCCAAGCACGCTTAACTTCGGAGTTCTGATGGGATCCGGTGCATTAGTGCTGGTATGATCGCACCCGTAAGGGATTGCATGCTCTAATATTTTATAGTCGAAACTAGAGCCATTCGCGACTAAGTCGACTTCAAACGTTCATAACTTTTGTTTCGTTTGGAGTTACGGAACCCACCACACATGAACGTGATCCTCGTTCAGAGACGAACAAGTTACCGATAAGACTAGTCCTATCGGTGCCATTTTTCGGCCCAAAATTCCTTCATTTAGTGCGTTTTCGGAGCATTTCAATGTTTTCGGGTAAATTTGAACCCCCTGATGACAGTCACTCGCGACGATTGGATTCTGCAGTTCAGATCTTTTACATCACGATGTCCTTATGTTCTTAAAGGATCAATGATGTCCTTATGTTCTTAAAGGATCAATGAATACTGCATAAAAAAAAAAAAAAAAACATATTAAAATTTAAATAGATCTTGTTCGACGTGTGACGAAAAGGGGTGCAACACGAGGACTTCCCAGGGGGTCACCCATCCTAGTACTACTCTCGCCCAAGCACGCTTAACTTCGGAGTTCTGATGGGATCCGGTGCATTAGTGCTGGTATGATCGCACCCGTAAGGGATTGCATGCTCTAATATTTTATAGTCGAAACTAGAGCCATTCGCGACTACGTCGACTTCAAACGTTCATAACTTTTGTTTCGTTTGGAGTTACGGAACCCACCACACATGAACGTGATCCTCGTTCAGAGACGAACAAGTTACCGATATGACTAGTCCTATCGGTGTCATTTTTCGGCCCAAAATTCCTTCATTTAGTGCGTTTTCGGAGCATTTCAATGTTTTCGGGTAAATTTGAACCCCCTGATGACAGTCACTCGCGACGATTGGATTCTGCAGTTCAGATCTTTTACATCACGATGTCCTTATGTTCTTAAAGGATCAATGATGTCCTTATGTTCTTAAAGGATCAATGAATACTGCATAAAAAAAAAAAAAAACATATTAAAATTTAAATACATCTTGTTCGACGTGTGACGAAAAGGGGTGCAACACGAGGACTTCCCAGGGGGTCACCCATCCTAGTACTACTCTCGCCCAAGCACGCTTAACTTCGGAGTTCTGATGGGATCCGGTGCATTAGTGCTGGTATGATCGCACCCGTAAGGGATTGCATGCTCTAATATTTTATAGTCGAAACTAGAGCCATTCGCGACTAAGTCGACTTCAAACGTTCATAACTTTTGTTTCGTTTGGAGTTACGGAACCCACCACACATGAACGTGATCCTCGTTCAGAGACGAACAAGTTACCGATAAGACTAGTCCTATCGGTGCCATTTTTCGGCCCAAAATTCCTTCATTTAGTGCGTTTTCGGAGCATTTCAATGTTTTCGGGTAAATTTGAACCCCCTGATGACAGTCACTCGCGACGATTGGATTCTGCAGTTCAGATCTTTTACATCACGATGTCCTTATGTTCTTAAAGGATCAATGATGTCCTTATGTTCTTAAAGGATCAATGAATACTGCATAAAAAAAAAAAAAAAAACATATTAAAATTTAAATAGATCTTGTTCGACGTGTGACGAAAAGGGGTGCAACACGAGGACTTCCCAGGGGGTCACCCATCCTAGTACTACTCTCGCCCAAGCACGCTTAACTTCGGAGTTCTGATGGGATCCGGTGCATTAGTGCTGGTATGATCGCACCCGTAAGGGATTGCATGCTCTAATATTTTATAGTCGAAACTAGAGCCATTCGCGACTAAGTCGACTTCAAACGTTCATAACTTTTGTTTCGTTTGGAGTTACGGAACCCACCACACATGAACGTGATCCTCGTTCAGAGACGAACAAGTTACCGATATGACTAGTCCTATCGGTGCCATTTTTCGGCCCAAAATTCCTTCATTTAGTGCGTTTTCGGAGCATTTCAATGTTTTCGGGTAAATTTGAACCCCCTGATGACAGTCACTCGCGACGATTGGATTCTGCAGTTCAGATCTTTTACATCACGATGTCCTTATGTTCTTAAAGGATCAATGATGTCCTTATGTTCTTAAAGGATCAATGAATACTGCATAAACAAAAAAAAAACATATTAAAATTTAAATAGATCTTGTTCGACGTGTGACGAAAAGGGGTGCAACACGAGGACTTCCCAGGGGGTCACCCATCCTAGTACTACTCTCGCCCAAGCACGCTTAACTTCGGAGTTCTGATGGGATCCGGTGCATTAGTGCTGGTATGATCGCACCCGTAAGGGATTGCATGCTCTAATATTTTATAGTCGAAACTAGAGCCATTCGCGACTACGTCGACTTCAAACGTTCATAACTTTTGTTTCGTTTGGAGTTACGGAACCCACCACACATGAACGTGATCCTCGTTCAGAGACGAACAAGTTACCGATATGACTAGTCCTATCGGTGCCATTTTTCGGCCCAAAATTCCTTCATTTAGTGCGTTTTCGGAGCATTTCAATGTTTTCGGGTAAATTTGAACCCCCTGATGACAGTCACTCGCGACGATTGGATTCTGCAGTTCAGATCTTTTACATCACGATGTCCTTATGTTCTTAAAGGATCAATGATGTCCTTATGTTCTTAAAGGATCAATGAATACTGCATAAACAAAAAAAAAAACATATTAAAATTTAAATAGATCTTGTTCGACGTGTGACGAAAAGGGGTGCAACACGAGGACTTCCCAGGGGGTCACCCATCCTAGTACTACTCTCGCCCAAGCACGCTTAACTTCGGAGTTCTGATGGGATCCGGTGCATTAGTGCTGGTATGATCGCACCCGTAAGGGATTGCATGCTCTAATATTTTATAGTCGAAACTAGAGCCATTCGCGACTACGTCGACTTCAAACGTTCATAACTTTTGTTTCGTTTGGAGTTACGGAACCCACCACACATGAACGTGATCCTCGTTCAGAGACGAACAAGTTACCGATATGACTAGTCCTATCGGTGCCATTTTTCGGCCCAAAATTCCTTCATTTAGTGCGTTTTCGGAGCATTTCAATGTTTTCGGGTAAATTTGAACCCCCTGATGACAGTCACTCGCGACGATTGGATTCTGCAGTTCAGATCTTTTACATCACGATGTCCTTATGTTCTTAAAGGATCAATGATGTCCTTATGTTCTTAAAGGATCAATGAATACTGCATAAAAAAAAAAAAAAAACATATTAAAATTTAAATACATCTTGTTCGACGTGTGACGAAAAGGGGTGCAACACGAGGACTTCCCAGGGGGTCACCCATCCTAGTACTACTCTCGCCCAAGCACGCTTAACTTCGGAGTTCTGATGGGATCCGGTGCATTAGTGCTGGTATGATCGCACCCGTAAGGGATTGCATGCTCTAATATTTTATAGTCGAAACTAGAGCCATTCGCGACTAAGTCGACTTCAAACGTTCATAACTTTTGTTTCGTTTGGAGTTACGGAACCCACCACACATGAACGTGATCCTCGTTCAGAGACGAACAAGTTACCGATATGACTAGTCCTATCGGTGCCATTTTTCGGCCCAAAATTCCTTCATTTAGTGCGTTTTCGGAGCATTTCAATGTTTTCGGGTAAATTTGAACCCCCTGATGACAGTCACTCGCGACGATTGGATTCTGCAGTTCAGATCTTTTACATCACGATGTCCTTATGTTCTTAAAGGATCAATGATGTCCTTATGTTCTTAAAGGATCAATGAATACTGCATAAAAAAAAAAAAAAAACATATTAAAATTTAAATACATCTTGTTCGACGTATGACGAAAAGGGGTGCAACACGAGGACTTCCCAGGGGGTCACCCATCCTAGTACTACTCTCGCCCAAGCACGCTTAACTTCGGAGTTCTGATGGGATCCGGTGCATTAGTGCTGGTATGATCGCACCCGTAAGGGATTGCATGCTCTAATATTTTATAGTCGAAACTAGAGCCATTCGCGACTACGTCGACTTCAAACGTTCATAACTTTTGTTTCGTTTGGAGTTACGGAACCCACCACACATGAACGTGATCCTCGTTCAGAGACGAACAAGTTACCGATATGACTAGTCCTATCGGTGCCATTTTTCGGCCCAAAATTCCTTCATTTAGTGCGTTTTCGGAGCATTTCAATGTTTTCGGGTAAATTTGAACCCCCTGATGACAGTCACTCGCGACGATTGGATTCTGCAGTTCAGATCTTTTACATCACGATGTCCTTATGTTCTTAAAGGATCAATGATGTCCTTATGTTCTTAAAGGATCAATGAATACTGCATAAAAAAAAAAAAAAAACATATTAAAATTTAAATACATCTTGTTCGACGTGTGACGAAAAGGGGTGCAACACGAGGACTTCCCAGGGGGTCACCCATCCTAGTACTACTCTCGCCCAAGCACGCTTAACTTCGGAGTTCTGATGGGATCCGGTGCATTAGTGCTGGTATGATCGCACCCGTAAGGGATTGCATGCTCTAATATTTTATAGTCGAAACTAGAGCCATTCGCGACTACGTCGACTTCAAACGTTCATAACTTTTGTTTCGTTTGGAGTTACGGAACCCACCACACATGAACGTGATCCTCGTTCAGAGACGAACAAGTTACCGATATGACTAGTCCTATCGGTGTCATTTTTCGGCCCAAAATTCCTTCATTTAGTGCGTTTTCGGAGCATTTCAATGTTTTCGGGTAAATTTGAACCCCCTGATGACAGTCACTCGCGACGATTGGATTCTGCAGTTCAGATCTTTTACATCACGATGTCCTTATGTTCTTAAAGGATCAATGATGTCCTTATGTTCTTAAAGGATCAATGAATACTGCATAAAAAAAAAAAAAAACATATTAAAATTTAAATACATCTTGTTCGACGTGTGACGAAAAGGGGTGCAACACGAGGACTTCCCAGGGGGTCACCCATCCTAGTACTACTCTCGCCCAAGCACGCTTAACTTCGGAGTTCTGATGGGATCCGGTGCATTAGTGCTGGTATGATCGCACCCGTAAGGGATTGCATGCTCTAATATTTTATAGTCGAAACTAGAGCCATTCGCGACTAAGTCGACTTCAAACGTTCATAACTTTTGTTTCGTTTGGAGTTACGGAACCCACCACACATGAACGTGATCCTCGTTCAGAGACGAACAAGTTACCGATAAGACTAGTCCTATCGGTGCCATTTTTCGGCCCAAAATTCCTTCATTTAGTGCGTTTTCGGAGCATTTCAATGTTTTCGGGTAAATTTGAACCCCCTGATGACAGTCACTCGCGACGATTGGATTCTGCAGTTCAGATCTTTTACATCACGATGTCCTTATGTTCTTAAAGGATCAATGATGTCCTTATGTTCTTAAAGGATCAATGAATACTGCATAAAAAAAAAAAAAAACATATTAAAATTTAAATACATCTTGTTCGACGTGTGACGAAAAGGGGTGCAACACGAGGACTTCCCAGGGGGTCACCCATCCTAGTACTACTCTCGCCCAAGCACGCTTAACTTCGGAGTTCTGATGGGATCCGGTGCATTAGTGCTGGTATGATCGCACCCGTAAGGGATTGCATGCTCTAATATTTTATAGTCGAAACTAGAGCCATTCGCGACTAAGTCGACTTCAAACGTTCATAACTTTTGTTTCGTTTGGAGTTACGGAACCCACCACACATGAACGTGATCCTCGTTCAGAGACGAACAAGTTACCGATATGACTAGTCCTATCGGTGCCATTTTTCGGCCCAAAATTCCTTCATTTAGTGCGTTTTCGGAGCATTTCAATGTTTTCGGGTAAATTTGAACCCCCTGATGACAGTCACTCGCGACGATTGGATTCTGCAGTTCAGATCTTTTACATCACGATGTCCTTATGTTCTTAAAGGATCAATGATGTCCTTATGTTCTTAAAGGATCAATGAATACTGCATAAACAAAAAAAAAACATATTAAAATTTAAATAGATCTTGTTCGACGTGTGACGAAAAGGGGTGCAACACGAGGACTTCCCAGGGGGTCACCCATCCTAGTACTACTCTCGCCCAAGCACGCTTAACTTCGGAGTTCTGATGGGATCCGGTGCATTAGTGCTGGTATGATCGCACCCGTAAGGGATTGCATGCTCTAATATTTTATAGTCGAAACTAGAGCCATTCGCGACTACGTCGACTTCAAACGTTCATAACTTTTGTTTCGTTTGGAGTTACGGAACCCACCACACATGAACGTGATCCTCGTTCAGAGACGAACAAGTTACCGATATGACTAGTCCTATCGGTGCCATTTTTCGGCCCAAAATTCCTTCATTTAGTGCGTTTTCGGAGCATTTCAATGTTTTCGGGTAAATTTGAACCCCCTGATGACAGTCACTCGCGACGATTGGATTCTGCAGTTCAGATCTTTTACATCACGATGTCCTTATGTTCTTAAAGGATCAATGATGTCCTTATGTTCTTAAAGGATCAATGAATACTGCATAAACAAAAAAAAAAACATATTAAAATTTAAATAGATCTTGTTCGACGTGTGACGAAAAGGGGTGCAACACGAGGACTTCCCAGGGGGTCACCCATCCTAGTACTACTCTCGCCCAAGCACGCTTAACTTCGGAGTTCTGATGGGATCCGGTGCATTAGTGCTGGTATGATCGCACCCGTAAGGGATTGCATGCTCTAATATTTTATAGTCGAAACTAGAGCCATTCGCGACTACGTCGACTTCAAACGTTCATAACTTTTGTTTCGTTTGGAGTTACGGAACCCACCACACATGAACGTGATCCTCGTTCAGAGACGAACAAGTTACCGATATGACTAGTCCTATCGGTGCCATTTTTCGGCCCAAAATTCCTTCATTTAGTGCGTTTTCGGAGCATTTCAATGTTTTCGGGTAAATTTGAACCCCCTGATGACAGTCACTCGCGACGATTGGATTCTGCAGTTCAGATCTTTTACATCACGATGTCCTTATGTTCTTAAAGGATCAATGATGTCCTTATGTTCTTAAAGGATCAATGAATACTGCATAAAAAAAAAAAAAAAACATATTAAAATTTAAATACATCTTGTTCGACGTGTGACGAAAAGGGGTGCAACACGAGGACTTCCCAGGGGGTCACCCATCCTAGTACTACTCTCGCCCAAGCACGCTTAACTTCGGAGTTCTGATGGGATCCGGTGCATTAGTGCTGGTATGATCGCACCCGTAAGGGATTGCATGCTCTAATATTTTATAGTCGAAACTAGAGCCATTCGCGACTAAGTCGACTTCAAACGTTCATAACTTTTGTTTCGTTTGGAGTTACGGAACCCACCACACATGAACGTGATCCTCGTTCAGAGACGAACAAGTTACCGATATGACTAGTCCTATCGGTGCCATTTTTCGGCCCAAAATTCCTTCATTTAGTGCGTTTTCGGAGCATTTCAATGTTTTCGGGTAAATTTGAACCCCCTGATGACAGTCACTCGCGACGATTGGATTCTGCAGTTCAGATCTTTTACATCACGATGTCCTTATGTTCTTAAAGGATCAATGATGTCCTTATGTTCTTAAAGGATCAATGAATACTGCATAAAAAAAAAAAAAAAACATATTAAAATTTAAATACATCTTGTTCGACGTATGACGAAAAGGGGTGCAACACGAGGACTTCCCAGGGGGTCACCCATCCTAGTACTACTCTCGCCCAAGCACGCTTAACTTCGGAGTTCTGATGGGATCCGGTGCATTAGTGCTGGTATGATCGCACCCGTAAGGGATTGCATGCTCTAATATTTTATAGTCGAAACTAGAGCCATTCGCGACTACGTCGACTTCAAACGTTCATAACTTTTGTTTCGTTTGGAGTTACGGAACCCACCACACATGAACGTGATCCTCGTTCAGAGACGAACAAGTTACCGATATGACTAGTCCTATCGGTGCCATTTTTCGGCCCAAAATTCCTTCATTTAGTGCGTTTTCGGAGCATTTCAATGTTTTCGGGTAAATTTGAACCCCCTGATGACAGTCACTCGCGACGATTGGATTCTGCAGTTCAGATCTTTTACATCACGATGTCCTTATGTTCTTAAAGGATCAATGATGTCCTTATGTTCTTAAAGGATCAATGAATACTGCATAAAAAAAAAAAAAAAACATATTAAAATTTAAATACATCTTGTTCGACGTGTGACGAAAAGGGGTGCAACACGAGGACTTCCCAGGGGGTCACCCATCCTAGTACTACTCTCGCCCAAGCACGCTTAACTTCGGAGTTCTGATGGGATCCGGTGCATTAGTGCTGGTATGATCGCACCCGTAAGGGATTGCATGCTCTAATATTTTATAGTCGAAACTAGAGCCATTCGCGACTACGTCGACTTCAAACGTTCATAACTTTTGTTTCGTTTGGAGTTACGGAACCCACCACACATGAACGTGATCCTCGTTCAGAGACGAACAAGTTACCGATATGACTAGTCCTATCGGTGTCATTTTTCGGCCCAAAATTCCTTCATTTAGTGCGTTTTCGGAGCATTTCAATGTTTTCGGGTAAATTTGAACCCCCTGATGACAGTCACTCGCGACGATTGGATTCTGCAGTTCAGATCTTTTACATCACGATGTCCTTATGTTCTTAAAGGATCAATGATGTCCTTATGTTCTTAAAGGATCAATGAATACTGCATAAAAAAAAAAAAAAACATATTAAAATTTAAATACATCTTGTTCGACGTGTGACGAAAAGGGGTGCAACACGAGGACTTCCCAGGGGGTCACCCATCCTAGTACTACTCTCGCCCAAGCACGCTTAACTTCGGAGTTCTGATGGGATCCGGTGCATTAGTGCTGGTATGATCGCACCCGTAAGGGATTGCATGCTCTAATATTTTATAGTCGAAACTAGAGCCATTCGCGACTAAGTCGACTTCAAACGTTCATAACTTTTGTTTCGTTTGGAGTTACGGAACCCACCACACATGAACGTGATCCTCGTTCAGAGACGAACAAGTTACCGATAAGACTAGTCCTATCGGTGCCATTTTTCGGCCCAAAATTCCTTCATTTAGTGCGTTTTCGGAGCATTTCAATGTTTTCGGGTAAATTTGAACCCCCTGATGACAGTCACTCGCGACGATTGGATTCTGCAGTTCAGATCTTTTACATCACGATGTCCTTATGTTCTTAAAGGATCAATGATGTCCTTATGTTCTTAAAGGATCAATGAATACTGCATAAAAAAAAAAAAAAACATATTAAAATTTAAATACATCTTGTTCGACGTGTGACGAAAAGGGGTGCAACACGAGGACTTCCCAGGGGGTCACCCATCCTAGTACTACTCTCGCCCAAGCACGCTTAACTTCGGAGTTCTGATGGGATCCGGTGCATTAGTGCTGGTATGATCGCACCCGTAAGGGATTGCATGCTCTAATATTTTATAGTCGAAACTAGAGCCATTCGCGACTAAGTCGACTTCAAACGTTCATAACTTTTGTTTCGTTTGGAGTTACGGAACCCACCACACATGAACGTGATCCTCGTTCAGAGACGAACAAGTTACCGATATGACTAGTCCTATCGGTGCCATTTTTCGGCCCAAAATTCCTTCATTTAGTGCGTTTTCGGAGCATTTCAATGTTTTCGGGTAAATTTGAACCCCCTGATGACAGTCACTCGCGACGATTGGATTCTGCAGTTCAGATCTTTTACATCACGATGTCCTTATGTTCTTAAAGGATCAATGATGTCCTTATGTTCTTAAAGGATCAATGAATACTGCATAAAAAAAAAAAAAAAACATATTAAAATTTAAATACATCTTGTTCGACGTATGACGAAAAGGGGTGCAACACGAGGACTTCCCAGGGGGTCACCCATCCTAGTACTACTCTCGCCCAAGCACGCTTAACTTCGGAGTTCTGATGGGATCCGGTGCATTAGTGCTGGTATGATCGCACCCGTAAGGGATTGCATGCTCTAATATTTTATAGTCGAAACTAGAGCCATTCGCGACTACGTCGACTTCAAACGTTCATAACTTTTGTTTCGTTTGGAGTTACGGAACCCACCACACATGAACGTGATCCTCGTTCAGAGACGAACAAGTTACCGATATGACTAGTCCTATCGGTGCCATTTTTCGGCCCAAAATTCCTTCATTTAGTGCGTTTTCGGAGCATTTCAATGTTTTCGGGTAAATTTGAACCCCCTGATGACAGTCACTCGCGACGATTGGATTCTGCAGTTCAGATCTTTTACATCACGATGTCCTTATGTTCTTAAAGGATCAATGATGTCCTTATGTTCTTAAAGGATCAATGAATACTGCATAAAAAAAAAAAAAAAACATATTAAAATTTAAATACATCTTGTTCGACGTGTGACGAAAAGGGGTGCAACACGAGGACTTCCCAGGGGGTCACCCATCCTAGTACTACTCTCGCCCAAGCACGCTTAACTTCGGAGTTCTGATGGGATCCGGTGCATTAGTGCTGGTATGATCGCACCCGTAAGGGATTGCATGCTCTAATATTTTATAGTCGAAACTAGAGCCATTCGCGACTACGTCGACTTCAAACGTTCATAACTTTTGTTTCGTTTGGAGTTACGGAACCCACCACACATGAACGTGATCCTCGTTCAGAGACGAACAAGTTACCGATATGACTAGTCCTATCGGTGTCATTTTTCGGCCCAAAATTCCTTCATTTAGTGCGTTTTCGGAGCATTTCAATGTTTTCGGGTAAATTTGAACCCCCTGATGACAGTCACTCGCGACGATTGGATTCTGCAGTTCAGATCTTTTACATCACGATGTCCTTATGTTCTTAAAGGATCAATGATGTCCTTATGTTCTTAAAGGATCAATGAATACTGCATAAAAAAAAAAAAAAACATATTAAAATTTAAATACATCTTGTTCGACGTGTGACGAAAAGGGGTGCAACACGAGGACTTCCCAGGGGGTCACCCATCCTAGTACTACTCTCGCCCAAGCACGCTTAACTTCGGAGTTCTGATGGGATCCGGTGCATTAGTGCTGGTATGATCGCACCCGTAAGGGATTGCATGCTCTAATATTTTATAGTCGAAACTAGAGCCATTCGCGACTAAGTCGACTTCAAACGTTCATAACTTTTGTTTCGTTTGGAGTTACGGAACCCACCACACATGAACGTGATCCTCGTTCAGAGACGAACAAGTTACCGATAAGACTAGTCCTATCGGTGCCATTTTTCGGCCCAAAATTCCTTCATTTAGTGCGTTTTCGGAGCATTTCAATGTTTTCGGGTAAATTTGAACCCCCTGATGACAGTCACTCGCGACGATTGGATTCTGCAGTTCAGATCTTTTACATCACGATGTCCTTATGTTCTTAAAGGATCAATGATGTCCTTATGTTCTTAAAGGATCAATGAATACTGCATAAAAAAAAAAAAAAAACATATTAAAATTTAAATACATCTTGTTCGACGTATGACGAAAAGGGGTGCAACACGAGGACTTCCCAGGGGGTCACCCATCCTAGTACTACTCTCGCCCAAGCACGCTTAACTTCGGAGTTCTGATGGGATCCGGTGCATTAGTGCTGGTATGATCGCACCCGTAAGGGATTGCATGCTCTAATATTTTATAGTCGAAACTAGAGCCATTCGCGACTACGTCGACTTCAAACGTTCATAACTTTTGTTTCGTTTGGAGTTACGGAACCCACCACACATGAACGTGATCCTCGTTCAGAGACGAACAAGTTACCGATATGACTAGTCCTATCGGTGCCATTTTTCGGCCCAAAATTCCTTCATTTAGTGCGTTTTCGGAGCATTTCAATGTTTTCGGGTAAATTTGAACCCCCTGATGACAGTCACTCGCGACGATTGGATTCTGCAGTTCAGATCTTTTACATCACGATGTCCTTATGTTCTTAAAGGATCAATGATGTCCTTATGTTCTTAAAGGATCAATGAATACTGCATAAAAAAAAAAAAAAAACATATTAAAATTTAAATACATCTTGTTCGACGTGTGACGAAAAGGGGTGCAACACGAGGACTTCCCAGGGGGTCACCCATCCTAGTACTACTCTCGCCCAAGCACGCTTAACTTCGGAGTTCTGATGGGATCCGGTGCATTAGTGCTGGTATGATCGCACCCGTAAGGGATTGCATGCTCTAATATTTTATAGTCGAAACTAGAGCCATTCGCGACTACGTCGACTTCAAACGTTCATAACTTTTGTTTCGTTTGGAGTTACGGAACCCACCACACATGAACGTGATCCTCGTTCAGAGACGAACAAGTTACCGATATGACTAGTCCTATCGGTGTCATTTTTCGGCCCAAAATTCCTTCATTTAGTGCGTTTTCGGAGCATTTCAATGTTTTCGGGTAAATTTGAACCCCCTGATGACAGTCACTCGCGACGATTGGATTCTGCAGTTCAGATCTTTTACATCACGATGTCCTTATGTTCTTAAAGGATCAATGATGTCCTTATGTTCTTAAAGGATCAATGAATACTGCATAAAAAAAAAAAAAAACATATTAAAATTTAAATACATCTTGTTCGACGTGTGACGAAAAGGGGTGCAACACGAGGACTTCCCAGGGGGTCACCCATCCTAGTACTACTCTCGCCCAAGCACGCTTAACTTCGGAGTTCTGATGGGATCCGGTGCATTAGTGCTGGTATGATCGCACCCGTAAGGGATTGCATGCTCTAATATTTTATAGTCGAAACTAGAGCCATTCGCGACTAAGTCGACTTCAAACGTTCATAACTTTTGTTTCGTTTGGAGTTACGGAACCCACCACACATGAACGTGATCCTCGTTCAGAGACGAACAAGTTACCGATAAGACTAGTCCTATCGGTGCCATTTTTCGGCCCAAAATTCCTTCATTTAGTGCGTTTTCGGAGCATTTCAATGTTTTCGGGTAAATTTGAACCCCCTGATGACAGTCACTCGCGACGATTGGATTCTGCAGTTCAGATCTTTTACATCACGATGTCCTTATGTTCTTAAAGGATCAATGATGTCCTTATGTTCTTAAAGGATCAATGAATACTGCATAAAAAAAAAAAAAAAAACATATTAAAATTTAAATAGATCTTGTTCGACGTGTGACGAAAAGGGGTGCAACACGAGGACTTCCCAGGGGGTCACCCATCCTAGTACTACTCTCGCCCAAGCACGCTTAACTTCGGAGTTCTGATGGGATCCGGTGCATTAGTGCTGGTATGATCGCACCCGTAAGGGATTGCATGCTCTAATATTTTATAGTCGAAACTAGAGCCATTCGCGACTAAGTCGACTTCAAACGTTCATAACTTTTGTTTCGTTTGGAGTTACGGAACCCACCACACATGAACGTGATCCTCGTTCAGAGACGAACAAGTTACCGATATGACTAGTCCTATCGGTGCCATTTTTCGGCCCAAAATTCCTTCATTTAGTGCGTTTTCGGAGCATTTCAATGTTTTCGGGTAAATTTGAACCCCCTGATGACAGTCACTCGCGACGATTGGATTCTGCAGTTCAGATCTTTTACATCACGATGTCCTTATGTTCTTAAAGGATCAATGATGTCCTTATGTTCTTAAAGGATCAATGAATACTGCATAAACAAAAAAAAAAACATATTAAAATTTAAATAGATCTTGTTCGACGTGTGACGAAAAGGGGTGCAACACGAGGACTTCCCAGGGGGTCACCCATCCTAGTACTACTCTCGCCCAAGCACGCTTAACTTCGGAGTTCTGATGGGATCCGGTGCATTAGTGCTGGTATGATCGCACCCGTAAGGGATTGCATGCTCTAATATTTTATAGTCGAAACTAGAGCCATTCGCGACTACGTCGACTTCAAACGTTCATAACTTTTGTTTCGTTTGGAGTTACGGAACCCACCACACATGAACGTGATCCTCGTTCAGAGACGAACAAGTTACCGATATGACTAGTCCTATCGGTGCCATTTTTCGGCCCAAAATTCCTTCATTTAGTGCGTTTTCGTAGCATTTCAATGTTTTCGGGTAAATTTGAACCCCCTGATGACAGTCACTCGCGACGATTGGATTCTGCAGTTCAGATCTTTTACATCACGATGTCCTTATGTTCTTAAAGGATCAATGATGTCCTTATGTTCTTAAAGGATCAATGAATACTGCATAAAAAAAAAAAAAAACATATTAAAATTTAAATACATCTTGTTCGACGTGTGACGAAAAGGGGTGCAACACGAGGACTTCCCAGGGGGTCACCCATCCTAGTACTACTCTCGCCCAAGCACGCTTAACTTCGGAGTTCTGATGGGATCCGGTGCATTATTGCTGGTATGATCGCACCCGTAAGGGATTGCATGCTCTAATATTTTATAGTCGAAACTAGAGCCATTCGCGACTACGTCGACTTCAAACGTTCATAACTTTTGTTTCGTTTGGAGTTACGGAACCCACCACACATGAACGTGATCCTCGTTCAGAGACGAACAAGTTACCGATATGACTAGTCCTATCGGTGTCATTTTTCGGCCCAAAATTCCTTCATTTAGTGCGTTTTCGGAGCATTTCAATGTTTTCGGGTAAATTTGAACCCCCTGATGACAGTCACTCGCGACGATTGGATTCTGCAGTTCAGATCTTTTACATCACGATGTCCTTATGTTCTTAAAGGATCAATGATGTCCTTATGTTCTTAAAGGATCAATGAATACTGCATAAAAAAAAAAAAAAAACATATTAAAATTTAAATACATCTTGTTCGACGTGTGACGAAAAGGGGTGCAACACGAGGACTTCCCAGGGGGTCACCCATCCTAGTACTACTCTCGCCCAAGCACGCTTAACTTCGGAGTTCTGATGGGATCCGGTGCATTAGTGCTGGTATGATCGCACCCGTAAGGGATTGCATGCTCTAATATTTTATAGTCGAAACTAGAGCCATTCGCGACTACGTCGACTTCAAACGTTCATAACTTTTGTTTCGTTTGGAGTTACGGAACCCACCACACATGAACGTGATCCTCGTTCAGAGACGAACAAGTTACCGATATGACTAGTCCTATCGGTGCCATTTTTCGGCCCAAAATTCCTTCATTTAGTGCGTTTTCGGAGCATTTCAATGTTTTCGGGTAAATTTGAACCCCCTGATGACAGTCACTCGCGACGATTGGATTCTGCAGTTCAGATCTTTTACATCACGATGTCCTTATGTTCTTAAAGGATCAATGATGTCCTTATGTTCTTAAAGGATCAATGAATACTGCATAAAAAAAAAAAAAAACATATTAAAATTTAAATACATCTTGTTCGACGTGTGACGAAAAGGGGTGCAACACGAGGACTTCCCAGGGGGTCACCCATCCTAGTACTACTCTCGCCCAAGCACGCTTAACTTCGGAGTTCTGATGGGATCCGGTGCATTATTGCTGGTATGATCGCACCCGTAAGGGATTGCATGCTCTAATATTTTATAGTCGAAACTAGAGCCATTCGCGACTACGTCGACTTCAAACGTTCATAACTTTTGTTTCGTTTGGAGTTACGGAACCCACCACACATGAACGTGATCCTCGTTCAGAGACGAACAAGTTACCGATATGACTAGTCCTATCGGTGTCATTTTTCGGCCCAAAATTCCTTCATTTAGTGCGTTTTCGGAGCATTTCAATGTTTTCGGGTAAATTTGAACCCCCTGATGACAGTCACTCGCGACGATTGGATTCTGCAGTTCAGATCTTTTACATCACGATGTCCTTATGTTCTTAAAGGATCAATGATGTCCTTATGTTCTTAAAGGATCAATGAATACTGCATAAAAAAAAAAAAAAAACATATTAAAATTTAAATACATCTTGTTCGACGTGTGACGAAAAGGGGTGCAACACGAGGACTTCCCAGGGGGTCACCCATCCTAGTACTACTCTCGCCCAAGCACGCTTAACTTCGGAGTTCTGATGGGATCCGGTGCATTAGTGCTGGTATGATCGCACCCGTAAGGGATTGCATGCTCTAATATTTTATAGTCGAAACTAGAGCCATTCGCGACTACGTCGACTTCAAACGTTCATAACTTTTGTTTCGTTTGGAGTTACGGAACCCACCACACATGAACGTGATCCTCGTTCAGAGACGAACAAGTTACCGATATGACTAGTCCTATCGGTGCCATTTTTCGGCCCAAAATTCCTTCATTTAGTGCATTTTCGGAGCATTTCAATGTTTTCGGGTAAATTTGAACCCCCTGATGACAGTCACTCGCGACGATTGGATTCTGCAGTTCAGATCTTTTACATCACGATGTCCTTATGTTCTTAAAGGATCAATGATGTCCTTATGTTCTTAAAGGATCAATGAATACTGCATAAAAAAAAAAAAAAAACATATTAAAATTTAAATACATCTTGTTCGACGTGTGACGAAAAGGGGTGCAACACGAGGACTTCCCAGGGGGTCACCCATCCTAGTACTACTCTCGCCCAAGCACGCTTAACTTCGGAGTTCTGATGGGATCCGGTGCATTAGTGCTGGTATGATCGCACCCGTAAGGGATTGCATGCTCTAATATTTTATAGTCGAAACTAGAGCCATTCGCGACTAAGTCGACTTCAAACGTTCATAACTTTTGTTTCGTTTGGAGTTACGGAACCCACCACACATGAACGTGATCCTCGTTCAGAGACGAACAAGTTACCGATATGACTAGTCCTATCGGTGCCATTTTTCGGCCCAAAATTCCTTCATTTAGTGCGTTTTCGGAGCATTTCAATGTTTTCGGGTAAATTTGAACCCCCTGATGACAGTCACTCGCGACGATTGGATTCTGCAGTTCAGATCTTTTACATCACGATGTCCTTATGTTCTTAAAGGATCAATGATGTCCTTATGTTCTTAAAGGATCAATGAATACTGCATAAAAAAAAAAAAAAAACATATTAAAATTTAAATACATCTTGTTCGACGTATGACGAAAAGGGGTGCAACACGAGGACTTCCCAGGGGGTCACCCATCCTAGTACTACTCTCGCCCAAGCACGCTTAACTTCGGAGTTCTGATGGGATCCGGTGCATTAGTGCTGGTATGATCGCACCCGTAAGGGATTGCATGCTCTAATATTTTATAGTCGAAACTAGAGCCATTCGCGACTACGTCGACTTCAAACGTTCATAACTTTTGTTTCGTTTGGAGTTACGGAACCCACCACACATGAACGTGATCCTCGTTCAGAGACGAACAAGTTACCGATATGACTAGTCCTATCGGTGCCATTTTTCGGCCCAAAATTCCTTCATTTAGTGCGTTTTCGGAGCATTTCAATGTTTTCGGGTAAATTTGAACCCCCTGATGACAGTCACTCGCGACGATTGGATTCTGCAGTTCAGATCTTTTACATCACGATGTCCTTATGTTCTTAAAGGATCAATGATGTCCTTATGTTCTTAAAGGATCAATGAATACTGCATAAAAAAAAAAAAAAAACATATTAAAATTTAAATACATCTTGTTCGACGTGTGACGAAAAGGGGTGCAACACGAGGACTTCCCAGGGGGTCACCCATCCTAGTACTACTCTCGCCCAAGCACGCTTAACTTCGGAGTTCTGATGGGATCCGGTGCATTAGTGCTGGTATGATCGCACCCGTAAGGGATTGCATGCTCTAATATTTTATAGTCGAAACTAGAGCCATTCGCGACTACGTCGACTTCAAACGTTCATAACTTTTGTTTCGTTTGGAGTTACGGAACCCACCACACATGAACGTGATCCTCGTTCAGAGACGAACAAGTTACCGATATGACTAGTCCTATCGGTGTCATTTTTCGGCCCAAAATTCCTTCATTTAGTGCGTTTTCGGAGCATTTCAATGTTTTCGGGTAAATTTGAACCCCCTGATGACAGTCACTCGCGACGATTGGATTCTGCAGTTCAGATCTTTTACATCACGATGTCCTTATGTTCTTAAAGGATCAATGATGTCCTTATGTTCTTAAAGGATCAATGAATACTGCATAAAAAAAAAAAAAAACATATTAAAATTTAAATACATCTTGTTCGACGTGTGACGAAAAGGGGTGCAACACGAGGACTTCCCAGGGGGTCACCCATCCTAGTACTACTCTCGCCCAAGCACGCTTAACTTCGGAGTTCTGATGGGATCCGGTGCATTAGTGCTGGTATGATCGCACCCGTAAGGGATTGCATGCTCTAATATTTTATAGTCGAAACTAGAGCCATTCGCGACTAAGTCGACTTCAAACGTTCATAACTTTTGTTTCGTTTGGAGTTACGGAACCCACCACACATGAACGTGATCCTCGTTCAGAGACGAACAAGTTACCGATAAGACTAGTCCTATCGGTGCCATTTTTCGGCCCAAAATTCCTTCATTTAGTGCGTTTTCGGAGCATTTCAATGTTTTCGGGTAAATTTGAACCCCCTGATGACAGTCACTCGCGACGATTGGATTCTGCAGTTCAGATCTTTTACATCACGATGTCCTTATGTTCTTAAAGGATCAATGATGTCCTTATGTTCTTAAAGGATCAATGAATACTGCATAAAAAAAAAAAAAAAAACATATTAAAATTTAAATAGATCTTGTTCGACGTGTGACGAAAAGGGGTGCAACACGAGGACTTCCCAGGGGGTCACCCATCCTAGTACTACTCTCGCCCAAGCACGCTTAACTTCGGAGTTCTGATGGGATCCGGTGCATTAGTGCTGGTATGATCGCACCCGTAAGGGATTGCATGCTCTAATATTTTATAGTCGAAACTAGAGCCATTCGCGACTAAGTCGACTTCAAACGTTCATAACTTTTGTTTCGTTTGGAGTTACGGAACCCACCACACATGAACGTGATCCTCGTTCAGAGACGAACAAGTTACCGATATGACTAGTCCTATCGGTGCCATTTTTCGGCCCAAAATTCCTTCATTTAGTGCGTTTTCGGAGCATTTCAATGTTTTCGGGTAAATTTGAACCCCCTGATGACAGTCACTCGCGACGATTGGATTCTGCAGTTCAGATCTTTTACATCACGATGTCCTTATGTTCTTAAAGGATCAATGATGTCCTTATGTTCTTAAAGGATCAATGAATACTGCATAAACAAAAAAAAAAAACATATTAAAATTTAAATAGATCTTGTTCGACGTGTGACGAAAAGGGGTGCAACACGAGGACTTCCCAGGGGGTCACCCATCCTAGTACTACTCTCGCCCAAGCACGCTTAACTTCGGAGTTCTGATGGGATCCGGTGCATTAGTGCTGGTATGATCGCACCCGTAAGGGATTGCATGCTCTAATATTTTATAGTCGAAACTAGAGCCATTCGCGACTAAGTCGACTTCAAACGTTCATAACTTTTGTTTCGTTTGGAGTTACGGAACCCACCACACATGAACGTGATCCTCGTTCAGAGACGAACAAGTTACCGATATGACTAGTCCTACCGGTGCCATTTTTCGGCCCAAAATTCCTTCATTTAGTGCGTTTTCGGAGCATTTCAATGTTTTCGGGTAAATTTGAACCCCCTGATGACAGTCACTCGCGACGATTGGATTCTGCAGTTCAGATCTTTTACATCACGATGTCCTTATGTTCTTAAAGGATCAATGATGTCCTTATGTTCTTAAAGGATCAATGAATACTGCATAAACAAAAAAAAAAAACATATTAAAATTTAAATACATCTTGTTCGACGTGTGACGAAAAGGGGTGCAACACGAGGACTTCCCAGGGGGTCACCCATCCTAGTACTACTCTCGCCCAAGCACGCTTAACTTCGGAGTTCTGATGGGATCCGGTGCATTAGTGCTGGTATGATCGCACCCGTAAGGGATTGCATGCTCTAATATTTTATAGTCGAAACTAGAGCCATTCGCGACTACGTCGACTTCAAACGTTCATAACTTTTGTTTCGTTTGGAGTTACGGAACCCACCACACATGAACGTGATCCTCGTTCAGAGACGAACAAGTTACCGATATGACTAGTCCTATCGGTGTCATTTTTCGGCCCAAAATTCCTTCATTTAGTGCGTTTTCGGAGCATTTCAATGTTTTCGGGTAAATTTGAACCCCCTGATGACAGTCACTCGCGACGATTGGATTCTGCAGTTCAGATCTTTTACATCACGATGTCCTTATGTTCTTAAAGGATCAATGATGTCCTTATGTTCTTAAAGGATCAATGAATACTGCATAAAAAAAAAAAAAAAACATATTAAAATTTAAATACATCTTGTTCGACGTGTGACGAAAAGGGGTGCAACACGAGGACTTCCCAGGGGGTCACCCATCCTAGTACTACTCTCGCCCAAGCACGCTTAACTTCGGAGTTCTGATGGGATCCGGTGCATTAGTGCTGGTATGATCGCACCCGTAAGGGATTGCATGCTCTAATATTTTATAGTCGAAACTAGAGCCATTCGCGACTACGTCGACTTCAAACGTTCATAACTTTTGTTTCGTTTGGAGTTACGGAACCCACCACACATGAACGTGATCCTCGTTCAGAGACGAACAAGTTACCGATATGACTAGTCCTATCGGTGCCATTTTTCGGCCCAAAATTCCTTCATTTAGTGCATTTTCGGAGCATTTCAATGTTTTCGGGTAAATTTGAACCCCCTGATGACAGTCACTCGCGACGATTGGATTCTGCAGTTCAGATCTTTTACATCACGATGTCCTTATGTTCTTAAAGGATCAATGATGTCCTTATGTTCTTAAAGGATCAATGAATACTGCATAAAAAAAAAAAAAAAAACATATTAAAATTTAAATACATCTTGTTCGACGTGTGACGAAAAGGGGTGCAACACGAGGACTTCCCAGGGGGTCACCCATCCTAGTACTACTCTCGCCCAAGCACGCTTAACTTCGGAGTTCTGATGGGATCCGGTGCATTAGTGCTGGTATGATCGCACCCGTAAGGGATTGCATGCTCTAATATTTTATAGTCGAAACTAGAGCCATTCGCGACTAAGTCGACTTCAAACGTTCATAACTTTTGTTTCGTTTGGAGTTACGGAACCCACCACACATGAACGTGATCCTCGTTCAGAGACGAACAAGTTACCGATATGACTAGTCCTATCGGTGCCATTTTTCGGCCCAAAATTCCTTCATTTAGTGCGTTTTCGGAGCATTTCAATGTTTTCGGGTAAATTTGAACCCCCTGATGACAGTCACTCGCGACGATTGGATTCTGCAGTTCAGATCTTTTACATCACGATGTCCTTATGTTCTTAAAGGATCAATGATGTCCTTATGTTCTTAAAGGATCAATGAATACTGCATAAAAAAAAAAAAAAAACATATTAAAATTTAAATACATCTTGTTCGACGTATGACGAAAAGGGGTGCAACACGAGGACTTCCCAGGGGGTCACCCATCCTAGTACTACTCTCGCCCAAGCACGCTTAACTTCGGAGTTCTGATGGGATCCGGTGCATTAGTGCTGGTATGATCGCACCCGTAAGGGATTGCATGCTCTAATATTTTATAGTCGAAACTAGAGCCATTCGCGACTACGTCGACTTCAAACGTTCATAACTTTTGTTTCGTTTGGAGTTACGGAACCCACCACACATGAACGTGATCCTCGTTCAGAGACGAACAAGTTACCGATATGACTAGTCCTATCGGTGCCATTTTTCGGCCCAAAATTCCTTCATTTAGTGCGTTTTCGGAGCATTTCAATGTTTTCGGGTAAATTTGAACCCCCTGATGACAGTCACTCGCGACGATTGGATTCTGCAGTTCAGATCTTTTACATCACGATGTCCTTATGTTCTTAAAGGATCAATGATGTCCTTATGTTCTTAAAGGATCAATGAATACTGCATAAAAAAAAAAAAAAAACATATTAAAATTTAAATACATCTTGTTCGACGTGTGACGAAAAGGGGTGCAACACGAGGACTTCCCAGGGGGTCACCCATCCTAGTACTACTCTCGCCCAAGCACGCTTAACTTCGGAGTTCTGATGGGATCCGGTGCATTAGTGCTGGTATGATCGCACCCGTAAGGGATTGCATGCTCTAATATTTTATAGTCGAAACTAGAGCCATTCGCGACTACGTCGACTTCAAACGTTCATAACTTTTGTTTCGTTTGGAGTTACGGAACCCACCACACATGAACGTGATCCTCGTTCAGAGACGAACAAGTTACCGATATGACTAGTCCTATCGGTGTCATTTTTCGGCCCAAAATTCCTTCATTTAGTGCGTTTTCGGAGCATTTCAATGTTTTCGGGTAAATTTGAACCCCCTGATGACAGTCACTCGCGACGATTGGATTCTGCAGTTCAGATCTTTTACATCACGATGTCCTTATGTTCTTAAAGGATCAATGATGTCCTTATGTTCTTAAAGGATCAATGAATACTGCATAAAAAAAAAAAAAAACATATTAAAATTTAAATACATCTTGTTCGACGTGTGACGAAAAGGGGTGCAACACGAGGACTTCCCAGGGGGTCACCCATCCTAGTACTACTCTCGCCCAAGCACGCTTAACTTCGGAGTTCTGATGGGATCCGGTGCATTAGTGCTGGTATGATCGCACCCGTAAGGGATTGCATGCTCTAATATTTTATAGTCGAAACTAGAGCCATTCGCGACTAAGTCGACTTCAAACGTTCATAACTTTTGTTTCGTTTGGAGTTACGGAACCCACCACACATGAACGTGATCCTCGTTCAGAGACGAACAAGTTACCGATAAGACTAGTCCTATCGGTGCCATTTTTCGGCCCAAAATTCCTTCATTTAGTGCGTTTTCGGAGCATTTCAATGTTTTCGGGTAAATTTGAACCCCCTGATGACAGTCACTCGCGACGATTGGATTCTGCAGTTCAGATCTTTTACATCACGATGTCCTTATGTTCTTAAAGGATCAATGATGTCCTTATGTTCTTAAAGGATCAATGAATACTGCATAAAAAAAAAAAAAAAAACATATTAAAATTTAAATAGATCTTGTTCGACGTGTGACGAAAAGGGGTGCAACACGAGGACTTCCCAGGGGGTCACCCATCCTAGTACTACTCTCGCCCAAGCACGCTTAACTTCGGAGTTCTGATGGGATCCGGTGCATTAGTGCTGGTATGATCGCACCCGTAAGGGATTGCATGCTCTAATATTTTATAGTCGAAACTAGAGCCATTCGCGACTAAGTCGACTTCAAACGTTCATAACTTTTGTTTCGTTTGGAGTTACGGAACCCACCACACATGAACGTGATCCTCGTTCAGAGACGAACAAGTTACCGATATGACTAGTCCTATCGGTGCCATTTTTCGGCCCAAAATTCCTTCATTTAGTGCGTTTTCGGAGCATTTCAATGTTTTCGGGTAAATTTGAACCCCCTGATGACAGTCACTCGCGACGATTGGATTCTGCAGTTCAGATCTTTTACATCACGATGTCCTTATGTTCTTAAAGGATCAATGATGTCCTTATGTTCTTAAAGGATCAATGAATACTGCATAAACAAAAAAAAAAAACATATTAAAATTTAAATAGATCTTGTTCGACGTGTGACGAAAAGGGGTGCAACACGAGGACTTCCCAGGGGGTCACCCATCCTAGTACTACTCTCGCCCAAGCACGCTTAACTTCGGAGTTCTGATGGGATCCGGTGCATTAGTGCTGGTATGATCGCACCCGTAAGGGATTGCATGCTCTAATATTTTATAGTCGAAACTAGAGCCATTCGCGACTAAGTCGACTTCAAACGTTCATAACTTTTGTTTCGTTTGGAGTTACGGAACCCACCACACATGAACGTGATCCTCGTTCAGAGACGAACAAGTTACCGATATGACTAGTCCTATCGGTGCCATTTTTCGGCCCAAAATTCCTTCATTTAGTGCGTTTTCGGAGCATTTCAATGTTTTCGGGTAAATTTGAACCCCCTGATGACAGTCACTCGCGACGATTGGATTCTGCAGTTCAGATCTTTTACATCACGATGTCCTTATGTTCTTAAAGGATCAATGATGTCCTTATGTTCTTAAAGGATCAATGAATACTGCATAAACAAAAAAAAAAAACATATTAAAATTTAAATAGATCTTGTTCGACGTGTGACGAAAAGGGGTGCAACACGAGGACTTCCCAGGGGGTCACCCATCCTAGTACTACTCTCGCCCAAGCACGCTTAACTTCGGAGTTCTGATGGGATCCGGTGCATTAGTGCTGGTATGATCGCACCCGTAAGGGATTGCATGCTCTAATATTTTATAGTCGAAACTAGAGCCATTCGCGACTAAGTCGACTTCAAACGTTCATAACTTTTGTTTCGTTTGGAGTTACGGAACCCACCACACATGAACGTGATCCTCGTTCAGAGACGAACAAGTTACCGATATGACTAGTCCTACCGGTGCCATTTTTCGGCCCAAAATTCCTTCATTTAGTGCGTTTTCGGAGCATTTCAATGTTTTCGGGTAAATTTGAACCCCCTGATGACAGTCACTCGCGACGATTGGATTCTGCAGTTCAGATCTTTTACATCACGATGTCCTTATGTTCTTAAAGGATCAATGATGTCCTTATGTTCTTAAAGGATCAATGAATACTGCATAAAAAAAAAAAAAAAACATATTAAAATTTAAATACATCTTGTTCGACGTGTGACGAAAAGGGGTGCAACACGAGGACTTCCCAGGGGGTCACCCATCCTAGTACTACTCTCGCCCAAGCACGCTTAACTTCGGAGTTCTGATGGGATCCGGTGCATTAGTGCTGGTATGATCGCACCCGTAAGGGATTGCATGCTCTAATATTTTATAGTCGAAACTAGAGCCATTCGCGACTACGTCGACTTCAAACGTTCATAACTTTTGTTTCGTTTGGAGTTACGGAACCCACCACACATGAACGTGATCCTCGTTCAGAGACGAACAAGTTACCGATATGACTAGTCCTATCGGTGTCATTTTTCGGCCCAAAATTCCTTCATTTAGTGCGTTTTCGGAGCATTTCAATGTTTTCGGGTAAATTTGAACCCCCTGATGACAGTCACTCGCGACGATTGGATTCTGCAGTTCAGATCTTTTACATCACGATGTCCTTATGTTCTTAAAGGATCAATGATGTCCTTATGTTCTTAAAGGATCAATGAATACTGCATAAACAAAAAAAAAAAACATATTAAAATTTAAATAGATCTTGTTCGACGTGTGACGAAAAGGGGTGCAACACGAGGACTTCCCAGGGGGTCACCCATCCTAGTACTACTCTCGCCCAAGCACGCTTAACTTCGGAGTTCTGATGGGATCCGGTGCATTAGTGCTGGTATGATCGCACCCGTAAGGGATTGCATGCTCTAATATTTTATAGTCGAAACTAGAGCCATTCGCGACTAAGTCGACTTCAAACGTTCATAACTTTTGT
The DNA here is from genome assembly GCA_954870475.1 of Euphrasia confusa. Taxonomy (NCBI): domain Eukaryota; kingdom Viridiplantae; phylum Streptophyta; class Magnoliopsida; order Lamiales; family Orobanchaceae; genus Euphrasia; species Euphrasia confusa. The sequence continues at coordinate 95,809 of CATPAB010000412.1, forward strand.
TTCGTTTGGAGTTACGGAACCCACCACACATGAACGTGATCCTCGTTCAGAGACGAACAAGTTACCGATATGACTAGTCCTATCGGTGCCATTTTTCGGCCCAAAATTCCTTCATTTAGTGCGTTTTCGGAGCATTTCAATGTTTTCGGGTAAATTTGAACCCCCTGATGACAGTCACTCGCGACGATTGGATTCTGCAGTTCAGATCTTTTACATCACGATGTCCTTATGTTCTTAAAGGATCAATGATGTCCTTATGTTCTTAAAGGATCAATGAATACTGCATAAACAAAAAAAAAAAACATATTAAAATTTAAATAGATCTTGTTCGACGTGTGACGAAAAGGGGTGCAACACGAGGACTTCCCAGGGGGTCACCCATCCTAGTACTACTCTCGCCCAAGCACGCTTAACTTCGGAGTTCTGATGGGATCCGGTGCATTAGTGCTGGTATGATCGCACCCGTAAGGGATTGCATGCTCTAATATTTTATAGTCGAAACTAGAGCCATTCGCGACTAAGTCGACTTCAAACGTTCATAACTTTTGTTTCGTTTGGAGTTACGGAACCCACCACACATGAACGTGATCCTCGTTCAGAGACGAACAAGTTACCGATAAGACTAGTCCTATCGGTGCCATTTTTCGGCCCAAAATTCCTTCATTTAGTGCGTTTTCGGAGCATTTCAATGTTTTCGGGTAAATTTGAACCCCCTGATGACAGTCACTCGCGACGATTGGATTCTGCAGTTCAGATCTTTTACATCACGATGTCCTTATGTTCTTAAAGGATCAATGATGTCCTTATGTTCTTAAAGGATCAATGAATACTGCATAAACAAAAAAAAAAAACATATTAAAATTTAAATAGATCTTGTTCGACGTGTGACGAAAAGGGGTGCAACACGAGGACTTCCCAGGGGGTCACCCATCCTAGTACTACTCTCGCCCAAGCACGCTTAACTTCGGAGTTCTGATGGGATCCGGTGCATTAGTGCTGGTATGATCGCACCCGTAAGGGATTGCATGCTCTAATATTTTATAGTCGAAACTAGAGCCATTCGCGACTAAGTCGACTTCAAACGTTCATAACTTTTGTTTCGTTTGGAGTTACGGAACCCACCACACATGAACGTGATCCTCGTTCAGAGACGAACAAGTTACCGATATGACTAGTCCTATCGGTGCCATTTTTCGGCCCAAAATTCCTTCATTTAGTGCGTTTTCGGAGCATTTCAATGTTTTCGGGTAAATTTGAACCCCCTGATGACAGTCACTCGCGACGATTGGATTCTGCAGTTCAGATCTTTTACATCACGATGTCCTTATGTTCTTAAAGGATCAATGATGTCCTTATGTTCTTAAAGGATCAATGAATACTGCATAAACAAAAAAAAAAAACATATTAAAATTTAAATAGATCTTGTTCGACGTGTGACGAAAAGGGGTGCAACACGAGGACTTCCCAGGGGGTCACCCATCCTAGTACTACTCTCGCCCAAGCACGCTTAACTTCGGAGTTCTGATGGGATCCGGTGCATTAGTGCTGGTATGATCGCACCCGTAAGGGATTGCATGCTCTAATATTTTATAGTCGAAACTAGAGCCATTCGCGACTACGTCGACTTCAAACGTTCATAACTTTTGTTTCGTTTGGAGTTACGGAACCCACCACACATGAACGTGATCCTCGTTCAGAGACGAACAAGTTACCGATATGACTAGTCCTATCGGTGCCATTTTTCGGCCCAAAATTCCTTCATTTAGTGCGTTTTCGGAGCATTTCAATGTTTTCGGGTAAATTTGAACCCCCTGATGACAGTCACTCGCGACGATTGGATTCTGCAGTTCAGATCTTTTACATCACGATGTCCTTATGTTCTTAAAGGATCAATGATGTCCTTATGTTCTTAAAGGATCAATGAATACTGCATAAAAAAAAAAAAAAAACATATTAAAATTTAAATAGATCTTGTTCGACGTGTGACGAAAAGGGGTGCAACACGAGGACTTCCCAGGGGGTCACCCATCCTAGTACTACTCTCGCCCAAGCACGCTTAACTTCGGAGTTCTGATGGGATCCGGTGCATTAGTGCTGGTATGATCGCACCCGTAAGGGATTGCATGCTCTAATATTTTATAGTCGAAACTAGAGCCATTCGCGACTACGTCGACTTCAAACGTTCATAACTTTTGTTTCGTTTGGAGTTACGGAACCCACCACACATGAACGTGATCCTCGTTCAGAGACGAACAAGTTACCGATATGACTAGTCCTATCGGTGCCATTTTTCGGCCCAAAATTCCTTCATTTAGTGCGTTTTCGGAGCATTTCAATGTTTTCGGGTAAATTTGAACCCCCTGATGACAGTCACTCGCGACGATTGGATTCTGCAGTTCAGATCTTTTACATCACGATGTCCTTATGTTCTTAAAGGATCAATGATGTCCTTATGTTCTTAAAGGATCAATGAATACTGCATAAAAAAAAAAAAAAAACATATTAAAATTTAAATACATCTTGTTCGACGTGTGACGAAAAGGGGTGCAACACGAGGACTTCCCAGGGGGTCACCCATCCTAGTACTACTCTCGCCCAAGCACGCTTAACTTCGGAGTTCTGATGGGATCCGGTGCATTAGTGCTGGTATGATCGCACCCGTAAGGGATTGCATGCTCTAATATTTTATAGTCGAAACTAGAGCCATTCGCGACTACGTCGACTTCAAACGTTCATAACTTTTGTTTCGTTTGGAGTTACGGAACCCACCACACATGAACGTGATCCTCGTTCAGAGACGAACAAGTTACCGATATGACTAGTCCTATCGGTGCCATTTTTCGGCCCAAAATTCCTTCATTTAGTGCGTTTTCGGAGCATTTCAATGTTTTCGGGTAAATTTGAACCCCCTGATGACAGTCACTCGCGACGATTGGATTCTGCAGTTCAGATCTTTTACATCACGATGTCCTTATGTTCTTAAAGGATCAATGATGTCCTTATGTTCTTAAAGGATCAATGAATACTGCATAAAAAAAAAAAAAAAACATATTAAAATTTAAATACATCTTGTTCGACGTGTGACGAAAAGGGGTGCAACACGAGGACTTCCCAGGGGGTCACCCATCCTAGTACTACTCTCGCCCAAGCACGCTTAACTTCGGAGTTCTGATGGGATCCGGTGCATTAGTGCTGGTATGATCGCACCCGTAAGGGATTGCATGCTCTAATATTTTATAGTCGAAACTAGAGCCATTCGCGACTACGTCGACTTCAAACGTTCATAACTTTTGTTTCGTTTGGAGTTACGGAACCCACCACACATGAACGTGATCCTCGTTCAGAGACGAACAAGTTACCGATATGACTAGTCCTATCGGTGCCATTTTTCGGCCCAAAATTCCTTCATTTAGTGCGTTTTCGGAGCATTTCAATGTTTTCGGGTAAATTTGAACCCCCTGATGACAGTCACTCGCGACGATTGGATTCTGCAGTTCAGATCTTTTACATCACGATGTCCTTATGTTCTTAAAGGATCAATGATGTCCTTATGTTCTTAAAGGATCAATGAATACTGCATAAAAAAAAAAAAAAAACATATTAAAATTTAAATACATCTTGTTCGACGTGTGACGAAAAGGGGTGCAACACGAGGACTTCCCAGGGGGTCACCCATCCTAGTACTACTCTCGCCCAAGCACGCTTAACTTCGGAGTTCTGATGGGATCCGGTGCATTATTGCTGGTATGATCGCACCCGTAAGGGATTGCATGCTCTAATATTTTATAGTCGAAACTAGAGCCATTCGCGACTACGTCGACTTCAAACGTTCATAACTTTTGTTTCGTTTGGAGTTACGGAACCCACCACACATGAACGTGATCCTCGTTCAGAGACGAACAAGTTACCGATATTACTAGTCCTATCGGTGTCATTTTTCGGCCCAAAATTCCTTCATTTAGTGCGTTTTCGGAGCATTTCAATGTTTTCGGGTAAATTTGAACCCCCTGATGACAGTCACTCGCGACGATTGGATTCTGCAGTTCAGATCTTTTACATCACGATGTCCTTATGTTCTTAAAGGATCAATGATGTCCTTATGTTCTTAAAGGATCAATGAATACTGCATAAAAAAAAAAAAAAACATATTAAAATTTAAATACATCTTGTTCGACGTGTGACGAAAAGGGGTGCAACACGAGGACTTCCCAGGGGGTCACCCATCCTAGTACTACTCTCGCCCAAGCACGCTTAACTTCGGAGTTCTGATGGGATCCGGTGCATTAGTGCTGGTATGATCGCACCCGTAAGGGATTGCATGCTCTAATATTTTATAGTCGAAACTAGAGCCATTCGCGACTACGTCGACTTCAAACGTTCATAACTTTTGTTTCGTTTGGAGTTACGGAACCCACCACACATGAACGTGATCCTCGTTCAGAGACGAACAAGTTACCGATATGACTAGTCCTATCGGTGCCATTTTTCGGCCCAAAATTCCTTCATTTAGTGCGTTTTCGGAGCATTTCAATGTTTTCGGGTAAATTTGAACCCCCTGATGACAGTCACTCGCGACGATTGGATTCTGCAGTTCAGATCTTTTACATCACGATGTCCTTATGTTCTTAAAGGATCAATGATGTCCTTATGTTCTTAAAGGATCAATGAATACTGCATAAAAAAAAAAAAAAAACATATTAAAATTTAAATACATCTTGTTCGACGTGTGACGAAAAGGGGTGCAACACGAGGACTTCCCAGGGGGTCACCCATCCTAGTACTACTCTCGCCCAAGCACGCTTAACTTCGGAGTTCTGATGGGATCCGGTGCATTATTGCTGGTATGATCGCACCCGTAAGGGATTGCATGCTCTAATATTTTATAGTCGAAACTAGAGCCATTCGCGACTACGTCGACTTCAAACGTTCATAACTTTTGTTTCGTTTGGAGTTACGGAACCCACCACACATGAACGTGATCCTCGTTCAGAGACGAACAAGTTACCGATATTACTAGTCCTATCGGTGTCATTTTTCGGCCCAAAATTCCTTCATTTAGTGCGTTTTCGGAGCATTTCAATGTTTTCGGGTAAATTTGAACCCCCTGATGACAGTCACTCGCGACGATTGGATTCTGCAGTTCAGATCTTTTACATCACGATGTCCTTATGTTCTTAAAGGATCAATGATGTCCTTATGTTCTTAAAGGATCAATGAATACTGCATAAAAAAAAAAAAAAACATATTAAAATTTAAATACATCTTGTTCGACGTGTGACGAAAAGGGGTGCAACACGAGGACTTCCCAGGGGGTCACCCATCCTAGTACTACTCTCGCCCAAGCACGCTTAACTTCGGAGTTCTGATGGGATCCGGTGCATTAGTGCTGGTATGATCGCACCCGTAAGGGATTGCATGCTCTAATATTTTATAGTCGAAACTAGAGCCATTCGCGACTACGTCGACTTCAAACGTTCATAACTTTTGTTTCGTTTGGAGTTACGGAACCCACCACACATGAACGTGATCCTCGTTCAGAGACGAACAAGTTACCGATATGACTAGTCCTATCGGTGCCATTTTTCGGCCCAAAATTCCTTCATTTAGTGCGTTTTCGGAGCATTTCAATGTTTTCGGGTAAATTTGAACCCCCTGATGACAGTCACTCGCGACGATTGGATTCTGCAGTTCAGATCTTTTACATCACGATGTCCTTATGTTCTTAAAGGATCAATGATGTCCTTATGTTCTTAAAGGATCAATGAATACTGCATAAAAAAAAAAAAAAAACATATTAAAATTTAAATACATCTTGTTCGACGTGTGACGAAAAGGGGTGCAACACGAGGACTTCCCAGGGGGTCACCCATCCTAGTACTACTCTCGCCCAAGCACGCTTAACTTCGGAGTTCTGATGGGATCCGGTGCATTATTGCTGGTATGATCGCACCCGTAAGGGATTGCATGCTCTAATATTTTATAGTCGAAACTAGAGCCATTCGCGACTACGTCGACTTCAAACGTTCATAACTTTTGTTTCGTTTGGAGTTACGGAACCCACCACACATGAACGTGATCCTCGTTCAGAGACGAACAAGTTACCGATATTACTAGTCCTATCGGTGTCATTTTTCGGCCCAAAATTCCTTCATTTAGTGCGTTTTCGGAGCATTTCAATGTTTTCGGGTAAATTTGAACCCCCTGATGACAGTCACTCGCGACGATTGGATTCTGCAGTTCAGATCTTTTACATCACGATGTCCTTATGTTCTTAAAGGATCAATGATGTCCTTATGTTCTTAAAGGATCAATGAATACTGCATAAAAAAAAAAAAAAACATATTAAAATTTAAATACATCTTGTTCGACGTGTGACGAAAAGGGGTGCAACACGAGGACTTCCCAGGGGGTCACCCATCCTAGTACTACTCTCGCCCAAGCACGCTTAACTTCGGAGTTCTGATGGGATCCGGTGCATTAGTGCTGGTATGATCGCACCCGTAAGGGATTGCATGCTCTAATATTTTATAGTCGAAACTAGAGCCATTCGCGACTACGTCGACTTCAAACGTTCATAACTTTTGTTTCGTTTGGAGTTACGGAACCCACCACACATGAACGTGATCCTCGTTCAGAGACGAACAAGTTACCGATATGACTAGTCCTATCGGTGCCATTTTTCGGCCCAAAATTCCTTCATTTAGTGCGTTTTCGGAGCATTTCAATGTTTTCGGGTAAATTTGAACCCCCTGATGACAGTCACTCGCGACGATTGGATTCTGCAGTTCAGATCTTTTACATCACGATGTCCTTATGTTCTTAAAGGATCAATGATGTCCTTATGTTCTTAAAGGATCAATGAATACTGCATAAAAAAAAAAAAAAAACATATTAAAATTTAAATACATCTTGTTCGACGTGTGACGAAAAGGGGTGCAACACGAGGACTTCCCAGGGGGTCACCCATCCTAGTACTACTCTCGCCCAAGCACGCTTAACTTCGGAGTTCTGATGGGATCCGGTGCATTATTGCTGGTATGATCGCACCCGTAAGGGATTGCATGCTCTAATATTTTATAGTCGAAACTAGAGCCATTCGCGACTACGTCGACTTCAAACGTTCATAACTTTTGTTTCGTTTGGAGTTACGGAACCCACCACACATGAACGTGATCCTCGTTCAGAGACGAACAAGTTACCGATATGACTAGTCCTATCGGTGCCATTTTTCGGCCCAAAATTCCTTCATTTAGTGCGTTTTCGGAGCATTTCAATGTTTTCGGGTAAATTTGAACCCCCTGATGACAGTCACTCGCGACGATTGGATTCTGCAGTTCAGATCTTTTACATCACGATGTCCTTATGTTCTTAAAGGATCAATGATGTCCTTATGTTCTTAAAGGATCAATGAATACTGCATAAAAAAAAAAAAAACATATTAAAATTTAAATACATCTTGTTCGACGTGTGACGAAAAGGGGTGCAACACGAGGACTTCCCAGGGGGTCACCCATCCTAGTACTACTCTCGCCCAAGCACGCTTAACTTCGGAGTTCTGATGGGATCCGGTGCATTAGTGCTGGTATGATCGCACCCGTAAGGGATTGCATGCTCTAATATTTTATAGTCGAAACTAGAGCCATTCGCGACTACGTCGACTTCAAACGTTCATAACTTTTGTTTCGTTTGGAGTTACGGAACCCACCACACATGAACGTGATCCTCGTTCAGAGACGAACAAGTTACCGATATGACTAGTCCTATCGGTGCCATTTTTCGGCCCAAAATTCCTTCATTTAGTGCGTTTTCGGAGCATTTCAATGTTTTCGGGTAAATTTGAACCCCCTGATGACAGTCACTCGCGACGATTGGATTCTGCAGTTCAGATCTTTTACATCACGATGTCCTTATGTTCTTAAAGGATCAATGATGTCCTTATGTTCTTAAAGGATCAATGAATACTGCATAAAAAAAAAAAAAAAAACATATTAAAATTTAAATACATCTTGTTCGACGTGTGACGAAAAGGGGTGCAACACGAGGACTTCCCAGGGGGTCACCCATCCTAGTACTACTCTCGCCCAAGCACGCTTAACTTCGGAGTTCTGATGGGATCCGGTGCATTATTGCTGGTATGATCGCACCCGTAAGGGATTGCATGCTCTAATATTTTATAGTCGAAACTAGAGCCATTCGCGACTACGTCGACTTCAAACGTTCATAACTTTTGTTTCGTTTGGAGTTACGGAACCCACCACACATGAACGTGATCCTCGTTCAGAGACGAACAAGTTACCGATATTACTAGTCCTATCGGTGTCATTTTTCGGCCCAAAATTCCTTCATTTAGTGCGTTTTCGGAGCATTTCAATGTTTTCGGGTAAATTTGAACCCCCTGATGACAGTCACTCGCGACGATTGGATTCTGCAGTTCAGATCTTTTACATCACGATGTCCTTATGTTCTTAAAGGATCAATGATGTCCTTATGTTCTTAAAGGATCAATGAATACTGCATAAAAAAAAAAAAAAACATATTAAAATTTAAATACATCTTGTTCGACGTGTGACGAAAAGGGGTGCAACACGAGGACTTCCCAGGGGGTCACCCATCCTAGTACTACTCTCGCCCAAGCACGCTTAACTTCGGAGTTCTGATGGGATCCGGTTCATTAGTGCTGGTATGATCGCACCCGTAAGGGATTGCATGCTCTAATATTTTATAGTCGAAACTAGAGCCATTCGCGACTACGTCGACTTCAAACGTTCATAACTTTTGTTTCGTTTGGAGTTACGGAACCCACCACACATGAACGTGATCCTCGTTCAGAGACGAACAAGTTACCGATATGACTAGTCCTATCGGTGCCATTTTTCGGCCCAAAATTCCTTCATTTAGTGCGTTTTCGGAGCATTTCAATGTTTTCGGGTAAATTTGAACCCCCTGATGACAGTCACTCGCGACGATTGGATTCTGCAGTTCAGATCTTTTACATCACGATGTCCTTATGTTCTTAAAGGATCAATGATGTCCTTATGTTCTTAAAGGATCAATGAATACTGCATAAAAAAAAAAAAAAAACATATTAAAATTTAAATACATCTTGTTCGACGTGTGACGAAAAGGGGTGCAACACGAGGACTTCCCAGGGGGTCACCCATCCTAGTACTACTCTCGCCCAAGCACGCTTAACTTCGGAGTTCTGATGGGATCCGGTGCATTATTGCTGGTATGATCGCACCCGTAAGGGATTGCATGCTCTAATATTTTATAGTCGAAACTAGAGCCATTCGCGACTACGTCGACTTCAAACGTTCATAACTTTTGTTTCGTTTGGAGTTACGGAACCCACCACACATGAACGTGATCCTCGTTCAGAGACGAACAAGTTACCGATATTACTAGTCCTATCGGTGTCATTTTTCGGCCCAAAATTCCTTCATTTAGTGCGTTTTCGGAGCATTTCAATGTTTTCGGGTAAATTTGAACCCCCTGATGACAGTCACTCGCGACGATTGGATTCTGCAGTTCAGATCTTTTACATCACGATGTCCTTATGTTCTTAAAGGATCAATGATGTCCTTATGTTCTTAAAGGATCAATGAATACTGCATAAAAAAAAAAAAAAACATATTAAAATTTAAATACATCTTGTTCGACGTGTGACGAAAAGGGGTGCAACACGAGGACTTCCCAGGGGGTCACCCATCCTAGTACTACTCTCGCCCAAGCACGCTTAACTTCGGAGTTCTGATGGGATCCGGTGCATTAGTGCTGGTATGATCGCACCCGTAAGGGATTGCATGCTCTAATATTTTATAGTCGAAACTAGAGCCATTCGCGACTACGTCGACTTCAAACGTTCATAACTTTTGTTTCGTTTGGAGTTACGGAACCCACCACACATGAACGTGATCCTCGTTCAGAGACGAACAAGTTACCGATATGACTAGTCCTATCGGTGCCATTTTTCGGCCCAAAATTCCTTCATTTAGTGCGTTTTCGGAGCATTTCAATGTTTTCGGGTAAATTTGAACCCCCTGATGACAGTCACTCGCGACGATTGGATTCTGCAGTTCAGATCTTTTACATCACGATGTCCTTATGTTCTTAAAGGATCAATGATGTCCTTATGTTCTTAAAGGATCAATGAATACTGCATAAAAAAAAAAAAAAAAACATATTAAAATTTAAATACATCTTGTTCGACGTGTGACGAAAAGGGGTGCAACACGAGGACTTCCCAGGGGGTCACCCATCCTAGTACTACTCTCGCCCAAGCACGCTTAACTTCGGAGTTCTGATGGGATCCGGTGCATTATTGCTGGTATGATCGCACCCGTAAGGGATTGCATGCTCTAATATTTTATAGTCGAAACTAGAGCCATTCGCGACTACGTCGACTTCAAACGTTCATAACTTTTGTTTCGTTTGGAGTTACGGAACCCACCACACATGAACGTGATCCTCGTTCAGAGACGAACAAGTTACCGATATGACTAGTCCTATCGGTGCCATTTTTCGGCCCAAAATTCCTTCATTTAGTGCGTTTTCGGAGCATTTCAATGTTTTCGGGTAAATTTGAACCCCCTGATGACAGTCACTCGCGACGATTGGATTCTGCAGTTCAGATCTTTTACATCACGATGTCCTTATGTTCTTAAAGGATCAATGATGTCCTTATGTTCTTAAAGGATCAATGAATACTGCATAAAAAAAAAAAAAAAACATATTAAAATTTAAATACATCTTGTTCGACGTGTGACGAAAAGGGGTGCAACACGAGGACTTCCCAGGGGGTCACCCATCCTAGTACTACTCTCGCCCAAGCACGCTTAACTTCGGAGTTCTGATGGGATCCGGTGCATTATTGCTGGTATGATCGCACCCGTAAGGGATTGCATGCTCTAATATTTTATAGTCGAAACTAGAGCCATTCGCGACTACGTCGACTTCAAACGTTCATAACTTTTGTTTCGTTTGGAGTTACGGAACCCACCACACATGAACGTGATCCTCGTTCAGAGACGAACAAGTTACCGATATTACTAGTCCTATCGGTGTCATTTTTCGGCCCAAAATTCCTTCATTTAGTGCGTTTTCGGAGCATTTCAATGTTTTCGGGTAAATTTGAACCCCCTGATGACAGTCACTCGCGACGATTGGATTCTGCAGTTCAGATCTTTTACATCACGATGTCCTTATGTTCTTAAAGGATCAATGATGTCCTTATGTTCTTAAAGGATCAATGAATACTGCATAAAAAAAAAAAAAAACATATTAAAATTTAAATACATCTTGTTCGACGTGTGACGAAAAGGGGTGCAACACGAGGACTTCCCAGGGGGTCACCCATCCTAGTACTACTCTCGCCCAAGCACGCTTAACTTCGGAGTTCTGATGGGATCCGGTGCATTAGTGCTGGTATGATCGCACCCGTAAGGGATTGCATGCTCTAATATTTTATAGTCGAAACTAGAGCCATTCGCGACTACGTCGACTTCAAACGTTCATAACTTTTGTTTCGTTTGGAGTTACGGAACCCACCACACATGAACGTGATCCTCGTTCAGAGACGAACAAGTTACCGATATGACTAGTCCTATCGGTGCCATTTTTCGGCCCAAAATTCCTTCATTTAGTGCGTTTTCGGAGCATTTCAATGTTTTCGGGTAAATTTGAACCCCCTGATGACAGTCACTCGCGACGATTGGATTCTGCAGTTCAGATCTTTTACATCACGATGTCCTTATGTTCTTAAAGGATCAATGATGTCCTTATGTTCTTAAAGGATCAATGAATACTGCATAAAAAAAAAAAAAAAACATATTAAAATTTAAATACATCTTGTTCGACGTGTGACGAAAAGGGGTGCAACACGAGGACTTCCCAGGGGGTCACCCATCCTAGTACTACTCTCGCCCAAGCACGCTTAACTTCGGAGTTCTGATGGGATCCGGTGCATTATTGCTGGTATGATCGCACCCGTAAGGGATTGCATGCTCTAATATTTTATAGTCGAAACTAGAGCCATTCGCGACTACGTCGACTTCAAACGTTCATAACTTTTGTTTCGTTTGGAGTTACGGAACCCACCACACATGAACGTGATCCTCGTTCAGAGACGAACAAGTTACCGATATGACTAGTCCTATCGGTGCCATTTTTCGGCCCAAAATTCCTTCATTTAGTGCGTTTTCGGAGCATTTCAATGTTTTCGGGTAAATTTGAACCCCCTGATGACAGTCACTCGCGACGATTGGATTCTGCAGTTCAGATCTTTTACATCACGATGTCCTTATGTTCTTAAAGGATCAATGATGTCCTTATGTTCTTAAAGGATCAATGAATACTGCATAAACAAAAAAAAAAAACATATTAAAATTTAAATAGATCTTGTTCGACGTGTGACGAAAAGGGGTGCAACACGAGGACTTCCCAGGGGGTCACCCATCCTAGTACTACTCTCGCCCAAGCACGCTTTACTTCGGAGTTCTGATGGGATCCGGTGCATTAGTGCTGGTATGATCGCACCCGTAAGGGATTGCATGCTCTAATATTTTATAGTCGAAACTAGAGCCATTCGCGACTACGTCGACTTCAAACGTTCATAACTTTTGTTTCGTTTGGAGTTACGGAACCCACCACACATGAACGTGATCCTCGTTCAGAGACGAACAAGTTACCGATATGACTAGTCCTATCAGGGCCATTTTTCGGCCCAAAATTCCTTCATTTAGTGCGTTTTCGGAGCATTTCAATGTTTTCGGGTAAATTTGAACCCCCTGATGACAGTCACTCGCGACGATTGGATTCTGCAGTTCAGATCTTTTACATCACGATGTCCTTATGTTCTTAAAGGATCAATGATGTCCTTATGTTCTTAAAGGATCAATGAATACTGCATAAACAAAAAAAAAAAACATATTAAAATTTAAATACATCTTGTTCGACGTGTGACGAAAAGGGGTGCAACACGAGGACTTCCCAGGGGGTCACCCATCCTAGTACTACTCTCGCCCAAGCACGCTTAACTTCGGAGTTCTGATGGGATCCGGTGCATTAGTGCTGGAATGATCGCACCCGTAAGGGATTGCATGCTCTATTATTTTATAGTCGAAACTAGAGCCATTCGCAACTAAGTCGACTTCAAACGTTCATAACTTTTGTTTCGTTTGGAGTTACGGAACCCACCACACATGAACGTGATCCTCGTTCAGAGACGAACAAGTTACCGATATGACTAGTCCTATCGGTGCCATTTTTCGGCCCAAAATTCCTTCATTTAGTGCGTTTTCGGAGCATTTCAATGTTTTCGGGTAAATTTGAACCCCCTGATGACAGTCACTCGCGACGATTGGATTCTGCAGTTCAGATCTTTTACATCACGATGTCCTTATGTTCTTAAAGGATCAATGATGTCCTTATGTTCTTAAAGGATCAATGAATACTGCATAAAAAAAAAAAAAAAAACATATTAAAATTTAAATACATCTTGTTCGACGTGTGACGAAAAGGGGTGCAACACGAGGACTTCCCAGGGGGTCACCCATCCTAGTACTACTCTCGCCCAAGCACGCTTAACTTCGGAGTTCTGATGGGATCCGGTGCATTAGTGCTGGTATGATCGCACCCGTAAGGGATTGCATGCTCTAATATTTTATAGTCGAAACTAGAGCCATTCGCGACTAAGTCGACTTCAAACGTTCATAACTTTTGTTTCGTTTGGAGTTACGGAACCCACCACACATGAACGTGATCCTCGTTCAGAGACGAACAAGTTACCGATATGACTAGTCCTATCGGTGCCATTTTTCGGCCCAAAATTCCTTCATTTAGTGCGTTTTTGGAGCATTTCAATGTTTTCGGGTAAATTTGAACCCCCTGATGACAGTCACTCGCGACGATTGGATTCTGCAGTTCAGATCTTTTACATCACGATGTCCTTATGTTCTTAAAGGATCAATGATGTCCTTATGTTCTTAAAGGATCAATGAATACTGCATAAACAAAAAAAAAAAACATATTAAAATTTAAATAGATCTTGTTCGACGTGTGACGAAAAGGGGTGCAACACGAGGACTTCCCAGGGGGTCACCCATCCTAGTACTACTCTCGCCCAAGCACGCTTTACTTCGGAGTTCTGATGGGATCCGGTGCATTAGTGCTGGTATGATCGCACCCGTAAGGGATTGCATGCTCTAATATTTTATAGTCGAAACTAGAGCCATTCGCGACTACGTCGACTTCAAACGTTCATAACTTTTGTTTCGTTTGGAGTTACGGAACCCACCACACATGAACGTGATCCTCGTTCAGAGACGAACAAGTTACCGATATGACTAGTCCTATCAGGGCCATTTTTCGGCCCAAAATTCCTTCATTTAGTGCGTTTTCGGAGCATTTCAATGTTTTCGGGTAAATTTGAACCCCCTGATGACAGTCACTCGCGACGATTGGATTCTGCAGTTCAGATCTTTTACATCACGATGTCCTTATGTTCTTAAAGGATCAATGATGTCCTTATGTTCTTAAAGGATCAATGAATACTGCATAAACAAAAAAAAAAAACATATTAAAATTTAAATACATCTTGTTCGACGTGTGACGAAAAGGGGTGCAACACGAGGACTTCCCAGGGGGTCACCCATCCTAGTACTACTCTCGCCCAAGCACGCTTAACTTCGGAGTTCTGATGGGATCCGGTGCATTAGTGCTGGAATGATCGCACCCGTAAGGGATTGCATGCTCTAATATTTTATAGTCGAAACTAGAGCCATTCGCGACTACGTCGACTTCAAACGTTCATAACTTTTGTTTCGTTTGGAGTTACGGAACCCACCACACATGAACGTGATCCTCGTTCAGAGACGAACAAGTTACCGATATGACTAGTCCTATCGGTGTCATTTTTCGGCCCAAAATTCCTTCATTTAGTGCGTTTTCGGAGCATTTCAATGTTTTTGGGTAAATTTGAACCCCCTGATGACAGTCACTCGCGACAATTGGATTCTGCAGTTCAGATCTTTTACATCACGATGTCCTTATGTTCTTAAAGGATCAATGATGTCCTTATGTTCTTAAAGGATCAATGAATACTGCATAAAAAAAAAAAAAAACATATTAAAATTTAAATACATCTTGTTCGACGTGTGACGAAAAGGGGTGCAACACGAGGACTTCCCAGGGGGTCACCCATCCTAGTACTACTCTCGCCCAAGCACGCTTATCTTCGGAGTTCTGATGGGATCCGGTGCATTAGTGCTGGTATGATCGCACCCGTAAGGGATTGCATGCTCTATTATTTTATAGTCGAAACTAGAGCCATTCGCAACTAAGTCGACTTCAAACGTTCATAACTTTTGTTTCGTTTGGAGTTACGGAACCCACCACACATGAACGTGATCCTCGTTCAGAGACGAACAAGTTACCGATATGACTAGTCCTATCAGGGCCATTTTTCGGCCCAAAATTCCTTCATTTAGTGCGTTTTCGGAGCATTTCAATGTTTTCGGGTAAATTTGAACCCCCTGATGACAGTCACTCGCGACGATTGGATTCTGCAGTTCAGATCTTTTACATCACGATGTCCTTATGTTCTTAAAGGATCAATGATGTCCTTATGTTCTTAAAGGATCAATGAATACTGCATAAACAAAAAAAAAAAACATATTAAAATTTAAATACATCTTGTTCGACGTGTGACGAAAAGGGGTGCAACACGAGGACTTCCCAGGGGGTCACCCATCCTAGTACTACTCTCGCCCAAGCACGCTTAACTTCGGAGTTCTGATGGGATCCGGTGCATTAGTGCTGGTATGATCGCACCCGTAAGGGATTGCATGCTCTATTATTTTATAGTCGAAACTAGAGCCATTCGCGACTAAGTCGACTTCAAACGTTCATAACTTTTGTTTCGTTTGGAGTTACGGAACCCACCACACATGAACGTGATCCTCGTTCAGAGACGAACAAGTTACCGATATGACTAGTCCTATCAGGGCCATTTTTCGGCCCAAAATTCCTTCATTTAGTGCGTTTTCGGAGCATTTCAATGTTTTCGGGTAAATTTGAACCCCCTGATGACAGTCACTCGCGACGATTGGATTCTGCAGTTCAGATCTTTTACATCACGATGTCCTTATGTTCTTAAAGGATCAATGATGTCCTTATGTTCTTAAAGGATCAATGAATACTGCATAAACAAAAAAAAAAAACATATTAAAATTTAAATACATCTTGTTCGACGTGTGACGAAAATGGGTGCAACACGAGGACTTCCCAGGGGGTCACCCATCCTAGTACTACTCTCGCCCAAGCACGCTTAACTTCGGAGTTCTGATGGGATCCGGTGCATTAGTGCTGGTATGATCGCACCCGTAAGGGATTGCATGCTCTAATATTTTATAGTCGAAACTAGAGCCATTCGCGACTACGTCGACTTCAAACGTTCATAACTTTTGTTTCGTTTGGAGTTACGGAACCCACCACACATGAACGTGATCCTCGTTCAGAGACGAACAAGTTACCGATATGACTAGTCCTATCGGTGTCATTTTTCGGCCCAAAATTCCTTCATTTAGTGCGTTTTCGGAGCTTTTCGGGTAAATTTGAACCCCCTGATGACAGTCACTCGCGACGATTGGATTCTGCAGTTCAGATCTTTTACATCACGATGTCCTTATGTTCTTAAAGGATCAATGATGTCCTTATGTTCTTAAAGGATCAATGAATACTGCATAAACAAAAAAAAAAAACATATTAAAATTTAAATACATCTTGTTCGACGTGTGACGAAAAGGGGTGCAACACGAGGACTTCCCAGGGGGTCACCCATCCTAGTACTACTCTCGCCCAAGCACGCTTAACTTCGGAGTTCTGATGGGATCCGGTGCATTAGTGCTGGTATGATCGCACCCGTAAGGGATTGCATGCTCTAATATTTTATAGTCGAAACTAGAGCCATTCGCGACTACGTCGACTTCAAACGTTCATAACTTTTGTTTCGTTTGGAGTTACGGAACCCACCACACATGAACGTGATCCTCGTTCAGAGACGAACAAGTTACCGATATGACTAGTCCTATCGGTGTCATTTTTCGGCCCAAAATTCCTTCATTTAGTGCGTTTTCGGAGCATTTCAATGTTTTTGGGTAAATTTGAACCCCCTGATGACAGTCACTCGCGACAATTGGATTCTGCAGTTCAGATCTTTTACATCACGATGTCCTTATGTTCTTAAAGGATCAATGATGTCCTTATGTTCTTAAAGGATCAATGAATACTGCATAAAAAAAAAAAAAACATATTAAAATTTAAATACATCTTGTTCGACGTGTGACGAAAAGGGGTGCAACACGAGGACTTCCCAGGGGGTCACCCATCCTAGTACTACTCTCGCCCAAGCACGCTTAACTTCGGAGTTCTGATGGGATCCGGTGCATTAGTGCTGGTATGATCGCACCCGTAAGGGATTGCATGCTCTATTATTTTATAGTCGAAACTAGAGCCATTCGCGACTAAGTCGACTTCAAACGTTCATAACTTTTGTTTCGTTTGGAGTTACGGAACCCACCACACATGAACGTGATCCTCGTTCAGAGACGAACAAGTTACCGATATGACTAGTCCTATCAGGGCCATTTTTCGGCCCAAAATTCCTTCATTTAGTGCGTTTTCGGAGCATTTCAATGTTTTCGGGTAAATTTGAACCCCCTGATGACAGTCACTCGCGACGATTGGATTCTGCAGTTCAGATCTTTTACATCACGATGTCCTTATGTTCTTAAAGGATCAATGATGTCCTTATGTTCTTAAAGGATCAATGAATACTGCATAAACAAAAAAAAAAAACATATTAAAATTTAAATACATCTTGTTCGACGTGTGACGAAAATGGGTGCAACACGAGGACTTCCCAGGGGGTCACCCATCCTAGTACTACTCTCGCCCAAGCACGCTTAACTTCGGAGTTCTGATGGGATCCGGTGCATTAGTGCTGGTATGATCGCACCCGTAAGGGATTGCATGCTCTAATATTTTATAGTCGAAACTAGAGCCATTCGCGACTACGTCGACTTCAAACGTTCATAACTTTTGTTTCGTTTGGAGTTACGGAACCCACCACACATGAACGTGATCCTCGTTCAGAGACGAACAAGTTACCGATATGACTAGTCCTATCGGTGTCATTTTTCGGCCCAAAATTCCTTCATTTAGTGCGTTTTCGGAGCTTTTCGGGTAAATTTGAACCCCCTGATGACAGTCACTCGCGACGATTGGATTCTGCAGTTCAGATCTTTTACATCACGATGTCCTTATGTTCTTAAAGGATCAATGATGTCCTTATGTTCTTAAAGGATCAATGAATACTGCATAAACAAAAAAAAAAAACATATTAAAATTTAAATACATCTTGTTCGACGTGTGACGAAAAGGGGTGCAACACGAGGACTTCCCAGGGGGTCACCCATCCTAGTACTACTCTCGCCCAAGCACGCTTAACTTCGGAGTTCTGATGGGATCCGGTGCATTAGTGCTGGTATGATCGCACCCGTAAGGGATTGCATGCTCTAATATTTTATAGTCGAAACTAGAGCCATTCGCGACTACGTCGACTTCAAACGTTCATAACTTTTGTTTCGTTTGGAGTTACGGAACCCACCACACATGAACGTGATCCTCGTTCAGAGACGAACAAGTTACCGATATGACTAGTCCTATCGGTGTCATTTTTCGGCCCAAAATTCCTTCATTTAGTGCGTTTTCGGAGCATTTCAATGTTTTTGGGTAAATTTGAACCCCCTGATGACAGTCACTCGCGACAATTGGATTCTGCAGTTCAGATCTTTTACATCACGATGTCCTTATGTTCTTAAAGGATCAATGATGTCCTTATGTTCTTAAAGGATCAATGAATACTGCATAAAAAAAAAAAAAACATATTAAAATTTAAATACATCTTGTTCGACGTGTGACGAAAAGGGGTGCAACACGAGGACTTCCCAGGGGGTCACCCATCCTAGTACTACTCTCGCCCAAGCACGCTTAACTTCGGAGTTCTGATGGGATCCGGTGCATTAGTGCTGGTATGATCGCACCCGTAAGGGATTGCATGCTCTATTATTTTATAGTCGAAACTAGAGCCATTCGCGACTAAGTCGACTTCAAACGTTCATAACTTTTGTTTCGTTTGGAGTTACGGAACCCACCACACATGAACGTGATCCTCGTTCAGAGACGAACAAGTTACCGATATGACTAGTCCTATCAGGGCCATTTTTCGGCCCAAAATTCCTTCATTTAGTGCGTTTTCGGAGCATTTCAATGTTTTCGGGTAAATTTGAACCCCCTGATGACAGTCACTCGCGACGATTGGATTCTGCAGTTCAGATCTTTTACATCACGATGTCCTTATGTTCTTAAAGGATCAATGATGTCCTTATGTTCTTAAAGGATCAATGAATACTGCATAAACAAAAAAAAAAAACATATTAAAATTTAAATACATCTTGTTCGACGTGTGACGAAAATGGGTGCAACACGAGGACTTCCCAGGGGGTCACCCATCCTAGTACTACTCTCGCCCAAGCACGCTTAACTTCGGAGTTCTGATGGGATCCGGTGCATTAGTGCTGGTATGATCGCACCCGTAAGGGATTGCATGCTCTAATATTTTATAGTCGAAACTAGAGCCATTCGCGACTACGTCGACTTCAAACGTTCATAACTTTTGTTTCGTTTGGAGTTACGGAACCCACCACACATGAACGTGATCCTCGTTCAGAGACGAACAAGTTACCGATATGACTAGTCCTATCGGTGTCATTTTTCGGCCCAAAATTCCTTCATTTAGTGCGTTTTCGGAGCTTTTCGGGTAAATTTGAACCCCCTGATGACAGTCACTCGCGACGATTGGATTCTGCAGTTCAGATCTTTTACATCACGATGTCCTTATGTTCTTAAAGGATCAATGATGTCCTTATGTTCTTAAAGGATCAATGAATACTGCATAAACAAAAAAAAAAAACATATTAAAATTTAAATACATCTTGTTCGACGTGTGACGAAAAGGGGTGCAACACGAGGACTTCCCAGGGGGTCACCCATCCTAGTACTACTCTCGCCCAAGCACGCTTAACTTCGGAGTTCTGATGGGATCCGGTGCATTAGTGCTGGTATGATCGCACCCGTAAGGGATTGCATGCTCTAATATTTTATAGTCGAAACTAGAGCCATTCGCGACTACGTCGACTTCAAACGTTCATAACTTTTGTTTCGTTTGGAGTTACGGAACCCACCACACATGAACGTGATCCTCGTTCAGAGACGAACAAGTTACCGATATGACTAGTCCTATCGGTGTCATTTTTCGGCCCAAAATTCCTTCATTTAGTGCGTTTTCGGAGCATTTCAATGTTTTTGGGTAAATTTGAACCCCCTGATGACAGTCACTCGCGACAATTGGATTCTGCAGTTCAGATCTTTTACATCACGATGTCCTTATGTTCTTAAAGGATCAATGATGTCCTTATGTTCTTAAAGGATCAATGAATACTGCATAAAAAAAAAAAAAACATATTAAAATTTAAATACATCTTGTTCGACGTGTGACGAAAAGGGGTGCAACACGAGGACTTCCCAGGGGGTCACCCATCCTAGTACTACTCTCGCCCAAGCACGCTTATCTTCGGAGTTCTGATGGGATCCGGTGCATTAGTGCTGGTATGATCGCACCCGTAAGGGATTGCATGCTCTATTATTTTATAGTCGAAACTAGAGCCATTCGCAACTAAGTCGACTTCAAACGTTCATAACTTTTGTTTCGTTTGGAGTTACGGAACCCACCACACATGAACGTGATCCTCGTTCAGAGACGAACAAGTTACCGATATGACTAGTCCTATCAGGGCCATTTTTCGGCCCAAAATTCCTTCATTTAGTGCGTTTTCGGAGCATTTCAATGTTTTCGGGTAAATTTGAACCCCCTGATGACAGTCACTCGCGACGATTGGATTCTGCAGTTCAGATCTTTTACATCACGATGTCCTTATGTTCTTAAAGGATCAATGATGTCCTTATGTTCTTAAAGGATCAATGAATACTGCATAAACAAAAAAAAAAAACATATTAAAATTTAAATACATCTTGTTCGACGTGTGACGAAAAGGGGTGCAACACGAGGACTTCCCAGGGGGTCACCCATCCTAGTACTACTCTCGCCCAAGCACGCTTAACTTCGGAGTTCTGATGGGATCCGGTGCATTAGTGCTGGTATGATCGCACCCGTAAGGGATTGCATGCTCTATTATTTTATAGTCGAAACTAGAGCCATTCGCGACTAAGTCGACTTCAAACGTTCATAACTTTTGTTTCGTTTGGAGTTACGGAACCCACCACACATGAACGTGATCCTCGTTCAGAGACGAACAAGTTACCGATATGACTAGTCCTATCGGTGTCATTTTTCGGCCCAAAATTCCTTCATTTAGTGCGTTTTCGGAGCTTTTCGGGTAAATTTGAACCCCCTGATGACAGTCACTCGCGACGATTGGATTCTGCAGTTCAGATCTTTTACATCACGATGTCCTTATGTTCTTAAAGGATCAATGATGTCCTTATGTTCTTAAAGGATCAATGAATACTGCATAAACAAAAAAAAAAACATATTAAAATTTAAATACATCTTGTTCGACGTGTGACGAAAAGGGGTGCAACACGAGGACTTCCCAGGGGGTCACCCATCCTAGTACTACTCTCGCCCAAGCACGCTTAACTTCGGAGTTCTGATGGGATCCGGTGCATTAGTGCTGGTATGATCGCACCCGTAAGGGATTGCATGCTCTAATATTTTATAGTCGAAACTAGAGCCATTCGCGACTACGTCGACTTCAAACGTTCATAACTTTTGTTTCGTTTGGAGTTACGGAACCCACCACACATGAACGTGATCCTCGTTCAGAGACGAACAAGTTACCGATATGACTAGTCCTATCAGGGCCATTTTTCGGCCCAAAATTCCTTCATTTAGTGCGTTTTCGGAGCATTTCAATGTTTTTGGGTAAATTTGAACCCCCTGATGACAGTCACTCGCGACAATTGGATTCTGCAGTTCAGATCTTTTACATCACGATGTCCTTATGTTCTTAAAGGATCAATGATGTCCTTATGTTCTTAAAGGATCAATGAATACTGCATAAAAAAAAAAAAAACATATTAAAATTTAAATACATCTTGTTCGACGTGTGACGAAAAGGGGTGCAACACGAGGACTTCCCAGGGGGTCACCCATCCTAGTACTACTCTCGCCCAAGCACGCTTAACTTCGGAGTTCTGATGGGATCCGGTGCATTAGTGCTGGTATGATCGCACCCGTAAGGGATTGCATGCTCTATTATTTTATAGTCGAAACTAGAGCCATTCGCGACTAAGTCGACTTCAAACGTTCATAACTTTTGTTTCGTTTGGAGTTACGGAACCCACCACACATGAACGTGATCCTCGTTCAGAGACGAACAAGTTACCGATATGACTAGTCCTATCAGGGCCATTTTTCGGCCCAAAATTCCTTCATTTAGTGCGTTTTCGGAGCATTTCAATGTTTTCGGGTAAATTTGAACCCCCTGATGACAGTCACTCGCGACGATTGGATTCTGCAGTTCAGATCTTTTACATCACGATGTCCTTATGTTCTTAAAGGATCAATGATGTCCTTATGTTCTTAAAGGATCAATGAATACTGCATAAACAAAAAAAAAAAACATATTAAAATTTAAATACATCTTGTTCGACGTGTGACGAAAATGGGTGCAACACGAGGACTTCCCAGGGGGTCACCCATCCTAGTACTACTCTCGCCCAAGCACGCTTAACTTCGGAGTTCTGATGGGATCCGGTGCATTAGTGCTGGTATGATCGCACCCGTAAGGGATTGCATGCTCTAATATTTTATAGTCGAAACTAGAGCCATTCGCGACTACGTCGACTTCAAACGTTCATAACTTTTGTTTCGTTTGGAGTTACGGAACCCACCACACATGAACGTGATCCTCGTTCAGAGACGAACAAGTTACCGATATGACTAGTCCTATCGGTGTCATTTTTCGGCCCAAAATTCCTTCATTTAGTGCGTTTTCGGAGCTTTTCGGGTAAATTTGAACCCCCTGATGACAGTCACTCGCGACGATTGGATTCTGCAGTTCAGATCTTTTACATCACGATGTCCTTATGTTCTTAAAGGATCAATGATGTCCTTATGTTCTTAAAGGATCAATGAATACTGCATAAACAAAAAAAAAAAACATATTAAAATTTAAATACATCTTGTTCGACGTGTGACGAAAAGGGGTGCAACACGAGGACTTCCCAGGGGGTCACCCATCCTAGTACTACTCTCGCCCAAGCACGCTTAACTTCGGAGTTCTGATGGGATCCGGTGCATTAGTGCTGGTATGATCGCACCCGTAAGGGATTGCATGCTCTAATATTTTATAGTCGAAACTAGAGCCATTCGCGACTACGTCGACTTCAAACGTTCATAACTTTTGTTTCGTTTGGAGTTACGGAACCCACCACACATGAACGTGATCCTCGTTCAGAGACGAACAAGTTACCGATATGACTAGTCCTATCGGTGTCATTTTTCGGCCCAAAATTCCTTCATTTAGTGCGTTTTCGGAGCATTTCAATGTTTTTGGGTAAATTTGAACCCCCTGATGACAGTCACTCGCGACAATTGGATTCTGCAGTTCAGATCTTTTACATCACGATGTCCTTATGTTCTTAAAGGATCAATGATGTCCTTATGTTCTTAAAGGATCAATGAATACTGCATAAAAAAAAAAAAAACATATTAAAATTTAAATACATCTTGTTCGACGTGTGACGAAAAGGGGTGCAACACGAGGACTTCCCAGGGGGTCACCCATCCTAGTACTACTCTCGCCCAAGCACGCTTATCTTCGGAGTTCTGATGGGATCCGGTGCATTAGTGCTGGTATGATCGCACCCGTAAGGGATTGCATGCTCTATTATTTTATAGTCGAAACTAGAGCCATTCGCAACTAAGTCGACTTCAAACGTTCATAACTTTTGTTTCGTTTGGAGTTACGGAACCCACCACACATGAACGTGATCCTCGTTCAGAGACGAACAAGTTACCGATATGACTAGTCCTATCAGGGCCATTTTTCGGCCCAAAATTCCTTCATTTAGTGCGTTTTCGGAGCATTTCAATGTTTTCGGGTAAATTTGAACCCCCTGATGACAGTCACTCGCGACGATTGGATTCTGCAGTTCAGATCTTTTACATCACGATGTCCTTATGTTCTTAAAGGATCAATGATGTCCTTATGTTCTTAAAGGATCAATGAATACTGCATAAACAAAAAAAAAAAACATATTAAAATTTAAATACATCTTGTTCGACGTGTGACGAAAAGGGGTGCAACACGAGGACTTCCCAGGGGGTCACCCATCCTAGTACTACTCTCGCCCAAGCACGCTTAACTTCGGAGTTCTGATGGGATCCGGTGCATTAGTGCTGGTATGATCGCACCCGTAAGGGATTGCATGCTCTATTATTTTATAGTCGAAACTAGAGCCATTCGCGACTAAGTCGACTTCAAACGTTCATAACTTTTGTTTCGTTTGGAGTTACGGAACCCACCACACATGAACGTGATCCTCGTTCAGAGACGAACAAGTTACCGATATGACTAGTCCTATCGGTGTCATTTTTCGGCCCAAAATTCCTTCATTTAGTGCGTTTTCGGAGCTTTTCGGGTAAATTTGAACCCCCTGATGACAGTCACTCGCGACGATTGGATTCTGCAGTTCAGATCTTTTACATCACGATGTCCTTATGTTCTTAAAGGATCAATGATGTCCTTATGTTCTTAAAGGATCAATGAATACTGCATAAACAAAAAAAAAAACATATTAAAATTTAAATACATCTTGTTCGACGTGTGACGAAAAGGGGTGCAACACGAGGACTTCCCAGGGGGTCACCCATCCTAGTACTACTCTCGCCCAAGCACGCTTAACTTCGGAGTTCTGATGGGATCCGGTGCATTAGTGCTGGTATGATCGCACCCGTAAGGGATTGCATGCTCTAATATTTTATAGTCGAAACTAGAGCCATTCGCGACTACGTCGACTTCAAACGTTCATAACTTTTGTTTCGTTTGGAGTTACGGAACCCACCACACATGAACGTGATCCTCGTTCAGAGACGAACAAGTTACCGATATGACTAGTCCTATCGGTGTCATTTTTCGGCCCAAAATTCCTTCATTTAGTGCGTTTTCGGAGCATTTCAATGTTTTTGGGTAAATTTGAACCCCCTGATGACAGTCACTCGCGACAATTGGATTCTGCAGTTCAGATCTTTTACATCACGATGTCCTTATGTTCTTAAAGGATCAATGATGTCCTTATGTTCTTAAAGGATCAATGAATACTGCATAAAAAAAAAAAAAACATATTAAAATTTAAATACATCTTGTTCGACGTGTGACGAAAAGGGGTGCAACACGAGGACTTCCCAGGGGGTCACCCATCCTAGTACTACTCTCGCCCAAGCACGCTTAACTTCGGAGTTCTGATGGGATCCGGTGCATTAGTGCTGGTATGATCGCACCCGTAAGGGATTGCATGCTCTATTATTTTATAGTCGAAACTAGAGCCATTCGCGACTAAGTCGACTTCAAACGTTCATAACTTTTGTTTCGTTTGGAGTTACGGAACCCACCACACATGAACGTGATCCTCGTTCAGAGACGAACAAGTTACCGATATGACTAGTCCTATCAGGGCCATTTTTCGGCCCAAAATTCCTTCATTTAGTGCGTTTTCGGAGCATTTCAATGTTTTCGGGTAAATTTGAACCCCCTGATGACAGTCACTCGCGACGATTGGATTCTGCAGTTCAGATCTTTTACATCACGATGTCCTTATGTTCTTAAAGGATCAATGATGTCCTTATGTTCTTAAAGGATCAATGAATACTGCATAAACAAAAAAAAAAAACATATTAAAATTTAAATACATCTTGTTCGACGTGTGACGAAAATGGGTGCAACACGAGGACTTCCCAGGGGGTCACCCATCCTAGTACTACTCTCGCCCAAGCACGCTTAACTTCGGAGTTCTGATGGGATCCGGTGCATTAGTGCTGGTATGATCGCACCCGTAAGGGATTGCATGCTCTAATATTTTATAGTCGAAACTAGAGCCATTCGCGACTACGTCGACTTCAAACGTTCATAACTTTTGTTTCGTTTGGAGTTACGGAACCCACCACACATGAACGTGATCCTCGTTCAGAGACGAACAAGTTACCGATATGACTAGTCCTATCGGTGTCATTTTTCGGCCCAAAATTCCTTCATTTAGTGCGTTTTCGGAGCATTTCAATGTTTTCGGGTAAATTTGAACCCCCTGATGACAGTCACTCGCGACGATTGGATTCTGCAGTTCAGATCTTTTACATCACGATGTCCTTATGTTCTTAAAGGATCAATGATGTCCTTATGTTCTTAAAGGATCAATGAATACTGCATAAACAAAAAAAAAAACATATTAAAATTTAAATACATCTTGTTCGACGTGTGACGAAAAGGGGTGCAACACGAGGACTTCCCAGGGGGTCACCCATCCTAGTACTACTCTCGCCCAAGCACGCTTAACTTCGGAGTTCTGATGGGATCCGGTGCATTAGTGCTGGTATGATCGCACCCGTAAGGGATTGCATGCTCTAATATTTTATAGTCGAAACTAGAGCCATTCGCGACTACGTCGACTTCAAACGTTCATAACTTTTGTTTCGTTTGGAGTTACGGAACCCACCACACATGAACGTGATCCTCGTTCAGAGACGAACAAGTTACCGATATGACTAGTCCTATCGGTGTCATTTTTCGGCCCAAAATTCCTTCATTTAGTGCGTTTTCGGAGCTTTTCGGGTAAATTTGAACCCCCTGATGACAGTCACTCGCGACGATTGGATTCTGCAGTTCAGATCTTTTACATCACGATGTCCTTATGTTCTTAAAGGATCAATGATGTCCTTATGTTCTTAAAGGATCAATGAATACTGCATAAACAAAAAAAAAAAACATATTAAAATTTAAATACATCTTGTTCGACGTGTGACGAAAAGGGGTGCAACACGAGGACTTCCCAGGGGGTCACCCATCCTAGTACTACTCTCGCCCAAGCACGCTTAACTTCGGAGTTCTGATGGGATCCGGTGCATTAGTGCTGGTATGATCGCACCCGTAAGGGATTGCATGCTCTAATATTTTATAGTCGAAACTAGAGCCATTCGCGACTACGTCGACTTCAAACGTTCATAACTTTTGTTTCGTTTGGAGTTACGGAACCCACCACACATGAACGTGATCCTCGTTCAGAGACGAACAAGTTACCGATATGACTAGTCCTATCGGTGTCATTTTTCGGCCCAAAATTCCTTCATTTAGTGCGTTTTCGGAGCATTTCAATGTTTTTGGGTAAATTTGAACCCCCTGATGACAGTCACTCGCGACAATTGGATTCTGCAGTTCAGATCTTTTACATCACGATGTCCTTATGTTCTTAAAGGATCAATGATGTCCTTATGTTCTTAAAGGATCAATGAATACTGCATAAAAAAAAAAAAAACATATTAAAATTTAAATACATCTTGTTCGACGTGTGACGAAAAGGGGTGCAACACGAGGACTTCCCAGGGGGTCACCCATCCTAGTACTACTCTCGCCCAAGCACGCTTATCTTCGGAGTTCTGATGGGATCCGGTGCATTAGTGCTGGTATGATCGCACCCGTAAGGGATTGCATGCTCTATTATTTTATAGTCGAAACTAGAGCCATTCGCAACTAAGTCGACTTCAAACGTTCATAACTTTTGTTTCGTTTGGAGTTACGGAACCCACCACACATGAACGTGATCCTCGTTCAGAGACGAACAAGTTACCGATATGACTAGTCCTATCAGGGCCATTTTTCGGCCCAAAATTCCTTCATTTAGTGCGTTTTCGGAGCATTTCAATGTTTTCGGGTAAATTTGAACCCCCTGATGACAGTCACTCGCGACGATTGGATTCTGCAGTTCAGATCTTTTACATCACGATGTCCTTATGTTCTTAAAGGATCAATGATGTCCTTATGTTCTTAAAGGATCAATGAATACTGCATAAACAAAAAAAAAAAACATATTAAAATTTAAATACATCTTGTTCGACGTGTGACGAAAAGGGGTGCAACACGAGGACTTCCCAGGGGGTCACCCATCCTAGTACTACTCTCGCCCAAGCACGCTTAACTTCGGAGTTCTGATGGGATCCGGTGCATTAGTGCTGGTATGATCGCACCCGTAAGGGATTGCATGCTCTATTATTTTATAGTCGAAACTAGAGCCATTCGCGACTAAGTCGACTTCAAACGTTCATAACTTTTGTTTCGTTTGGAGTTACGGAACCCACCACACATGAACGTGATCCTCGTTCAGAGACGAACAAGTTACCGATATGACTAGTCCTATCAGGGCCATTTTTCGGCCCAAAATTCCTTCATTTAGTGCGTTTTCGGAGCATTTCAATGTTTTCGGGTAAATTTGAACCCCCTGATGACAGTCACTCGCGACGATTGGATTCTGCAGTTCAGATCTTTTACATCACGATGTCCTTATGTTCTTAAAGGATCAATGATGTCCTTATGTTCTTAAAGGATCAATGAATACTGCATAAACAAAAAAAAAAAACATATTAAAATTTAAATACATCTTGTTCGACGTGTGACGAAAATGGGTGCAACACGAGGACTTCCCAGGGGGTCACCCATCCTAGTACTACTCTCGCCCAAGCACGCTTAACTTCGGAGTTCTGATGGGATCCGGTGCATTAGTGCTGGTATGATCGCACCCGTAAGGGATTGCATGCTCTAATATTTTATAGTCGAAACTAGAGCCATTCGCGACTACGTCGACTTCAAACGTTCATAACTTTTGTTTCGTTTGGAGTTACGGAACCCACCACACATGAACGTGATCCTCGTTCAGAGACGAACAAGTTACCGATATGACTAGTCCTATCGGTGTCATTTTTCGGCCCAAAATTCCTTCATTTAGTGCGTTTTCGGAGCTTTTCGGGTAAATTTGAACCCCCTGATGACAGTCACTCGCGACGATTGGATTCTGCAGTTCAGATCTTTTACATCACGATGTCCTTATGTTCTTAAAGGATCAATGATGTCCTTATGTTCTTAAAGGATCAATGAATACTGCATAAACAAAAAAAAAAAACATATTAAAATTTAAATACATCTTGTTCGACGTGTGACGAAAAGGGGTGCAACACGAGGACTTCCCAGGGGGTCACCCATCCTAGTACTACTCTCGCCCAAGCACGCTTAACTTCGGAGTTCTGATGGGATCCGGTGCATTAGTGCTGGTATGATCGCACCCGTAAGGGATTGCATGCTCTAATATTTTATAGTCGAAACTAGAGCCATTCGCGACTACGTCGACTTCAAACGTTCATAACTTTTGTTTCGTTTGGAGTTACGGAACCCACCACACATGAACGTGATCCTCGTTCAGAGACGAACAAGTTACCGATATGACTAGTCCTATCGGTGTCATTTTTCGGCCCAAAATTCCTTCATTTAGTGCGTTTTCGGAGCATTTCAATGTTTTTGGGTAAATTTGAACCCCCTGATGACAGTCACTCGCGACAATTGGATTCTGCAGTTCAGATCTTTTACATCACGATGTCCTTATGTTCTTAAAGGATCAATGATGTCCTTATGTTCTTAAAGGATCAATGAATACTGCATAAAAAAAAAAAAAACATATTAAAATTTAAATACATCTTGTTCGACGTGTGACGAAAAGGGGTGCAACACGAGGACTTCCCAGGGGGTCACCCATCCTAGTACTACTCTCGCCCAAGCACGCTTATCTTCGGAGTTCTGATGGGATCCGGTGCATTAGTGCTGGTATGATCGCACCCGTAAGGGATTGCATGCTCTATTATTTTATAGTCGAAACTAGAGCCATTCGCAACTAAGTCGACTTCAAACGTTCATAACTTTTGTTTCGTTTGGAGTTACGGAACCCACCACACATGAACGTGATCCTCGTTCAGAGACGAACAAGTTACCGATATGACTAGTCCTATCAGGGCCATTTTTCGGCCCAAAATTCCTTCATTTAGTGCGTTTTCGGAGCATTTCAATGTTTTCGGGTAAATTTGAACCCCCTGATGACAGTCACTCGCGACGATTGGATTCTGCAGTTCAGATCTTTTACATCACGATGTCCTTATGTTCTTAAAGGATCAATGATGTCCTTATGTTCTTAAAGGATCAATGAATACTGCATAAACAAAAAAAAAAAACATATTAAAATTTAAATACATCTTGTTCGACGTGTGACGAAAAGGGGTGCAACACGAGGACTTCCCAGGGGGTCACCCATCCTAGTACTACTCTCGCCCAAGCACGCTTAACTTCGGAGTTCTGATGGGATCCGGTGCATTAGTGCTGGTATGATCGCACCCGTAAGGGATTGCATGCTCTATTATTTTATAGTCGAAACTAGAGCCATTCGCGACTAAGTCGACTTCAAACGTTCATAACTTTTGTTTCGTTTGGAGTTACGGAACCCACCACACATGAACGTGATCCTCGTTCAGAGACGAACAAGTTACCGATATGACTAGTCCTATCAGGGCCATTTTTCGGCCCAAAATTCCTTCATTTAGTGCGTTTTCGGAGCATTTCAATGTTTTCGGGTAAATTTGAACCCCCTGATGACAGTCACTCGCGACGATTGGATTCTGCAGTTCAGATCTTTTACATCACGATGTCCTTATGTTCTTAAAGGATCAATGATGTCCTTATGTTCTTAAAGGATCAATGAATACTGCATAAACAAAAAAAAAAAACATATTAAAATTTAAATACATCTTGTTCGACGTGTGACGAAAATGGGTGCAACACGAGGACTTCCCAGGGGGTCACCCATCCTAGTACTACTCTCGCCCAAGCACGCTTAACTTCGGAGTTCTGATGGGATCCGGTGCATTAGTGCTGGTATGATCGCACCCGTAAGGGATTGCATGCTCTAATATTTTATAGTCGAAACTAGAGCCATTCGCGACTACGTCGACTTCAAACGTTCATAACTTTTGTTTCGTTTGGAGTTACGGAACCCACCACACATGAACGTGATCCTCGTTCAGAGACGAACAAGTTACCGATATGACTAGTCCTATCGGTGTCATTTTTCGGCCCAAAATTCCTTCATTTAGTGCGTTTTCGGAGCTTTTCGGGTAAATTTGAACCCCCTGATGACAGTCACTCGCGACGATTGGATTCTGCAGTTCAGATCTTTTACATCACGATGTCCTTATGTTCTTAAAGGATCAATGATGTCCTTATGTTCTTAAAGGATCAATGAATACTGCATAAACAAAAAAAAAAAACATATTAAAATTTAAATACATCTTGTTCGACGTGTGACGAAAAGGGGTGCAACACGAGGACTTCCCAGGGGGTCACCCATCCTAGTACTACTCTCGCCCAAGCACGCTTAACTTCGGAGTTCTGATGGGATCCGGTGCATTAGTGCTGGTATGATCGCACCCGTAAGGGATTGCATGCTCTAATATTTTATAGTCGAAACTAGAGCCATTCGCGACTACGTCGACTTCAAACGTTCATAACTTTTGTTTCGTTTGGAGTTACGGAACCCACCACACATGAACGTGATCCTCGTTCAGAGACGAACAAGTTACCGATATGACTAGTCCTATCGGTGTCATTTTTCGGCCCAAAATTCCTTCATTTAGTGCGTTTTCGGAGCTTTTCGGGTAAATTTGAACCCCCTGATGACAGTCACTCGCGACGATTGGATTCTGCAGTTCAGATCTTTTACATCACGATGTCCTTATGTTCTTAAAGGATCAATGATGTCCTTATGTTCTTAAAGGATCAATGAATACTGCATAAAAAAAAAAAAAAAACATATTAAAATTTAAATACATCTTGTTCGACGTGTGACGAAAAGGGGTGCAACACGAGGACTTCCCAGGGGGTCACCCATCCTAGTACTACTCTCGCCCAAGCACGCTTAACTTCGGAGTTCTGATGGGATCCGGTGCATTAGTGCTGGTATGATCGCACCCGTAAGGGATTGCATGCTCTAATATTTTATAGTCGAAACTAGAGCCATTCGCGACTACGTCGACTTCAAACGTTCATAACTTTTGTTTCGTTTGGAGTTACGGAACCCACCACACATGAACGTGATCCTCGTTCAGAGACGAACAAGTTACCGATATGACTAGTCCTATCGGTGTCATTTTTCGGCCCAAAATTCCTTCATTTAGTGCGTTTTCGGAGCTTTTCGGGTAAATTTGAACCCCCTGATGACAGTCACTCGCGACGATTGGATTCTGCAGTTCAGATCTTTTACATCACGATGTCCTTATGTTCTTAAAGGATCAATGATGTCCTTATGTTCTTAAAGGATCAATGAATACTGCATAAAAAAAAAAAAAAAACATATTAAAATTTAAATACATCTTGTTCGACGTGTGACGAAAAGGGGTGCAACACGAGGACTTCCCAGGGGGTCACCCATCCTAGTACTACTCTCGCCCAAGCACGCTTAACTTCGGAGTTCTGATGGGATCCGGTGCATTAGTGCTGGTATGATCGCACCCGTAAGGGATTGCATGCTCTAATATTTTATAGTCGAAACTAGAGCCATTCGCGACTACGTCGACTTCAAACGTTCATAACTTTTGTTTCGTTTGGAGTTACGGAACCCACCACACATGAACGTGATCCTCGTTCAGAGACGAACAAGTTACCGATATGACTAGTCCTATCGGTGTCATTTTTCGGCCCAAAATTCCTTCATTTAGTGCGTTTTCGGAGCATTTCAATGTTTTTGGGTAAATTTGAACCCCCTGATGACAGTCACTCGCGACAATTGGATTCTGCAGTTCAGATCTTTTACATCACGATGTCCTTATGTTCTTAAAGGATCAATGATGTCCTTATGTTCTTAAAGGATCAATGAATACTGCATAAAAAAAAAAAAACATATTAAAATTTAAATACATCTTGTTCGACGTGTGACGAAAAGGGGTGCAACACGAGGACTTCCCAGGGGGTCACCCATCCTAGTACTACTCTCGCCCAAGCACGCTTATCTTCGGAGTTCTGATGGGATCCGGTGCATTAGTGCTGGTATGATCGCACCCGTAAGGGATTGCATGCTCTATTATTTTATAGTCGAAACTAGAGCCATTCGCAACTAAGTCGACTTCAAACGTTCATAACTTTTGTTTCGTTTGGAGTTACGGAACCCACCACACATGAACGTGATCCTCGTTCAGAGACGAACAAGTTACCGATATGACTAGTCCTATCAGGGCCATTTTTCGGCCCAAAATTCCTTCATTTAGTGCGTTTTCGGAGCATTTCAATGTTTTCGGGTAAATTTGAACCCCCTGATGACAGTCACTCGCGACGATTGGATTCTGCAGTTCAGATCTTTTACATCACGATGTCCTTATGTTCTTAAAGGATCAATGATGTCCTTATGTTCTTAAAGGATCAATGAATACTGCATAAACAAAAAAAAAAAACATATTAAAATTTAAATACATCTTGTTCGACGTGTGACGAAAAGGGGTGCAACACGAGGACTTCCCAGGGGGTCACCCATCCTAGTACTACTCTCGCCCAAGCACGCTTAACTTCGGAGTTCTGATGGGATCCGGTGCATTACTGCTGGTATGATCGCACCCGTAAGGGATTGCATGCTCTATTATTTTATAGTCGAAACTAGAGCCATTCGCGACTAAGTCGACTTCAAACGTTCATAACTTTTGTTTCATTTGGAGTTACGGAACCCACCACACATGAACGTGATCCTCGTTCAGAGACGAACAAGTTACCGATATGACTAGTCCTATCAGGGCCATTTTTCGGCCCAAAATTCCTTCATTTAGTGCGTTTTCGGAGCATTTCAATGTTTTCGGGTAAATTTGAACCCCCTGATGACAGTCACTCGCGACGATTGGATTCTGCAGTTCAGATCTTTTACATCACGATGTCCTTATGTTCTTAAAGGATCAATGATGTCCTTATGTTCTTAAAGGATCAATGAATACTGCATAAACAAAAAAAAAAAACATATTAAAATTTAAATACATCTTGTTCGACGTGTGACGAAAATGGGTGCAACACGAGGACTTCCCAGGGGGTCACCCATCCTAGTACTACTCTCGCCCAAGCACGCTTAACTTCGGAGTTCTGATGGGATCCGGTGCATTAGTGCTGGTATGATCGCACCCGTAAGGGATTGCATGCTCTAATATTTTATAGTCGAAACTAGAGCCATTCGCGACTACGTCGACTTCAAACGTTCATAACTTTTGTTTCGTTTGGAGTTACGGAACCCACCACACATGAACGTGATCCTCGTTCAGAGACGAACAAGTTACCGATATGACTAGTCCTATCGGTGTCATTTTTCGGCCCAAAATTCCTTCATTTAGTGCGTTTTCGGAGCTTTTCGGGTAAATTTGAACCCCCTGATGACAGTCACTCGCGACGATTGGATTCTGCAGTTCAGATCTTTTACATCACGATGTCCTTATGTTCTTAAAGGATCAATGATGTCCTTATGTTCTTAAAGGATCAATGAATACTGCATAAACAAAAAAAAAAAACATATTAAAATTTAAATACATCTTGTTCGACGTGTGACGAAAAGGGGTGCAACACGAGGACTTCCCAGGGGGTCACCCATCCTAGTACTACTCTCGCCCAAGCACGCTTAACTTCGGAGTTCTGATGGGATCCGGTGCATTAGTGCTGGTATGATCGCACCCGTAAGGGATTGCATGCTCTAATATTTTATAGTCGAAACTAGAGCCATTCGCGACTACGTCGACTTCAAACGTTCATAACTTTTGTTTCGTTTGGAGTTACGGAACCCACCACACATGAACGTGATCCTCGTTCAGAGACGAACAAGTTACCGATATGACTAGTCCTATCGGTGACATTTTTCGGCCCAAAATTCCTTCATTTAGTGCGTTTTCGGAGCATTTCAATGTTTTTGGGTAAATTTGAACCCCCTGATGACAGTCACTCGCGACAATTGGATTCTGCAGTTCAGATCTTTTACATCACGATGTCCTTATGTTCTTAAAGGATCAATGATGTCCTTATGTTCTTAAAGGATCAATGAATACTGCATAAAAAAAAAAAAAACATATTAAAATTTAAATACATCTTGTTCGACGTGTGACGAAAAGGGGTGCAACACGAGGACTTCCCAGGGGGTCACCCATCCTAGTACTACTCTCGCCCAAGCACGCTTATCTTCGGAGTTCTGATGGGATCCGGTGCATTAGTGCTGGTATGATCGCACCCGTAAGGGATTGCATGCTCTAATATTTTATAGTCGAAACTAGAGCCATTCGCGACTACGTCGACTTCAAACGTTCATAACTTTTGTTTCGTTTGGAGTTACGGAACCCACCACACATGAACGTGATCCTCGTTCAGAGACGAACAAGTTACCGATATGACTAGTCCTATCAGGGCCATTTTTCGGCCCAAAATTCCTTCATTTAGTGCGTTTTCGGAGCATTTCAATGTTTTCGGGTAAATTTGAACCCCCTGATGACAGTCACTCGCGACGATTGGATTCTGCAGTTCAGATCTTTTACATCACGATGTCCTTATGTTCTTAAAGGATCAATGATGTCCTTATGTTCTTAAAGGATCAATGAATACTGCATAAACAAAAAAAAAAAACATATTAAAATTTAAATACATCTTGTTCGAC
This sequence comes from Euphrasia confusa, assembly GCA_954870475.1. Lineage (NCBI taxonomy): Eukaryota > Viridiplantae > Streptophyta > Magnoliopsida > Lamiales > Orobanchaceae > Euphrasia > Euphrasia confusa. The sequence goes on from CATPAB010000412.1 coordinate 131,689, forward strand.
GTGTGACGAAAAGGGGTGCAACACGAGGACTTCCCAGGGGGTCACCCATCCTAGTACTACTCTCGCCCAAGCACGCTTAACTTCGGAGTTCTGATGGGATCCGGTGCATTAGTGCTGGTATGATCGCACCCGTAAGGGATTGCATGCTCTATTATTTTATAGTCGAAACTAGAGCCATTCGCGACTACGTCGACTTCAAACGTTCATAACTTTTGTTTCGTTTGGAGTTACGGAACCCACCACACATGAACGTGATCCTCGTTCAGAGACGAACAAGTTACCGATATGACTAGTCCTATCAGGGCCATTTTTCGGCCCAAAATTCCTTCATTTAGTGCGTTTTCGGAGCATTTCAATGTTTTCGGGTAAATTTGAACCCCCTGATGACAGTCACTCGCGACGATTGGATTCTGCAGTTCAGATCTTTTACATCACGATGTCCTTATGTTCTTAAAGGATCAATGATGTCCTTATGTTCTTAAAGGATCAATGAATACTGCATAAACAAAAAAAAAAAACATATTAAAATTTAAATACATCTTGTTCGACGTGTGACGAAAATGGGTGCAACACGAGGACTTCCCAGGGGGTCACCCATCCTAGTACTACTCTCGCCCAAGCACGCTTAACTTCGGAGTTCTGATGGGATCCGGTGCATTAGTGCTGGTATGATCGCACCCGTAAGGGATTGCATGCTCTAATATTTTATAGTCGAAACTAGAGCCATTCGCGACTACGTCGACTTCAAACGTTCATAACTTTTGTTTCGTTTGGAGTTACGGAACCCACCACACATGAACGTGATCCTCGTTCAGAGACGAACAAGTTACCGATATGACTAGTCCTATCGGTGTCATTTTTCGGCCCAAAATTCCTTCATTTAGTGCGTTTTCGGAGCTTTTCGGGTAAATTTGAACCCCCTGATGACAGTCACTCGCGACGATTGGATTCTGCAGTTCAGATCTTTTACATCACGATGTCCTTATGTTCTTAAAGGATCAATGATGTCCTTATGTTCTTAAAGGATCAATGAATACTGCATAAACAAAAAAAAAAAACATATTAAAATTTAAATACATCTTGTTCGACGTGTGACGAAAAGGGGTGCAACACGAGGACTTCCCAGGGGGTCACCCATCCTAGTACTACTCTCGCCCAAGCACGCTTAACTTCGGAGTTCTGATGGGATCCGGTGCATTAGTGCTGGTATGATCGCACCCGTAAGGGATTGCATGCTCTAATATTTTATAGTCGAAACTAGAGCCATTCGCGACTACGTCGACTTCAAACGTTCATAACTTTTGTTTCGTTTGGAGTTACGGAACCCACCACACATGAACGTGATCCTCGTTCAGAGACGAACAAGTTACCGATATGACTAGTCCTATCGGTGACATTTTTCGGCCCAAAATTCCTTCATTTAGTGCGTTTTCGGAGCTTTTCGGGTAAATTTGAACCCCCTGATGACAGTCACTCGCGACGATTGGATTCTGCAGTTCAGATCTTTTACATCACGATGTCCTTATGTTCTTAAAGGATCAATGATGTCCTTATGTTCTTAAAGGATCAATGAATACTGCATAAACAAAAAAAAAAACATATTAAAATTTAAATACATCTTGTTCGACGTGTGACGAAAAGGGGTGCAACACGAGGACTTCCCAGGGGGTCACCCATCCTAGTACTACTCTCGCCCAAGCACGCTTAACTTCGGAGTTCTGATGGGATCCGGTGCATTAGTGCTGGTATGATCTCACCCGTAAGGGATTGCATGCTCTAATATTTTATAGTCGAAACTAGAGCCATTCGCGACTACGTCGACTTCAAACGTTCATAACTTTTGTTTCGTTTGGAGTTACGGAACCCACCACACATGAACGTGATCCTCGTTCAGAGACGAACAAGTTACCGATATGACTAGTCCTATCAGGGCCATTTTTCGGCCCAAAATTCCTTCATTTAGTGCGTTTTCGGAGCATTTCAATGTTTTCGGGTAAATTTGAACCCCCTGATGACAGTCACTCGCGACGATTGGATTCTGCAGTTCAGATCTTTTACATCACGATGTCCTTATGTTCTTAAAGGATCAATGATGTCCTTATGTTCTTAAAGGATCAATGAATACTGCATAAACAAAAAAAAAAAACATATTAAAATTTAAATACATCTTGTTCGACGTGTGACGAAAATGGGTGCAACACGAGGACTTCCCAGGGGGTCACCCATCCTAGTACTACTCTCGCCCAAGCACGCTTAACTTCGGAGTTCTGATGGGATCCGGTGCATTAGTGCTGGTATGATCGCACCCGTAAGGGATTTCATGCTCTAATATTTTATAGTCGAAACTAGAGCCATTCGCGACTACGTCGACTTCAAACGTTCATAACTTTTGTTTCGTTTGGAGTTACGGAACCCACCACACATGAACGTGATCCTCGTTCAGAGACGAACAAGTTACCGATATGACTAGTCCTATCGGTGTCATTTTTCGGCCCAAAATTCCTTCATTTAGTGCGTTTTCGGAGCTTTTCGGGTAAATTTGAACCCCCTGATGACAGTCACTCGCGACGATTGGATTCTGCAGTTCAGATCTTTTACATCACGATGTCCTTATGTTCTTAAAGGATCAATGATGTCCTTATGTTCTTAAAGGATCAATGAATACTGCATAAACAAAAAAAAAAAACATATTAAAATTTAAATACATCTTGTTCGACGTGTGACGAAAAGGGGTGCAACACGAGGACTTCCCAGGGGGTCACCCATCCTAGTACTACTCTCGCCCAAGCACGCTTAACTTCGGAGTTCTGATGGGATCCGGTGCATTAGTGCTGGTATGATCGCACCCGTAAGGGATTGCATGCTCTAATATTTTATAGTCGAAACTAGAGCCATTCGCGACTACGTCGACTTCAAACGTTCATAACTTTTGTTTCGTTTGGAGTTACGGAACCCACCACACATGAACGTGATCCTCGTTCAGAGACGAACAAGTTACCGATATGACTAGTCCTATCGGTGACATTTTTCGGCCCAAAATTCCTTCATTTAGTGCGTTTTCGGAGCTTTTCGGGTAAATTTGAACCCCCTGATGACAGTCACTCGCGACGATTGGATTCTGCAGTTCAGATCTTTTACATCACGATGTCCTTATGTTCTTAAAGGATCAATGATGTCCTTATGTTCTTAAAGGATCAATGAATACTGCATAAACAAAAAAAAAAACATATTAAAATTTAAATACATCTTGTTCGACGTGTGACGAAAAGGGGTGCAACACGAGGACTTCCCAGGGGGTCACCCATCCTAGTACTACTCTCGCCCAAGCACGCTTAACTTCGGAGTTCTGATGGGATCCGGTGCATTAGTGCTGGTATGATCTCACCCGTAAGGGATTGCATGCTCTAATATTTTATAGTCGAAACTAGAGCCATTCGCGACTACGTCGACTTCAAACGTTCATAACTTTTGTTTCGTTTGGAGTTACGGAACCCACCACACATGAACGTGATCCTCGTTCAGAGACGAACAAGTTACCGATATGACTAGTCCTATCAGGGCCATTTTTCGGCCCAAAATTCCTTCATTTAGTGCGTTTTCGGAGCATTTCAATGTTTTCGGGTAAATTTGAACCCCCTGATGACAGTCACTCGCGACGATTGGATTCTGCAGTTCAGATCTTTTACATCACGATGTCCTTATGTTCTTAAAGGATCAATGATGTCCTTATGTTCTTAAAGGATCAATGAATACTGCATAAACAAAAAAAAAAAACATATTAAAATTTAAATACATCTTGTTCGACGTGTGACGAAAATGGGTGCAACACGAGGACTTCCCAGGGGGTCACCCATCCTAGTACTACTCTCGCCCAAGCACGCTTAACTTCGGAGTTCTGATGGGATCCGGTGCATTAGTGCTGGTATGATCGCACCCGTAAGGGATTTCATGCTCTAATATTTTATAGTCGAAACTAGAGCCATTCGCGACTACGTCGACTTCAAACGTTCATAACTTTTGTTTCGTTTGGAGTTACGGAACCCACCACACATGAACGTGATCCTCGTTCAGAGACGAACAAGTTACCGATATGACTAGTCCTATCAGGGCCATTTTTCGGCCCAAAATTCCTTCATTTAGTGCGTTTTCGGAGCTTTTCGGGTAAATTTGAACCCCCTGATGACAGTCACTCGCGACGATTGGATTCTGCAGTTCAGATCTTTTACATCACGATGTCCTTATGTTCTTAAAGGATCAATGATGTCCTTATGTTCTTAAAGGATCAATGAATACTGCATAAACAAAAAAAAAAAACATATTAAAATTTAAATACATCTTGTTCGACGAGTGACGAAAAGGGGTGCAACACGAGGACTTCCCAGGGGGTCACCCATCCTAGTACTACTCTCGCCCAAGCACGCTTAACTTCGGAGTTCTGATGGGATCCGGTGCATTAGTGCTGGTATGATCGCACCCGTAAGGGATTGCATGCTCTAATATTTTATAGTCGAAACTAGAGCCATTCGCGACTACGTCGACTTCAAACGTTCATAACTTTTGTTTCGTTTGGAGTTACGGAACCCACCACACATGAACGTGATCCTCGTTCAGAGACGAACAAGTTACCGATATGACTAGTCCTATCGGTGACATGTTTCGGCCCAAAATTCCTTCATTTAGTGCGTTTTCGGAGCTTTTCGAGTAAATTTGAACCCCCTGATGACAGTCACTCGCGACGATTGGATTCTGCAGTTCAGATCTTTTACATCACGATGTCCTTATGTTCTTAAAGGATCAATGATGTCCTTATGTTCTTAAAGGATCAATGAATACTGCATAAACAAAAAAAAAAAACATATTAAAATTTAAATACATCTTGTTCGACGTGTGACGAAAAGGGGTGCAACACGAGGACTTCCCAGGGGGTCACCCATCCTAGTACTACTCTCGCCCAAGCACGCTTAACTTCGGAGTTCTGATAGGATCCGGTGCATTAGTGCTGGTATGATCGCACCCGTAAGGGATTGCATGCTCTAATATTTTATAGTCGAAACTAGAGCCATTCGCGACTACGTCGACTTCAAACGTTCATAACTTTTGTTTCGTTTGGAGTTACGGAACCCACCACACATGAACGTGATCCTCGTTCAGAGACGAACAAGTTACCGATATGACTAGTCCTATCGGTGTCATTTTTCGGCCCAAAATTCCTTCATTTAGTGCGTTTTCGGAGCATTTCAATGTTTTCGGGTAAATTTGAACCCCCTGATGACAGTCACTCGCGACGATTGGATTCTGCAGTTCAGATCTTTTACATCACGATGTCCTTATGTTCTTAAAGGATCAATGATGTCCTTATGTTCTTAAAGGATCAATGAATACTGCATAAACAAAAAAAAAAAACATATTAAAATTTAAATACATCTTGTTCGACGTGTGACGAAAAGGGGTGCAACACGAGGACTTCCTCGTGGGGTCACCCATCCTAGTACTACTCTCGCCCAAGCACGCTTAACTTCGGAGTTCTGATGGGATCCGGTGCATTAGTGCTGGTATGATCGCACACGTAAGGGATTGCATGCTCTAATATTTTATAGTCGAAACTAGAGCCATTCGCGACTACGTCGACTTCAAACGTTCATAACTTTTGTTTCGTTTGGAGTTACGGAACCCACCACACATGAACGTGATCCTCGTTCAAAGACGAACAAGTTACCGATATGACTAGTCCTATCGGTGCCATTTTTCGGCCCAAAATTCCTTCATTTAGTGCGTTTTTTGAGCATTTCAATGTTTTCGGGTAAATTTGAACCCCCTGATGACAGTCACTCGCGACGATTGGATTCTGCAGTTCAGATCTTTTACATCACGATGTCCTTATGTTCTTAAAGGATCAATGAATACTGCATAAACAAAAAAAAAACATATTAAAATTTGAATAAATCTTGTTCGACGTGTGACGAAAAGGGGGTGCAACACGAGGACTTCCCAGGGGGTCACCCATCCTAGTACTACTCTCGCCCAAGCACGCTTAACTTCGGAGTTCTGATGGGATCCGGTGCATTAGTGCTGGTATGATCGCACCCGTAAGGGATTGCATGCTCTAATATTTTATAGTCGAAACTAGAGCCATTCGCGACTACGTCGACTTCAAACGTTCATAACTTTTGTTTCGTTTGGAGTTACGGAACCCACCACACATGAACGTGATCCTCGTTCAGAGACGAACAAGTTACCGATATGACTAGTCCTATCGGTGCCATTTTTCGGCCCAAAATTCCTTCATTTAGTGCGTTTTCGGAGCATTTCAATGTTTTCGGGTAAATTTGAACCCCCTGATGACAGTCACTCGCGACGATTGGATTCTGCAGTTCAGATCTTTTACATCACGATGTCCTTATGTTCTTAAAGGATCAATGATGTCCTTATGTTCTTAAAGGATCAATGAATACTGCATAAACAAAAAAAAAAAAAACATATTAAAATTTAAATACATCTTGTTCGACGTGTGACGAAAAGGGGTGCAACACGAGGACTTCCCAGGGGGTCACCCATCCTAGTACTACTCTCGCCCAAGCACGCTTAACTTCGGAGTTCTGATGGGATCCGGTGCATTAGTGCTGGTATGATCGCACCCGTAAGGGATTGCATGCTCTAATATTTTATAGTCGAAACTAGAGCCATTCGCGACTACGTCGACTTCAAACGTTCATAACTTTTGTTTCGTTTGGAGTTACGGAACCCACCACACATGAACGTGATCCTCGTTCAGAGACGAACAAGTTACCGATATGACTAGTCCTATCGGTGCCATTTTTCGGCCCAAAATTCCTTCATTTAGTGCGTTTTTTGAGCATTTCAATGTTTTCGGGTAAATTTGAACCCCCTGATGACAGTCACTCGCGACGATTGGATTCTGCAGTTCAGATCTTTTACATCACGATGTCCTTATGTTCTTAAAGGATCAATGAATACTGCATAAACAAAAAAAAAAACATATTAAAATTTGAATACATCTTGTTCGACGTGTGACGAAAAGGGGTGCAACACGAGGACTTCCCAGGGGGTCACCCATCCTAGTACTACTCTCGCCCGAGCTCGCTTAACTTCGGAGTTGTGATGGGATCCGGTGCATTAGTGCTGGTATGATCGCACACGTAAGGGATTGCATGCTCTAATATTTTATAGTCGAAACTAGAGCCATTCGCGACTACGTCCACTTCAAACGTTCATAACTTTTGTTTCGTTTGGAGTTACGGAACCCACCACACATGAACGTGATCCTCGTTCAGAGACGAACAAGTTACCGATATGACTAGTCCTATCGGTGCCATTTTTCGGCCCAAAATTCCTTCATTTAGTGCGTTTTTTGAGCATTTCAATGTTTTCGGGTAAATTTGAACCCCCTGATGACAGTCACTCGCGACGATTGGATTCTGCAGTTCAGATCTTTTACATCACGATGTCCTTATGTTCTTAAAGGATCAATGAATACTGCATAAACAAAAAAAAAACATATTAAAATTTGAATACATCTTGTTCGACGTGTGACGAAAAGGGGGTGCAACACGAGGACTTCCCAGGGGGTCACCCATCCTAGTACTACTCTCGCCCGAGCACGCTTAACTTCGGAGTTCTGATGGGATCCGGTGCATTAGTGCTGGTATGATCGCACCCGTAAGGGATTGCATGCTCTAATATTTTATAGTCGAAACTAGAGCCATTCGCGACTACGTCGACTTCAAACGTTCATAACTTTTGTTTAGTTAGGAGTTACGGAACCCACCATTTGTTTCGTTAGGAGTTACGGAACCCACCACACATGAACGTGATCCTCGTTCAGAGACGAACAAGTTATCGATATGACTAGTCCTATCGGTGCCATTTTTCGGCCCAAAATTCCTTCATTTAGTGGGTTTTCGGAGCATTTCAATGTTTTCGGGTAAATTTGAACCCCCTGATGACAGTCACTCGCGACGATTGGATTCTGCAGTTCAGATCTTTTACATCACGATGTCCTTATGTTCTTAAAGGATCAATGAATACTGCATAAACAAAAAAAAAAACATATTAAAATTTGAATACATCTTGTTCGACGTGTGACGAAAAGGGGTGCAACACGAGGACTTCCCAGGGGGTCACCCATCCTAGTACTACTCTCGCCCGAGCTCGCTTAACTTCGGAGTTGTGATGGGATCCGGTGCATTAGTGCTGGTATGATCGCACACGTAAGGGATTGCATGCTCTAATATTTTATAGTCGAAACTAGAGCCATTCGCGACTACGTCCACTTCAAACGTTCATAACTTTTGTTTCGTTTGGAGTTACGGAACCCACCACACATGAACGTGATCCTCGTTCAGAGACGAACAAGTTACCGATATGACTAGTCCTATCGGTGCCATTTTTCGGCCCAAAATTCCTTCATTTAGTGCGTTTTTTGAGCATTTCAATGTTTTCGGGTAAATTTGAACCCCCTGATGACAGTCACTCGCGACGATTGGATTCTGCAGTTCAGATCTTTTACATCACGATGTCCTTATGTTCTTAAAGGATCAATGAATACTGCATAAACAAAAAAAAAACATATTAAAATTTGAATACATCTTGTTCGACGTGTGACGAAAAGGGGGTGCAACACGAGGACTTCCCAGGGGGTCACCCATCCTAGTACTACTCTCGCCCAAGCACGCTTAACTTCGGAGTTCTGATGGGATCCGGTGCATTAGTGCTGGTATGATCGCACCCGTAAGGGATTGCAGGCTCTAATATTTTATAGTCGAAACTAGAGCCATTCGCGACTACGTCGACTTCAAACGTTCATAACTTTTGTTTAGTTAGGAGTTACGGAACCCACCATTTGTTTCGTTAGGAGTTACGGAACCCACCACACATGAACGTGATCCTCGTTCAGAGACGAACAAGTTATCGATATGACTAGTCCTATCGGTGCCATTTTTCGGCCCAAAATTCCTTCATTTAGTGGGTTTTCGGAGCATTTCAATGTTTTCGGGTAAATTTGAACCCCCTGATGACAGTCACTCGCGACGATTGGATTCTGCAGTTCAGATCTTTTACATCACGATGTCCTTATGTTCTTAAAGGATCAATGAATACTGCATAAACAAAAAAAAAAACATATTAAAATTTGAATACATCTTGTTCGACGTGTGACGAAAAGGGGTGCAACACGAGGACTTCCCAGGGGGTCACCCATCCTAGTACTACTCTCGCCCGAGCTCGCTTAACTTCGGAGTTGTGATGGGATCCGGTGCATTAGTGCTGGTATGATCGCACACGTAAGGGATTGCATGCTCTAATATTTTATAGTCGAAACTAGAGCCATTCGCGACTACGTCCACTTCAAACGTTCATAACTTTTGTTTCGTTTGGAGTTACGGAACCCACCACACATGAACGTGATCCTCGTTCAGAGACGAACAAGTTACCGATATGACTAGTCCTATCGGTGCCATTTTTCGGCCCAAAATTCCTTCATTTAGTGCGTTTTTTGAGCATTTCAATGTTTTCGGGTAAATTTGAACCCCCTGATGACAGTCACTCGCGACGATTGGATTCTGCAGTTCAGATCTTTTACATCACGATGTCCTTATGTTCTTAAAGGATCAATGAATACTGCATAAACAAAAAAAAAACATATTAAAATTTGAATACATCTTGTTCGACGTGTGACGAAAAGGGGGTGCAACACGAGGACTTCCCAGGGGGTCACCCATCCTAGTACTACTCTCGCCCAAGCACGCTTAACTTCGGAGTTCTGATGGGATCCGGTGCATTAGTGCTGGTATGATCGCACCCGTAAGGGATTGCATGCTCTAATATTTTATAGTCGAAACTAGAGCCATTCGCGACTACGTCGACTTCAAACGTTCATAACTTTTGTTTAGTTAGGAGTTACGGAACCCACCATTTGTTTCGTTAGGAGTTACGGAACCCACCACACATGAACGTGATCCTCGTTCAGAGACGAACAAGTTATCGATATGACTAGTCCTATCGGTGCCATTTTTCGGCCCAAAATTCCTTCATTTAGTGGGTTTTCGGAGCATTTCAATGTTTTCGGGTAAATTTGAACCCCCTGATGACAGTCACTCGCGACGATTGGATTCTGCAGTTCAGATCTTTTACATCACGATGTCCTTATGTTCTTAAAGGATCAATGAATACTGCATAAACAAAAAAAAAAACATATTAAAATTTGAATACATCTTGTTCGACGTGTGACGAAAAGGGGTGCAACACGAGGACTTCCCAGGGGGTCACCCATCCTAGTACTACTCTCGCCCGAGCTCGCTTAACTTCGGAGTTGTGATGGGATCCGGTGCATTAGTGCTGGTATGATCGCACACGTAAGGGATTGCATGCTCTAATATTTTATAGTCGAAACTAGAGCCATTCGCGACTACGTCCACTTCAAACGTTCATAACTTTTGTTTCGTTTGGAGTTACGGAACCCACCACACATGAACGTGATCCTCGTTCAGAGACGAACAAGTTACCGATATGACTAGTCCTATCGGTGCCATTTTTCGGCCCAAAATTCCTTCATTTAGTGCGTTTTTTGAGCATTTCAATGTTTTCGGGTAAATTTGAACCCCCTGATGACAGTCACTCGCGACGATTGGATTCTGCAGTTCAGATCTTTTACATCACGATGTCCTTATGTTCTTAAAGGATCAATGAATACTGCATAAACAAAAAAAAAACATATTAAAATTTGAATACATCTTGTTCGACGTGTGACGAAAAGGGGGTGCAACACGAGGACTTCCCAGGGGGTCACCCATCCTAGTACTACTCTCGCCCAAGCACGCTTAACTTCGGAGTTCTGATGGGATCCGGTGCATTAGTGCTGGTATGATCGCACCCGTAAGGGATTGCATGCTCTAATATTTTATAGTCGAAACTAGAGCCATTCGCGACTACGTCGACTTCAAACGTTCATAACTTTTGTTTAGTTAGGAGTTACGGAACCCACCATTTGTTTCGTTAGGAGTTACGGAACCCACCACACATGAACGTGATCCTCGTTCAGAGACGAACAAGTTATCGATATGACTAGTCCTATCGGTGCCATTTTTCGGCCCAAAATTCCTTCATTTAGTGGGTTTTCGGAGCATTTCAATGTTTTCGGGTAAATTTGAACCCCCTGATGACAGTCACTCGCGACGATTGGATTCTGCAGTTCAGATCTTTTACATCACGATGTCCTTATGTTCTTAAAGGATCAATGAATACTGCATAAACAAAAAAAAAAACATATTAAAATTTGAATACATCTTGTTCGACGTGTGACGAAAAGGGGTGCAACACGAGGACTTCCCAGGGGGTCACCCATCCTAGTACTACTCTCGCCCGAGCTCGCTTAACTTCGGAGTTGTGATGGGATCCGGTGCATTAGTGCTGGTATGATCGCACCCGTAAGGGATTGCATGCTCTAATATTTTATAGTCGAAACTAGAGCCATTCGCGACTACGTCGACTTCAAACGTTCATAACTTTTGTTTCGTTAGGAGTTACGGAACCCACCATTTGTTTCGTTAGGAGTTACGGAACCCACCACACATGAACGTGATCCTCGTTCAGAGACGAACAAGTTATCGATATGACTAGTCCTATCGGTGCCATTTTTCGGCCCAAAATTCCTTCATTTAGTGCGTTTTCGGAGCATTTCAATGTTTTCGGGTAAATTTGAACCCCCTGATGACAGTCACTCGCGACGATTGGATTCTGCAGTTCAGATCTTTTACATCACGATGTCCTTATGTTCTTAAAGGATCAATGAATACTGCATAAATAAAAAAAAAACATATTAAAATTTGAATACATCTTGTTCGACGTGTGACGAAAAGGGGTGCAACACGAGGACTTCCCAGGGGGTCACCCATCCTAGTACTACTCTCGCCCGAGCTCGCTTAACTTCGGAGTTGTGATGGGATCCGGTGCATTAGTGCTGGTATGATCGCACACGTAAGGGATTGCATGCTCTAATATTTTATAGTCGAAACTAGAGCCATTCGCGACTACGTCGACTTCAAACGTTCATAACTTTTGTTTCGTTTGGAGTTACGGAACCCACCACACATGAACGTGATCCTCGTTCAGAGACGAACAAGTTACCGATATAACTAGTCCTATCGGTGCCATTTTTTGGCCCAAAATTCCTTCATTTAGTGCGTTTTTTGAGCATTTCAATGTTTTCGGGTAAATTTGAACCCCCTGATGACAGTCACTCGCGACGATTGGATTCTGCAGTTCAGATCTTTTACATCACGATGTCCTTATGTTCTTAAAGGATCAATGAATACTGCATAAACAAAAAAAAAACATATTAAAATTTGAATACATCTTGTTCGACGTGTGACGAAAAGAGGGTGCAACACGAGGACTTCCCAGGGGGTCACCCATCCTAGTACTACTCTCGGCCAAGCACGCTTAACTTCGGAGTTCTGATGGGATCCGGTGCATTAGTGCTGGTATGATCGCACCCGTAAGAGATTGCATGCTCTAATATTTTATAGTCGAAACTAGAGCCATTCGCGACTACGTCGACTTCAAACGTTCATAACTTTTGTTTCGTTAGGAGTTACGGAACCCACCATTTGTTTCGTTAGGAGTTACGGAACCCACCACACATGAACGTGATCCTCGTTCAGAGACGAACAAGTTATCGATATGACTAGTCCTATCGGTGCCATTTTTCGGCCCAAAATTCCTTCATTTAGTGCGTTTTCGGAGCATTTCAATGTTTTCGGGTAAATTTGAACCCCCTGATGACAGTCACTCGCGACGATTGGATTCTGCAGTTCAGATCTTTTACATCACGATGTCCTTATGTTCTTAAAGGATCAATGAATACTGCATAAATAAAAAAAAACATATTAAAATTTGAATACATCTTGTTCGACGTGTGACGAAAAGGGGTGCAACACGAGGACTTCCCAGGGGGTCACCCATCCTAGTACTACTCTCGCCCGAGCTCGCTTAACTTCGGAGTTGTGATGGGATCCGGTGCATTAGTGCTGGTATGATCGCACACGTAAGAGATTGCATGCTCTAATATTTTATAGTCGAAACTAGAGCCATTCGCGACTACGTCGACTTCAAACGTTCATAACTTTTGTTTCGTTTGGAGTTACGGAACCCACCAAACATGAACGTGATCCTCGTTTACAGACGAACAAGTTATCGATATGACTAGTCCTATCGGTGCCATTTTTCGGCCCAAAATTCCTTCATTTAGTGCGTTTTCGGAGCATTTCAATGTTTTCGGGTAAATTTGAACCCCCTGATGACAGTCACTCGCGACGATTGGATTCTGCAGTTCAGATCTTTTACATCACGATGTCCTTATGTTCTTAAAGGATCAATGAATACTGCATAAATAAAAAAAAAACATATTAAAATTTGAATACATCTTGTTCGACGTGTGACGAAAAGGGGTGCAACACGAGGACTTCCCAGGGGGTCACCCATCCTAGTACTACTCTCGCCCGAGCTCGCTTAACTTCGGAGTTGTGATGGGATCCGGTGCATTAGTGCTGGTATGATCGCACACGTAAGGGATTGCATGCTCTAATATTTTATAGTCGAAACTAGAGCCATTCGCGACTACGTCGACTTCAAACGTTCATAACTTTTGTTTCGTTTGGAGTTACGGAACCCACCACACATGAACGTGATCCTCGTTCAGAGACGAACAAGTTATCGATATGACTAGTCCTATCGGTGCCATTTTTCGGCCCAAAATTCCTTCATTTAGTGCGTTTTTGGAGCATTTCAATGTTTTCGGGTAAATTTGAACCCCCTGATGACAGTCACTCGCGACGATTGGATTCTGCAGTTCAGATCTTTTACATCACGATGTCCTTATGTTCTTAAAGGATCAATGAATACTGCATAAACAAAAAAAAAACATATTAAAATTTGAATACATCTTGTTCGACGTGTGACGAAAAGGGGGTGCAACACGAGGACTTCCCAGGGGGTCACCCATCCTAGTACTACTCTCGGCCAAGAACGCTTAACTTCGGAGTTCTGATGGGATCCGGTGCATTAGTGCTGGTATGATCGCACCCGTAAGGGATTGCATGCTCTAATATTTTATAGCCGAAACTAGAGCCATTCGCGACTACGTCGACTTCAAACGTTCATAACTTTTGTTTCGTTAGGAGTTACGGAACCCACCATTTGTTTCGTTAGGAGTTACGGAACCCACCACACATGAACGTGATCCTCGTTCAGAGACGAACAAGTTATCGATATGACTAGTCCTATCGGTGCCATTTTTCGGCCCAAAATTCCTTCATTTAGTGCGTTTTCGGAGCATTTCAATGTTTTCGGGTAAATTTGAACCCCCTGATGACAGTCACTCGCGACGATTGGATTCTGCAGTTCAGATCTTTTACATCACGATGTCCTTATGTTCTTAAAGGATCAATGAATACTGCATAAATAAAAAAAAACATATTAAAATTTGAATACATCTTGTTCGACGTGTGACGAAAAGGGGTGCAACACGAGGACTTCCCAGGGGGTCACCCATCCTAGTACTACTCTCGCCCGAGCTCGCTTAACTTCGGAGTTGTGATGGGATCCGGTGCATTAGTGCTGGTATGATCGCACACGTAAGAGATTGCATGCTCTAATATTTTATAGTCGAAACTAGAGCCATTCGCGACTACGTCGACTTCAAACGTTCATAACTTTTGTTTCGTTTGGAGTTACGGAACCCACCACACATGAACGTGATCCTCGTTTAGAGACGAACAAGTTATCGATATGACTAGTCCTATCGGTGCCATTTTTCGGCCCAAAATTCCTTCATTTAGTGCGTTTTCGGAGCATTTCAATGTTTTCGGGTAAATTTGAACCCCCTGATGACAGTCACTCGCGACGATTGGATTCTGCAGTTCAGATCTTTTACATCACGATGTCCTTATGTTCTTAAAGGATCAATGAATACTGCATAAATAAAAAAAAAACATATTAAAATTTGAATACATCTTGTTCGACGTGTGACGAAAAGGGGTGCAACACGAGGACTTCCCAGGGGGTCACCCATCCTAGTACTACTCTCGCCCGAGCTCGCTTAACTTCGGAGTTGTGATGGGATCCGGTGCATTAGTGCTGGTATGATCGCACACGTAAGGGATTGCATGCTCTAATATTTTATAGTCGAAACTAGAGCCATTCGCGACTACGTCGACTTCAAACGTTCATAACTTTTGTTTCGTTTGGAGTTACGGAACCCACCACACATGAACGTGATCCTCGTTCAGAGACGAACAAGTTATCGATATGACTAGTCCTATCGGTGCCATTTTTCGGCCCAAAATTCCTTCATTTAGTGCGTTTTTGGAGCATTTCAATGTTTTCGGGTAAATTTGAACCCCCTGATGACAGTCACTCGCGACGATTGGATTCTGCAGTTCAGATCTTTTACATCACGATGTCCTTATGTTCTTAAAGGATCAATGAATACTGCATAAACAAAAAAAAAACATATTAAAATTTGAATACATCTTGTTCGACGTGTGACGAAAAGGGGGTGCAACACGAGGACTTCCCAGGGGGTCACCCATCCTAGTACTACTCTCGGCCAAGAACGCTTAACTTCGGAGTTCTGATGGGATCCGGTGCATTAGTGCTGGTATGATCGCACCCGTAAGGGATTGCATGCTCTAATATTTTATAGCCGAAACTAGAGCCATTCGCGACTACGTCGACTTCAAACGTTCATAACTTTTGTTTCGTTAGGAGTTACGGAACCCACCATTTGTTTCGTTAGGAGTTACGGAACCCACCACACATGAACGTGATCCTCGTTCAGAGACGAACAAGTTATCGATATGACTAGTCCTATCGGTGCCATTTTTCGGCCCAAAATTCCTTCATTTAGTGCGTTTTCGGAGCATTTCAATGTTTTCGGGTAAATTTGAACCCCCTGATGACAGTCACTCGCGACGATTGGATTCTGCAGTTCAGATCTTTTACATCACGATGTCCTTATGTTCTTAAAGGATCAATGAATACTGCATAAATAAAAAAAAAACATATTAAAATTTGAATACATCTTGTTCGACGTGTGACGAAAAGGGGTGCAACACGAGGACTTCCCAGGGGGTCACCCATCCTAGTACTACTCTCGCCCGAGCTCGCTTAACTTCGGAGTTGTGATGGGATCCGGTGCATTAGTGCTGGTATGATCGCACACGTAAGGGATTGCATGCTCTAATATTTTATAGTCGAAACTAGAGCCATTCGCGACTACGTCGACTTCAAACGTTCATAACTTTTGTTTCGTTTGGAGTTACGGAACCCACCACACATGAACGTGATCCTCGTTCAGAGACGAACAAGTTACCGATATGACTAGTCCTATCGGTGCCATTTTTTGGCCCAAAATTCCTTCATTTAGTGCGTTTTTTGAGCATTTCAATGTTTTCGGGTAAATTTGAACCCCCTGATGACAGTCACTCGCGACGATTGGATTCTGCAGTTCAGATCTTTTACATCACGATGTCCTTATGTTCTTAAAGGATCAATGAATACTGCATAAACAAAAAAAAAACATATTAAAATTTGAATACATCTTGTTCGAGGATCAATGAATACTGCATAAACAAAAAAAAAACATATTAAAATTTGAATACATCTTGTTCGACGTGTGACGAAAAGGGGGTGCAACACGAGGACTTCCCAGGGGGTCACCCATCCTAGTACTACTCTCGGCCAAGCACGCTTAACTTCGGAGTTCTGATGGGATCCGGTGCATTAGTGCTGGTATGATCGCACCCGTAAGGGATTGCATGCTCTAATATTTTATAGTCGAAACTAGAGCCATTCGCGACTACGTCGACTTCAAACGTTCATAACTTTTGTTTCGTTAGGAGTTACGGAACCCACCATTTGTTTCGTTAGGAGTTACGGAACCCACCACACATGAACGTGATCCTCGTTCAGAGACGAACAAGTTATCGATATGACTAGTCCTATCGGTGCCATTTTTCGGCCCAAAATTCCTTCATTTAGTGCGTTTTCGGAGCATTTCAATGTTTTCGGGTAAATTTGAACCCCCTGATGACAGTCACTCGCGACGATTGGATTCTGTAGTTCAGATCTTTTACATCACGATGTCCTTATGTTCTTAAAGGATCAATGAATACTGCATAAATAAAAAAAAACATATTAAAATTTGAATACATCTTGTTCGACGTGTGACGAAAAGGGGTGCAACACGAGGACTTCCCAGGGGGTCACCCATCCTAGTACTACTCTCGCCCGAGCTCGCTTAACTTCGGAGTTGTGATGGGATCCGGTGCATTAGTGCTGGTATGATCGCACACGTAAGAGATTGCATGCTCTAATATTTTATAGTCGAAACTAGAGCCATTCGCGACTACGTCGACTTCAAACGTTCATAACTTTTGTTTCGTTTGGAGTTACGGAACCCACCACACATGAACGTGATCCTCGTTTAGAGACGAACAAGTTATCGATATGACTAGTCCTATCGGTGCCATTTTTCGGCCCAAAATTCCTTCATTTAGTGCGTTTTCGGAGCATTTCAATGTTTTCGGGTAAATTTGAACCCCCTGATGACAGTCACTCGCGACGATTGGATTCTGCAGTTCAGATCTTTTACATCACGATGTCCTTATGTTCTTAAAGGATCAATGAATACTGCATAAATAAAAAAAAAACATATTAAAATTTGAATACATCTTGTTCGACGTGTGACGAAAAGGGGTGCAACACGAGGACTTCCCAGGGGGTCACCCATCCTAGTACTACTCTCGCCCGAGCTCGCTTAACTTCGGAGTTGTGATGGGATCCGGTGCATTAGTGCTGGTATGATCGCACACGTAAGGGATTGCATGCTCTAATATTTTATAGTCGAAACTAGAGCCATTCGCGACTACGTCGACTTCAAACGTTCATAACTTTTGTTTCGTTTGGAGTTACGGAACCCACCACACATGAACGTGATCCTCGTTCAGAGACGAACAAGTTATCGATTTGACTAGTCCTATCGGTGCCATTTTTCGGCCCAAAATTCCTTCATTTAGTGCGTTTTTGGAGCATTTCAATGTTTTCGGGTAAATTTGAACCCCCTGATGACAGTCACTCGCGACGATTGGATTCTGCAGTTCAGATCTTTTACATCACGATGTCCTTATGTTCTTAAAGGATCAATGAATACTGCATAAACAAAAAAAAAACATATTAAAATTTGAATACATCTTGTTCGACGTGTGACGAAAAGGGGGTGCAACACGAGGACTTCCCAGGGGGTCACCCATCCTAGTACTACTCTCGGCCAAGAACGCTTAACTTCGGAGTTCTGATGGGATCCGGTGCATTAGTGCTGGTATGATCGCACCCGTAAGGGATTGCCTGCTCTAATATTTTATAGTCGAAACTAGAGCCATTCGCGACTACGTCGACTTCAAACGTTCATAACTTTTGTTTCGTTAGGAGTTACGGAACCCACCATTTGTTTCGTTAGGAGTTACGGAACCCACCACACATGAACGTGATCCTCGTTCAGAGACGAACAAGTTATCGATATGACTAGTCCTATCGGTGCCATTTTTCGGCCCAAAATTCCTTCATTTAGTGCGTTTTCGGAGCATTTCAATGTTTTCGGGTAAATTTGAACCCCCTGATGACAGTCACTCGCGACGATTGGATTCTGCAGTTCAGATCTTTTACATCACGATGTCCTTATGTTCTTAAAGGATCAATGAATACTGCATAAATAAAAAAAAACATATTAAAATTTGAATACATCTTGTTCGACGTGTGACGAAAAGGGGTGCAACACGAGGACTTCCCAGGGGGTCACCCATCCTAGTACTACTCTCGCCCGAGCTCGCTTAACTTCGGAGTTGTGATGGGATCCGGTGCATTAGTGCTGGTATGATCGCACACGTAAGGGATTGCATGCTCTAATATTTTATAGTCGAAACTAGAGCCATTCGCGACTACGTCGACTTCAAACGTTCATAACTTTTGTTTCGTTTGGAGTTACGGAACCCACCACACATGAACGTGATCCTCGTTCAGAGACGAACAAGTTACCGATATGACCAGTCCTATCGGTGCCATTTTTTGGCCCAAAATTCCTTCATTTAGTGCGTTTTTTGAGCATTTCAATGTTTTCGGGTAAATTTGAACCCCCTGATGACAGTCACTCGCGACGATTGGATTCTGCAGTTCAGATCTTTTACATCACGATGTCCTTATGTTCTTAAAGGATCAATGAATACTGCATAAATAAAAAAAAAACATATTAAAATTTGAATACATCTTGTTCGACGTGTGACGAAAAGGGGTGCAACACGAGGACTTCCCAGGGGGTCACCCATCCTAGTACTACTCTCGCCCGAGCTCGCTTAACTTCGGAGTTGTGATGGGATCCGGTGCATTAGTGCTGGTATGATCGCACACGTAAGGGATTGCATGCTCTAATATTTTATAGTCGAAACTAGAGCCATTCGCGACTACGTCGACTTCAAACGTTCATAACTTTTGTTTCGTTTGGAGTTACGGAACCCACCACACATGAACGTGATCCTCGTTCAGAGACGAACAAGTTATCGATTTGACTAGTCCTATCGGTGCCATTTTTCGGCCCAAAATTCCTTCATTTAGTGCGTTTTTGGAGCATTTCAATGTTTTCGGGTAAATTTGAACCCCCTGATGACAGTCACTCGCGACGATTGGATTCTGCAGTTCAGATCTTTTACATCACGATGTCCTTATGTTCTTAAAGGATCAATGAATACTGCATAAACAAAAAAAAAACATATTAAAATTTGAATACATCTTGTTCGACGTGTGACGAAAAGGGGGTGCAACACGAGGACTTCCCAGGGGGTCACCCATCCTAGTACTACTCTCGGCCAAGAACGCTTAACTTCGGAGTTCTGATGGGATCCGGTGCATTAGTGCTGGTATGATCGCACCCGTAAGGGATTGCCTGCTCTAATATTTTATAGTCGAAACTAGAGCCATTCGCGACTACGTCGACTTCAAACGTTCATAACTTTTGTTTCGTTAGGAGTTACGGAACCCACCATTTGTTTCGTTAGGAGTTACGGAACCCACCACACATGAACGTGATCCTCGTTCAGAGACGAACAAGTTATCGATATGACTAGTCCTATCGGTGCCATTTTTCGGCCCAAAATTCCTTCATTTAGTGCGTTTTCGGAGCATTTCAATGTTTTCGGGTAAATTTGAACCCCCTGATGACAGTCACTCGCGACGATTGGATTCTGCAGTTCAGATCTTTTACATCACGATGTCCTTATGTTCTTAAAGGATCAATGAATACTGCATAAATAAAAAAAAACATATTAAAATTTGAATACATCTTGTTCGACGTGTGACGAAAAGGGGTGCAACACGAGGACTTCCCAGGGGGTCACCCATCCTAGTACTACTCTCGCCCGAGCTCGCTTAACTTCGGAGTTGTGATGGGATCCGGTGCATTAGTGCTGGTATGATCGCACACGTAAGGGATTGCATGCTCTAATATTTTATAGTCGAAACTAGAGCCATTCGCGACTACGTCGACTTCAAACGTTCATAACTTTTGTTTCGTTTGGAGTTACGGAACCCACCACACATGAACGTGATCCTCGTTCAGAGACGAACAAGTTACCGATATGACCAGTCCTATCGGTGCCATTTTTTGGCCCAAAATTCCTTCATTTAGTGCGTTTTTTGAGCATTTCAATGTTTTCGGGTAAATTTGAACCCCCTGATGACAGTCACTCGCGACGATTGGATTCTGCAGTTCAGATCTTTTACATCACGATGTCCTTATGTTCTTAAAGGATCAATGAATACTGCATAAATAAAAAAAAAACATATTAAAATTTGAATACATCTTGTTCGACGTGTGACGAAAAGGGGTGCAACACGAGGACTTCCCAGGGGGTCACCCATCCTAGTACTACTCTCGCCCGAGCTCGCTTAACTTCGGAGTTGTGATGGGATCCGGTGCATTAGTGCTGGTATGATCGCACACGTAAGGGATTGCATGCTCTAATATTTTATAGTCGAAACTAGAGCCATTCGCGACTACGTCGACTTCAAACGTTCATAACTTTTGTTTCGTTTGGAGTTACGGAACCCACCACACATGAACGTGATCCTCGTTCAGAGACGAACAAGTTACCGATATGACTAGTCCTATCGGTGCCATTTTTTGGCCCAAAATTCCTTCATTTAGTGCGTTTTTTGAGCATTTCAATGTTTTCGGGTAAATTTGAACCCCCTGATGACAGTCACTCGCGACGATTGGATTCTGCAGTTCAGATCTTTTACATCACGATGTCCTTATGTTCTTAAAGGATCAATGAATACTGCATAAACAAAAAAAAAACATATTAAAATTTGAATACATCTTGTTCGACGTGTGACGAAAAGGGGGTGCAACACGAGGACTTCCCAGGGGGTCACCCATCCTAGTACTACTCTCGGCCAAGCACGCTTAACTTCGGAGTTCTGATGGGATCCGGTGCATTAGTGCTGGTATGATCGCACCCGTAAGGGATTGCATGCTCTAATATTTTATAGTCGAAACTAGAGCCATTCGCGACTACGTCGACTTCAAACGTTCATAACTTTTGTTTCGTTAGGAGTTACGGAACCCACCATTTGTTTCGTTAGGAGTTACGGAACCCACCACACATGAACGTGATCCTCGTTCAGAGACGAACAAGTTATCGATATGACTAGTCCTATCGGTGCCATTTTTCGGCCCAAAATTCCTTCATTTAGTGCGTTTTCGGAGCATTTCAATGTTTTCGGGTAAATTTGAACCCCCTGATGACAGTCACTCGCGACGATTGGATTCTGCAGTTCAGATCTTTTACATCACGATGTCCTTATGTTCTTAAAGGATCAATGAATACTGCATAAATAAAAAAAAAACATATTAAAATTTGAATACATCTTGTTCGACGTGTAACGAAAAGGGGTGCAACACGAGGACTTCCCAGGGGGTCACCCATCCTAGTACTACTCTCGCCCGAGCTCGCTTAACTTCGGAGTTGTGATGGGATCCGGTGCATTAGTGCTGGTATGATCGCACACGTAAGGGATTGCATGCTCTAATATTTTATAGTCGAAACTAGAGCCATTCGCGACTACGTCGACTTCAAACGTTCATAACTTTTGTTTCGTTTGGAGTTACGGAACCCACCACACATGAACGTGATCCTCGTTCAGAGACGAACAAGTTACCGATATGACTAGTCCTATCGGTGCCATTTTTTGGCCCAAAATTCCTTCATTTAGTGCGTTTTTTGAGCATTTCAATGTTTTCGGGTAAATTTGAACCCCCTGATGACAGTCACTCGCGACGATTGGATTCTGCAGTTCAGATCTTTTACATCACGATGTCCTTATGTTCTTAAAGGATCAATGAATACTGCATAAACAAAAAAAAAACATATTAAAATTTGAATACATCTTGTTCGACGTGTGACGAAAAGGGGGTGCAACACGAGGACTTCCCAGGGGGTCACCCATCCTAGTACTACTCTCGGCCAAGCACGCTTAACTTCGGAGTTCTGATGGGATCCGGTGCATTAGTGCTGGTATGATCGCACCCGTAAGGGATTGCATGCTCTAATATTTTATAGTCGAAACTAGAGCCATTCGCGACTACGTCGACTTCAAACGTTCATAACTTTTGTTTCGTTAGGAGTTACGGAACCCACCATTTGTTTCGTTAGGAGTTACGGAACCCACCACACATGAACGTGATCCTCGTTCAGAGACGAACAAGTTATCGATATGACTAGTCCTATCGGTGCCATTTTTCGGCCCAAAATTCCTTCATTTAGTGCGTTTTCGGAGCATTTCAATGTTTTCGGGTAAATTTGAACCCCCTGATGACAGTCACTCGCGACGATTGGATTCTGCAGTTCAGATCTTTTACATCACGATGTCCTTATGTTCTTAAAGGATCAATGAATACTGCATAAATAAAAAAAAAACATATTAAAATTTGAATACATCTTGTTCGACGTGTAACGAAAAGGGGTGCAACACGAGGACTTCCCAGGGGGTCACCCATCCTAGTACTACTCTCGCCCGAGCTCGCTTAACTTCGGAGTTGTGATGGGATCCGGTGCATTAGTGCTGGTATGATCGCACACGTAAGGGATTGCATGCTCTAATATTTTATAGTCGAAACTAGAGCCATTCGCGACTACGTCGACTTCAAACGTTCATAACTTTTGTTTCGTTTGGAGTTACGGAACCCACCACACATGAACGTGATCCTCGTTCAGAGACGAACAAGTTACCGATATGACTAGTCCTATCGGTGCCATTTTTTGGCCCGAAATTCCTTCATTTAGTGCGTTTTTTGAGCATTTCAATGTTTTCGGGTAAATTTGAACCCCCTGATGACAGTCACTCGCGACGATTGGATTCTGCAGTTCAGATCTTTTACATCACGATGTCCTTATGTTCTTAAAGGATCAATGAATACTGCATAAATAAAAAAAAAACATATTAAAATTTGAATACATCTTGTTCGACGTGTGACGAAAAGGGGTGCAACACGAGGACTTCCCAGGGGGTCACCCATCCTAGTACTACTCTCGCCCGAGCTCGCTTAACTTCGGAGTTGTGATGGGATCCGGTGCATTAGTGCTGGTATGATCGCACACGTAAGGGATTGCATGCTCTAATATTTTATAGTCGAAACTAGAGCCATTCGCGACTACGTCGACTTCAAACGTTCATAACTTTTGTTTCGTTTGGAGTTACGGAACCCACCACACATGAACGTGATCCTCGTTCAGAGACGAACAAGTTACCGATATGACTAGTCCTATCGGTGCAATTTTTTGGCCCAAAATTCCTTCATTTAGTGCGTTTTTTGAGCATTTCAATGTTTTCGGGTAAATTTGAACCCCCTGATGACAGTCACTCGCGACGATTGGATTCTGCAGTTCAGATCTTTTACATCACGATGTCCTTATGTTCTTAAAGGATCAATGAATACTGCATAAACAAAAAAAAAACATATTAAAATTTGAATACATCTTGTTCGACGTGTGACGAAAAGGGGGTGCAACACGAGGACTTCCCAGGGGGTCACCCATCCTAGTACTACTCTCGGCCAAGCACGCTTAACTTCGGAGTTCTGATGGGATCCGGTGCATTAGTGCTGGTATGATCGCACCCGTAAGGGATTGCATGCTCTAATATTTTATAGTCGAAACTAGAGCCATTCGCGACTACGTCGACTTCAAACGTTCATAACTTTTGTTTCGTTAGGAGTTACGGAACCCACCATTTGTTTCGTTAGGAGTTACGGAACCCACCACACATGAACGTGATCCTCGTTCAGAGACGAACAAGTTATCGATATGACTAGTCCTATCGGTGCCATTTTTCGGCCCAAAATTCCTTCATTTAGTGCGTTTTCGGAGCATTTCAATGTTTTCGGGTAAATTTGAACCCCCTGATGACAGTCACTCGCGACGATTGGATTCTGCAGTTCAGATCTTTTACATCACGATGTCCTTATGTTCTTAAAGGATCAATGAATACTGCATAAATAAAAAAAAAACATATTAAAATTTGAATACATCTTGTTCGACGTGTGACGAAAAGGGGTGCAACACGAGGACTTCCCAGGGGGTCACCCATCCTAGTACTACTCTCGCCCGAGCTCGCTTAACTTCGGAGTTGTGATGGGATCCGGTGCATTAGTGCTGGTATGATCGCACACGTAAGGGATTGCATGCTCTAATATTTTATAGTCGAAACTAGAGCCATTCGCGACTACGTCGACTTCAAACGTTCATAACTTTTGTTTCGTTTGGAGTTACGGAACCCACCACACATGAACGTGATCCTCGTTCAGAGACGAACAAGTTACCGATATGACTAGTCCTATCGGTGCAATTTTTTGGCCCAAAATTCCTTCATTTAGTGCGTTTTTTGAGCATTTCAATGTTTTCGGGTAAATTTGAACCCCCTGATGACAGTCACTCGCGACGATTGGATTCTGCAGTTCAGATCTTTTACATCACGATGTCCTTATGTTCTTAAAGGATCAATGAATACTGCATAAACAAAAAAAAAACATATTAAAATTTGAATACATCTTGTTCGACGTGTGACGAAAAGGGGGTGCAACACGAGGACTTCCCAGGGGGTCACCCATCCTAGTACTACTCTCGGCCAAGCACGCTTAACTTCGGAGTTCTGATGGGATCCGGTGCATTAGTGCTGGTATGATCGCACCCGTAAGGGATTGCATGCTCTAATATTTTATAGTCGAAACTAGAGCCATTCGCGACTACGTCGACTTCAAACGTTCATAACTTTTGTTTCGTTAGGAGTTACGGAACCCACCATTTGTTTCGTTAGGAGTTACGGAACCCACCACACATGAACGTGATCCTCGTTCAGAGACGAACAAGTTATCGATATGACTAGTCCTATCGGTGCCATTTTTCGGCCCAAAATTCCTTCATTTAGTGCGTTTTCGGAGCATTTCAATGTTTTCGGGTAAATTTGAACCCCCTGATGACAGTCACTCGCGACGATTGGATTCTGCAGTTCAGATCTTTTACATCACGATGTCCTTATGTTCTTAAAGGATCAATGAATACTGCATAAATAAAAAAAAAACATATTAAAATTTGAATACATCTTGTTCGACGTGTGACGAAAAGGGGTGCAACACGAGGACTTCCCAGGGGGTCACCCATCCTAGTACTACTCTCGCCCGAGCTCGCTTAACTTCGGAGTTGTGATGGGATCCGGTGCATTAGTGCTGGTATGATCGCACACGTAAGGGATTGCATGCTCTAATATTTTATAGTCGAAACTAGAGCCATTCGCGACTACGTCGACTTCAAACGTTCATAACTTTTGTTTCGTTTGGAGTTACGGAACCCACCACACATGAACGTGATCCTCGTTCAGAGACGAACAAGTTACCGATATGACTAGTCCTATCGGTGCCATTTTTTGGCCCGAAATTCCTTCATTTAGTGCGTTTTTTGAGCATTTCAATGTTTTCGGGTAAATTTGAACCCCCTGATGACAGTCACTCGCGACGATTGGATTCTGCAGTTCAGATCTTTTACATCACGATGTCCTTATGTTCTTAAAGGATCAATGAATACTGCATAAATAAAAAAAAAAACATATTAAAATTTGAATACATCTTGTTCGACGTGTGACGAAAAGGGGTGCAACACGAGGACTTCCCAGGGGGTCACCCATCCTAGTACTACTCTCGCCCGAGCTCGCTTAACTTCGGAGTTGTGATGGGATTCGGTGCATTAGTGCTGGTATGATCGCACACGTAAGGGATTGCATGCTCTAATATTTTATAGTCGAAACTAGAGCCATTCGCGACTACGTCGACTTCAAACGTTCATAACTTTTGTTTCGTTTGGAGTTACGGAACCCACCACACATGAACGTGATCCTCGTTCAGAGACGAACAAGTTACCGATATGACTATTCCTATCGGTGTCATTTTTCGGCCCAAAATTCCTTCATTTAGTGCGTTTTCGGAGCATTTCAATGTTTTCGGGTAAATTTGAACCCCCTGATGACAGTCACTCGCGACGATTGGATTCTGCAGTTCAGATCTTTTACATCACGATGTCCTTATGTTCTTAAAGGATCAATGAATACTGCATAAACAAAAAAAAAAACATATTAAAATTTGAATACATCTTGTTCGACGTGTGACGAAAAGGGGGTGCAACACGAGGACTTCCCAGGGGGTCACCCATCCTAGTACTACTCTCGGCCAAGCACGCTTAACTTCGGAGTTCTGATGGGATCCGGTGCATAAGTGCTGGTATGATCGCACCCGTAAGGGATTGCATGCTCTAATATTTTATAGTCGAAACTAGAGCCATTCGCGACTACGTCGACTTCAAACGTTCATAACTTTTGTTTCGTTAGGAGTTACGGAACCCACCATTTGTTTCGTTAGGAGTTACGGAACCCACCACACATGAACGTGATCCTCGTTCAGAGACGAACAAGTTATCGATATGACTAGTCCTATCGGTGCCATTTTTCGGCCCAAAATTCCTTCATTTAGTGCGTTTTCGGAGCATTTCAATGTTTTCGGGTAAATTTGAACCCCCTGATGACAGTCACTCGCGACGATTGGATTCTGCAGTTCAGATCTTTTACATCACGATGTCCTTATGTTCTTAAAGGATCAATGAATACTGCATAAATAAAAAAAAAACATATTAAAATTTGAATACATCTTGTTCGACGTGTGACGAAAAGGGGTGCAACACGAGGACTTCCCAGGGGGTCACCCATCCTAGTACTACTCTCGCCCGAGCTCGCTTAACTTCGGAGTTGTGATGGGATCCGGTGCATTAGTGCTGGTATGATCGCACACGTAAGGGATTGCATGCTCTAATATTTTATAGTCGAAACTAGAGCCATTCGCGACTACGTCGACTTCAAACGTTCATAACTTTTGTTTCGTTTGGAGTTACGGAACCCACCACACATGAACGTGATCCTCGTTCAGAGACGAACAAGTTACCGATATGACTAGTCCTATCGGTGCCATTTTTTGGCCCGAAATTCCTTCATTTAGTGCGTTTTTTGAGCATTTCAATGTTTTCGGGTAAATTTGAACCCCCTGATGACAGTCACTCGCGACGATTGGATTCTGCAGTTCAGATCTTTTACATCACGATGTCCTTATGTTCTTAAAGGATCAATGAATACTGCATAAATAAAAAAAAAACATATTAAAATTTGAATACATCTTGTTCGAAGTGTGACGAAAAGGGGTGCAACACGAGGACTTCCCAGGGGGTCACCCATCCTAGTACTACTCTCGCCCGAGCTCGCTTAACTTCGGAGTTGTGATGGGATCCGGTGCATTAGTGCTGGTATGATCGCACACGTAAGGGATTGCATGCTCTAATATTTTATAGTCGAAACTAGAGCCATTCGCGACTACGTCGACTTCAAACGTTCATAACTTTTGTTTCGTTTGGAGTTACGGAACCCACCACACATGAACGTGATCCTCGTTCAGAGACGAACAAGTTACCGATATGACTAGTCCTATCGGTGCCATTTTTTGGCCCAAAATTCCTTCATTTAGTGCGTTTTTTGAGCATTTCAATGTTTTCGGGTAAATTTGAACCCCCTGATGACAGTCACTCGCGACGATTGGATTCTGCAGTTCAGATCTTTTACATCACGATGTCCTTATGTTCTTAAAGGATCAATGAATACTGCATAAACAAAAAAAAAACATATTAAAATTTGAATACATCTTGTTCGACGTGTGACGAAAAGGGGGTGCAACACGAGGACTTCCCAGGGGGTCACCCATCCTAGTACTACTCTCGGCCAAGCACGCTTAACTTCGGAGTTCTGATGGGATCCGGTGCATTAGTGCTGGTATGATCGCACCCGTAAGGGATTGCATGCTCTAATATTTTATAGTCGAAACTAGAGCCATTCGCGACTACGTCGACTTCAAACGTTCATAACTTTTGTTTCGTTAGGAGTTACGGAACCCACCATTTGTTTCGTTAGGAGTTACGGAACCCACCACACATGAACGTGATCCTCGTTCAGAGACGAACAAGTTATCGATATGACTAGTCCTATCGGTGCCATTTTTCGGCCCAAAATTCCTTCATTTAGTGCGTTTTCGGAGCATTTCAATGTTTTCGGGTAAATTTGAACCCCCTGATGACAGTCACTCGCGACGATTGGATTCTGCAGTTCAGATCTTTTACATCACGATGTCCTTATGTTCTTAAAGGATCAATGAATACTGCATAAATAAAAAAAAACATATTAAAATTTGAATACATCTTGTTCGACGTGTGACGAAAAGGGGTGCAACACGAGGACTTCCCAGGGGGTCACCCATCCTAGTACTACTCTCGCCCGAGCTCGCTTAACTTCGGAGTTGTGATGGGATCCGGTGCATTAGTGCTGGTATGATCGCACACGTAAGGGATTGCATGCTCTAATATTTTATAGTCGAAACTAGAGCCATTCGCGACTACGTCGACTTCAAACGTTCATAACTTTTGTTTCGTTTGGAGTTACGGAACCCACCACACATGAACGTGATCCTCGTTCAGAGACGAACAAGTTACCGATATGACTAGTCCTATCGGTGCCATTTTTTGGCCCGAAATTCCTTCATTTAGTGCGTTTTTTGAGCATTTCAATGTTTTCGGGTAAATTTGAACCCCCTGATGACAGTCACTCGCGACGATTGGATTCTGCAGTTCAGATCTTTTACATCACGATGTCCTTATGTTCTTAAAGGATCAATGAATACTGCATAAATAAAAAAAAAACATATTAAAATTTGAATACATCTTGTTCGACGTGTGACGAAAAGGGGTGCAACACGAGGACTTCCCAGGGGGTCACCCATCCTAGTACTACTCTCGCCCGAGCTCGCTTAACTTCGGAGTTGTGATGGGATCCGGTGCATTAGTGCTGGTATGATCGCACACGTAAGGGATTGCATGCTCTAATATTTTATAGTCGAAACTAGAGCCATTCGCGACTACGTCGACTTCAAACGTTCATAACTTTTGTTTCGTTTGGAGTTACGGAACCCACCACACATGAACGTGATCCTCGTTCAGAGACGAACAAGTTACCGATATGACTAGTCCTATCGGTGCCATTTTTTGGCCCAAAATTCCTTCATTTAGTGCGTTTTTTGAGCATTTCAATGTTTTCGGGTAAATTTGAACCCCCTGATGACAGTCACTCGCGACGATTGGATTCTGCAGTTCAGATCTTTTACATCACGATGTCCTTATGTTCTTAAAGGATCAATGAATACTGCATAAACAAAAAAAAAACATATTAAAATTTGAATACATCTTGTTCGACGTGTGACGAAAAGGGGGTGCAACACGAGGACTTCCCAGGGGGTCACCCATCCTAGTACTACTCTCGGCCAAGCACGCTTAACTTCGGAGTTCTGATGGGATCCGGTGCATTAGTGCTGGTATGATCGCACCCGTAAGGGATTGCATGCTCTAATATTTTATAGTCGAAACTAGAGCCATTCGCGACTACGTCGACTTCAAACGTTCATAACTTTTGTTTCGTTAGGAGTTACGGAACCCACCATTTGTTTCGTTAGGAGTTACGGAACCCACCACACATGAACGTGATCCTCGTTCAGAGACGAACAAGTTATCGATATGACTAGTCCTATCGGTGCCATTTTTCGGCCCAAAATTCCTTCATTTAGTGCGTTTTCGGAGCATTTCAATGTTTTCGGGTAAATTTGAACCCCCTGATGACAGTCACTCGCGACGATTGGATTCTGCAGTTCAGATCTTTTACATCACGATGTCCTTATGTTCTTAAAGGATCAATGAATACTGCATAAATAAAAAAAAACATATTAAAATTTGAATACATCTTGTTCGACGTGTGACGAAAAGGGGTGCAACACGAGGACTTCCCAGGGGGTCACCCATCCTAGTACTACTCTCGCCCGAGCTCGCTTAACTTCGGAGTTGTGATGGGATCCGGTGCATTAGTGCTGGTATGATCGCACACGTAAGGGATTGCATGCTCTAATATTTTATAGTCGAAACTAGAGCCATTCGCGACTACGTCGACTTCAAACGTTCATAACTTTTGTTTCGTTTGGAGTTACGGAACCCACCACACATGAACGTGATCCTCGTTCAGAGACGAACAAGTTACCGATATGACTAGTCCTATCGGTGCCATTTT
The DNA here is from genome assembly GCA_954870475.1 of Euphrasia confusa. Lineage (NCBI taxonomy): Eukaryota > Viridiplantae > Streptophyta > Magnoliopsida > Lamiales > Orobanchaceae > Euphrasia > Euphrasia confusa. Next base: position 162,499 of record CATPAB010000412.1, read on the forward strand.
TTGGCCCGAAATTCCTTCATTTAGTGCGTTTTTTGAGCATTTCAATGTTTTCGGGTAAATTTGAACCCCCTGATGACAGTCACTCGCGACGATTGGATTCTGCAGTTCAGATCTTTTACATCACGATGTCCTTATGTTCTTAAAGGATCAATGAATACTGCATAAATAAAAAAAAAAACATATTAAAATTTGAATACATCTTGTTCGACGTGTGACGAAAAGGGGTGCAACACGAGGACTTCCCAGGGGGTCACCCATCCTAGTACTACTCTCGCCCGAGCTCGCTTAACTTCGGAGTTGTGATGGGATCCGGTGCATTAGTGCTGGTATGATCGCACACGTAAGGGATTGCATGCTCTAATATTTTATAGTCGAAACTAGAGCCATTCGCGACTACGTCGACTTCAAACGTTCATAACTTTTGTTTCGTTTGGAGTTACGGAACCCACCACACATGAACGTGATCCTCGTTCAGAGACGAACAAGTTACCGATATGACTAGTCCTATCGGTGCCATTTTTTGGCCCAAAATTCCTTCATTTAGTGCGTTTTTTGAGCATTTCAATGTTTTCGGGTAAATTTGAACCCCCTGATGACAGTCACTCGCGACGATTGGATTCTGCAGTTCAGATCTTTTACATCACGATGTCCTTATGTTCTTAAAGGATCAATGAATACTGCATAAACAAAAAAAAAACATATTAAAATTTGAATACATCTTGTTCGACGTGTGACGAAAAGGGGGTGCAACACGAGGACTTCCCAGGGGGTCACCCATCCTAGTACTACTCTCGGCCAAGCACGCTTAACTTCGGAGTTCTGATGGGATCCGGTGCATTAGTGCTGGTATGATCGCACCCGTAAGGGATTGCATGCTCTAATATTTTATAGTCGAAACTAGAGCCATTCGCGACTACGTCGACTTCAAACGTTCATAACTTTTGTTTCGTTAGGAGTTACGGAACCCACCATTTGTTTCGTTAGGAGTTACGGAACCCACCACACATGAACGTGATCCTCGTTCAGAGACGAACAAGTTATCGATATGACTAGTCCTATCGGTGCCATTTTTCGGCCCAAAATTCCTTCATTTAGTGCGTTTTCGGAGCATTTCAATGTTTTCGGGTAAATTTGAACCCCCTGATGACAGTCACTCGCGACGATTGGATTCTGCAGTTCAGATCTTTTACATCACGATGTCCTTATGTTCTTAAAGGATCAATGAATACTGCATAAACAAAAAAAAAACATATTAAAATTTGAATACATCTTGTTCGACGTGTGACGAAAAGGGGGTGCAACACGAGGACTTCCCAGGGGGTCACCCATCCTAGTACTACTCTCGGCCAAGCACGCTTAACTTCGGAGTTCTGATGGGATCCGGTGCATTAGTGCTGGTATGATCGCACCCGTAAGGGATTGCATGCTCTAATATTTTATAGTCGAAACTAGAGCCATTCGCGACTACGTCGACTTCAAACGTTCATAACTTTTGTTTCGTTAGGAGTTACGGAACCCACCATTTGTTTCGTTAGGAGTTACGGAACCCACCACACATGAACGTGATCCTCGTTCAGAGACGAACAAGTTATCGATATGACTAGTCCTATCGGTGCCATTTTTCGGCCCAAAATTCCTTCATTTAGTGCGTTTTCGGAGCATTTCAATGTTTTCGGGTAAATTTGAACCCCCTGATGACAGTCACTCGCGACGATTGGATTCTGCAGTTCAGATCTTTTACATCACGATGTCCTTATGTTCTTAAAGGATCAATGAATACTGCATAAATAAAAAAAAACATATTAAAATTTGAATACATCTTGTTCGACGTGTGACGAAAAGGGGTGCAACACGAGGACTTCCCAGGGGGTCACCCATCCTAGTACTACTCTCGCCCGAGCTCGCTTAACTTCGGAGTTGTGATGGGATCCGGTGCATTAGTGCTGGTATGATCGCACACGTAAGGGATTGCATGCTCTAATATTTTATAGTCGAAACTAGAGCCATTCGCGACTACGTCGACTTCAAACGTTCATAACTTTTGTTTCGTTTGGAGTTACGGAACCCACCACACATGAACGTGATCCTCGTTCAGAGACGAACAAGTTACCGATATGACTAGTCCTATCGGTGCCATTTTTTGGCCCGAAATTCCTTCATTTAGTGCGTTTTTTGAGCATTTCAATGTTTTCGGGTAAATTTGAACCCCCTGATGACAGTCACTCGCGACGATTGGATTCTGCAGTTCAGATCTTTTACATCACGATGTCCTTATGTTCTTAAAGGATCAATGAATACTGCATAAATAAAAAAAAAAACATATTAAAATTTGAATACATCTTGTTCGACGTGTGACGAAAAGGGGTGCAACACGAGGACTTCCCAGGGGGTCACCCATCCTAGTACTACTCTCGCCCGAGCTCGCTTAACTTCGGAGTTGTGATGGGATCCGGTGCATTAGTGCTGGTATGATCGCACACGTAAGGGATTGCATGCTCTAATATTTTATAGTCGAAACTAGAGCCATTCGCGACTACGTCGACTTCAAACGTTCATAACTTTTGTTTCGTTTGGAGTTACGGAACCCACCACACATGAACGTGATCCTCGTTCAGAGACGAACAAGTTACCGATATGACTAGTCCTATCGGTGCCATTTTTTGGCCCAAAATTCCTTCATTTAGTGCGTTTTTTGAGCATTTCAATGTTTTCGGGTAAATTTGAACCCCCTGATGACAGTCACTCGCGACGATTGGATTCTGCAGTTCAGATCTTTTACATCACGATGTCCTTATGTTCTTAAAGGATCAATGAATACTGCATAAACAAAAAAAAAACATATTAAAATTTGAATACATCTTGTTCGACGTGTGACGAAAAGGGGGTGCAACACGAGGACTTCCCAGGGGGTCACCCATCCTAGTACTACTCTCGGCCAAGCACGCTTAACTTCGGAGTTCTGATGGGATCCGGTGCATTAGTGCTGGTATGATCGCACCCGTAAGGGATTGCATGCTCTAATATTTTATAGTCGAAACTAGAGCCATTCGCGACTACGTCGACTTCAAACGTTCATAACTTTTGTTTCGTTAGGAGTTACGGAACCCACCATTTGTTTCGTTAGGAGTTACGGAACCCACCACACATGAACGTGATCCTCGTTCAGAGACGAACAAGTTATCGATATTACTAGTCCTATCGGTGCCATTTTTCGGCCCAAAATTCCTTCATTTAGTGCGTTTTCGGAGCATTTCAATGTTTTCGGGTAAATTTGAACCCCCTGATGACAGTCACTCGCGACGATTGGATTCTGCAGTTCAGATCTTTTACATCACGATGTCCTTATGTTCTTAAAGGATCAATGAATACTGCATAAACAAAAAAAAAACATATTAAAATTTGAATACATCTTGTTCGACGTGTGACGAAAAGGGGGTGCAACACGAGGACTTCCCAGGGGGTCACCCATCCTAGTACTACTCTCGGCCAAGCACGCTTAACTTCGGAGTTCTGATGGGATCCGGTGCATTAGTGCTGGTATGATCGCACCCGTAAGGGATTGCATGCTCTAATATTTTATAGTCGAAACTAGAGCCATTCGCGACTACGTCGACTTCAAACGTTCATAACTTTTGTTTCGTTAGGAGTTACGGAACCCACCATTTGTTTCGTTAGGAGTTACGGAACCCACCACACATGAACGTGATCCTCGTTCAGAGACGAACAAGTTATCGATATGACTAGTCCTATCGGTGCCATTTTTCGGCCCAAAATTCCTTCATTTAGTGCGTTTTCGGAGCATTTCAATGTTTTCGGGTAAATTTGAACCCCCTGATGACAGTCACTCGCGACGATTGGATTCTGCAGTTCAGATCTTTTACATCACGATGTCCTTATGTTCTTAAAGGATCAATGAATACTGCATAAATAAAAAAAAACATATTAAAATTTGAATACATCTTGTTCGACGTGTGACGAAAAGGGGTGCAACACGAGGACTTCCCAGGGGGTCACCCATCCTAGTACTACTCTCGCCCGAGCTCGCTTAACTTCGGAGTTGTGATGGGATCCGGTGCATTAGTGCTGGTATGATCGCACACGTAAGGGATTGCATGCTCTAATATTTTATAGTCGAAACTAGAGCCATTCGCGACTACGTCGACTTCAAACGTTCATAACTTTTGTTTCGTTTGGAGTTACGGAACCCACCACACATGAACGTGATCCTCGTTCAGAGACGAACAAGTTACCGATATGACTAGTCCTATCGGTGCCATTTTTTGGCCCGAAATTCCTTCATTTAGTGCGTTTTTTGAGCATTTCAATGTTTTCGGGTAAATTTGAACCCCCTGATGACAGTCACTCGCGACGATTGGATTCTGCAGTTCAGATCTTTTACATCACGATGTCCTTATGTTCTTAAAGGATCAATGAATACTGCATAAACAAAAAAAAAACATATTAAAATTTGAATACATCTTGTTCGACGTGTGACGAAAAGGGGGTGCAACACGAGGACTTCCCAGGGGGTCACCCATCCTAGTACTACTCTCGCCCAAGCACGCTTAACTTCGGAGTTCTGATGGGATCCGGTGCATTAGTGCTGGTATGATCGCACCCGTAAGGGATTGCATGCTCTAATATTTTATAGTCGAAACTAGAGCCATTCGCGACTACGTCGACTTCAAACGTTCATAACTTTTGTTTAGTTAGGAGTTACGGAACCCACCATTTGTTTCGTTAGGAGTTACGGAACCCACCACACATGAACGTGATCCTCGTTCAGAGACGAACAAGTTATCGATATGACTAGTCCTATCGGTGCCATTTTTCGGCCCAAAATTCCTTCATTTAGTGCGTTTTCGGAGCATTTCAATGTTTTCGGGTAAATTTGAACCCCCTGATGACAGTCACTCGCGACGATTGGATTCTGCAGTTCAGATCTTTTACATCACGATGTCCTTATGTTCTTAAAGGATCAATGAATACTGCATAAACAAAAAAAAAACATATTAAAATTTGAATACATCTTGTTCGACGTGTGACGAAAAGGGGTGCAACACGAGGACTTCCCAGGGGGTCACCCATCCTAGTACTACTCTCGCCCGAGCTCGCTTAACTTCGGAGTTGTGATGGGATCCGGTGCATTAGTGCTGGTATGATCGCACACGTAAGGGATTGCATGCTCTAATATTTTATAGTCGAAACTAGAGCCATTCGCGACTACGTCGACTTCAAACGTTCATAACTTTTGTTTCGTTTGGAGTTACGGAACCCACCACACATGAACGTGATCCTCGTTCAGAGACGAACAAGTTACCGATACGACTAGTCCTATCGGTGCCATTTTTTGGCCCAAAATTCCTTCATTTAGTGCGTTTTTTGAGCATTTCAATGTTTTCGGGTAAATTTGAACCCCCTGATGACAGTCACTCGCGACGATTGGATTCTGCAGTTCAGATCTTTTACATCACGATGTCCTTATGTTCTTAAAGGATCAATGAATACTGCATAAACAAAAAAAAAACATATTAAAATTTGAATAAATCCTGTTCGACGTGTGACGAAAAGGGGGTGCAACACGAGGACTTCCCAGGGGGTCACCCATCCTAGTACTACTCTCGCCCAAGCACGCTTAACTTCGGAGTTCTGATGGGATCCGGTGCATTAGTGCTGGTATGATCGCACACGTAAGGGATTGCATGCTCTAATATTTTATAGTCGAAACTAGAGCCATTCGCGACTACGTCGACTTCAAACGTTCATAACTTTTGTTTCGTTTGGAGTTACGGAACCCACCACACATGAACGTGATCCTCGTTCAGAGACGAACAAGTTACCGATATGACTAGTCCTATCGGTGCCATTTTTTGGCCCGAAATTCCTTCATTTAGTGCGTTTTTTGAGCATTTCAATGTTTTCGGGTAAATTTGAACCCCCTGATGACAGTCACTCGCGACGATTGGATTCTGCAGTTCAGATCTTTTACATCACGATGTCCTTATGTTCTTAAAGGATCAATGAATACTGCATAAACAAAAAAAAAACATATTAAAATTTGAATACATCTTGTTCGACGTGTGACGAAAAGGGGGTGCAACACGAGGACTTCCCAGGGGGTCACCCATCCTAGTACTACTCTCGCCCAAGCACGCTTAACTTCGGAGTTCTGATGGGATCCGGTGCATTAGTGCTGGTATGATCGCACCCGTAAGGGATTGCATGCTCTAATATTTTATAGTCGAAACTAGAGCCATTCGCGACTACGTCGACTTCAAACGTTCATAACTTTTGTTTAGTTAGGAGTTACGGAACCCACCATTTGTTTCGTTAGGAGTTACGGAACCCACCACACATGAACGTGATCCTCGTTCAGAGACGAACAAGTTATCGATATGACTAGTCCTATCGGTGCCATTTTTCGGCCCAAAATTCCTTCATTTAGTGCGTTTTCGGAGCATTTCAATGTTTTCGGGTAAATTTGAACCCCCTGATGACAGTCACTCGCGACGATTGGATTCTGCAGTTCAGATCTTTTACATCACGATGTCCTTATGTTCTTAAAGGATCAATGAATACTGCATAAACAAAAAAAAAACATATTAAAATTTGAATACATCTTGTTCGACGTGTGACGAAAAGGGGTGCAACACGAGGACTTCCCAGGGGGTCACCCATCCTAGTACTACTCTCGCCCGAGCTCGCTTAACTTCGGAGTTGTGATGGGATCCGGTGCATTAGTGCTGGTATGATCGCACACGTAAGGGATTGCATGCTCTAATATTTTATAGTCGAAACTAGAGCCATTCGCGACTACGTCGACTTCAAACGTTCATAACTTTTGTTTCGTTTGGAGTTACGGAACCCACCACACATGAACGTGATCCTCGTTCAGAGACGAACAAGTTACCGATACGACTAGTCCTATCGGTGCCATTTTTTGGCCCAAAATTCCTTCATTTAGTGCGTTTTTTGAGCATTTCAATGTTTTCGGGTAAATTTGAACCCCCTGATGACAGTCACTCGCGACGATTGGATTCTGCAGTTCAGATCTTTTACATCACGATGTCCTTATGTTCTTAAAGGATCAATGAATACTGCATAAACAAAAAAAAAACATATTAAAATTTGAATAAATCCTGTTCGACGTGTGACGAAAAGGGGGTGCAACACGAGGACTTCCCAGGGGGTCACCCATCCTAGTACTACTCTCGCCCAAGCACGCTTAACTTCGGAGTTCTGATGGGATCCGGTGCATTAGTGCTGGTATGATCGCACCCGTAAGGGATTGCATGCTCTAATATTTTATAGTCGAAACTAGAGCCATTCGCGACTACGTCGACTTCAAACGTTCATAACTTTTGTTTAGTTAGGAGTTACGGAACCCACCATTTGTTTCGTTAGGAGTTACGGAACCCACCACACATGAACGTGATCCTCGTTCAGAGACGAACAAGTTATCGATATGACTAGTCCTATCGGTGCCATTTTTCGGCCCAAAATTCCTTCATTTAGTGCGTTTTCGGAGCATTTCAATGTTTTCGGGTAAATTTGAACCCCCTGATGACAGTCACTCGCGACGATTGGATTCTGCAGTTCAGATCTTTTACATCACGATGTCCTTATGTTCTTAAAGGATCAATGAATACTGCATAAACAAAAAAAAAAACATATTAAAATTTGAATACATCTTGTTCGACGTGTGACGAAAAGGGGTGCAACACGAGGACTTCCCAGGGGGTCACCCATCCTAGTACTACTCTCGCCCGAGCTCGCTTAACTTCGGAGTTGTGATGGGATCCGGTGCATTAGTGCTGGTATGATCGCACACGTAAGGGATTGCATGCTCTAATATTTTATAGTCGAAACTAGAGCCATTCGCGACTACGTCGACTTCAAACGTTCATAACTTTTGTTTAGTTAGGAGTTACGGAACCCACCATTTGTTTCGTTAGGAGTTACGGAACCCACCACACATGAACGTGATCCTCGTTCAGAGACGAACAAGTTATCGATATGACTAGTCCTATCGGTGCCATTTTTCGGCCCAAAATTCCTTCATTTAGTGCGTTTTCGGAGCATTTCAATGTTTTCGGGTAAATTTGAACCCCCTGATGACAGTCACTCGCGACGATTGGATTCTGCAGTTCAGATCTTTTACATCACGATGTCCTTATGTTCTTAAAGGATCAATGAATACTGCATAAACAAAAAAAAAACATATTAAAATTTGAATACATCTTGTTCGACGTGTGACGAAAAGGGGTGCAACACGAGGACTTCCCAGGGGGTCACCCATCCTAGTACTACTCTCGCCCGAGCTCGCTTAACTTCGGAGTTGTGATGGGATCCGGTGCATTAGTGCTGGTATGATCGCACACGTAAGGGATTGCATGCTCTAATATTTTATAGTCGAAACTAGAGCCATTCGCGACTACGTCGACTTCAAACGTTCATAACTTTTGTTTCGTTTGGAGTTACGGAACCCACCACACATGAACGTGATCCTCGTTCAGAGACGAACAAGTTACCGATACGACTAGTCCTATCGGTGCCATTTTTTGGCCCAAAATTCCTTCATTTAGTGCGTTTTTTGAGCATTTCAATGTTTTCGGGTAAATTTGAACCCCCTGATGACAGTCACTCGCGACGATTGGATTCTGCAGTTCAGATCTTTTACATCACGATGTCCTTATGTTCTTAAAGGATCAATGAATACTGCATAAACAAAAAAAAAACATATTAAAATTTGAATAAATCTTGTTCGACGTGTGACGAAAAGGGGGTGCAACACGAGGACTTCCCAGGGGGTCACCCATCCTAGTACTACTCTCGCCCAAGCACGCTTAACTTCGGAGTTCTGATGGGATCCGGTGCATTAGTGCTGGTATGATCGCACCCGTAAGGGATTGCATGCTCTAATATTTAATAGTCGAAACTAGAGCCATTCGCGACTACGTCGACTTCAAACGTTCATAACTTTTGTTTAGTTAGGAGTTACGGAACCCACCATTTGTTTCGTTAGGAGTTACGGAACCCACCACACATGAACGTGATCCTCGTTCAGAGACGAACAAGTTATCGATATGACTAGTCCTATCGGTGCCATTTTTCGGCCCAAAATTCCTTCATTTAGTGCGTTTTCGGAGCATTTCAATGTTTTCGGGTAAATTTGAACCCCCTGATGACAGTCACTCGCGACGATTGGATTCTGCAGTTCAGATCTTTTACATCACGATGTCCTTATGTTCTTAAAGGATCAATGAATACTGCATAAACAAAAAAAAAAACATATTAAAATTTGAATACATCTTGTTCGACGTGTGACGAAAAGGGGTGCAACACGAGGACTTCCCAGGGGGTCACCCATCCTAGTACTACTCTCGCCCGAGCTCGCTTAACTTCGGAGTTGTGATGGGATCCGGTGCATTAGTGCTGGTATGATCGCACACGTAAGGGATTGCATGCTCTAATATTTTATAGTCGAAACTAGAGCCATTCGCGACTACGTCCACTTCAAACGTTCATAACTTTTGTTTCGTTTGGAGTTACCGATACTACGCTTAACTTCGGAGTTCTGATGGGATCCGGTGCATTAGTGCTGGTATGATCGCACCCGTAAGGGATTGCATGCTCTAATATTTTATAGTCGAAACTAGAGCCATTCGCGACTACGTCGACTTCAAACGTTCATAACTTTTGTTTCGTTAGGAGTTACGGAACCCACCATTTGTTTCGTTAGGAGTTACGGAACCCACCACACATGAACGTGATCCTCGTTCAGAGACGAACAAGTTATCGATATGACTAGTCCTATCGGTGCCATTTTTCGGCCCAAAATTCCTTCATTTAGTGCGTTTTCGGAGCATTTCAATGTTTTCGGGTAAATTTGAACCCCCTGATGACAGTCACTCGCGACGATTGGATTCTGCAGTTCAGATCTTTTACATCACGATGTCCTTATGTTCTTAAAGGATCAATGAATACATCTTGTTCGACGTGTGACGAAAAGGGGTGCAGTAAATTTGAACCCCCTGATGACAGTCACTCGCGACGATTGGATTCTGCAGTTCAGATCTTTTACATCACGATGTCCTTATGTTCTTAAAGGATCAATGAATACATCTTGTTCGACGTGTGACGAAAAGGGGTGCAACACGAGGACTTCCCAGGGGGTCACCCATCCTAGTACTACTCTCGCCCAAGCACGCTTAACTTCGGAGTTCTAATGGGATCCGGTGCATTAGTGCTGGTATGATCGCACCCGTAAGGGATTGCATGCTCTAATATTTTATAGTCGAAACTAGAGCCATTCGCGACTACGTCGACTTCAAACGTTCATAACTTTTGTTTCGTTAGGAGTTACGGAACCCACCACACATGAACGTGATCCTCGTTCAGAGACGAACAAGTTATCGATATGACTAGTCCTATCGGTGCCATTTTTCGGCCCAAAATTCCTTCATTTAGTGCGTTTTCGGAGCATTTCAATGTTTTCGGGTAAATTTGAACCCCCTGATGACAGTCACTCGCGACGATTGGATTCTGCAGTTCAGATCTTTTACATCACGATGTCCTTATGTTCTTAAAGGATCAATGAATACTGCATAAACAAAAAAAAAAACATATTAAAATTTGAATACATCTTGTTCGACGTGTGACGAAAAGGGGTGCAACACGAGGACTTCCCAGGGGGTCACCCATCCTAGTACTACTCTCGCCCGAGCTCGCTTAACTTCGGAGTTGTGATGGGATCCGGTGCATTAGTGCTGGTATGATCGCACACGTAAGGGATTGCATGCTCTAATATTTTATAGTCGAAACTAGAGCCATTCGCGACTACGTCGACTTCAAACGTTCATAACTTTTGTTTCGTTTGGAGTTACGGAACCCACCACACATGAACGTGATCCTCGTTCAGAGACGAACAAGTTACCGATACGACTAGTCCTATCGGTGCCATTTTTTGGCCCAAAATTCCTTCATTTAGTGCGTTTTTTGAGCATTTCAATGTTTTCGGGTAAATTTGAACCCCCTGATGACAGTCACTCGCGACGATTGGATTCTGCAGTTCAGATCTTTTACATCACGATGTCCTTATGTTCTTAAAGGATCAATGAATACTGCATAAACAAAAAAAAAACATATTAAAATTTGAATACATCTTGTTCGACGTGTGACGAAAAGGGGGTGCAACACGAGGACTTCCCAGGGGGTCACCCATCCTAGTACTACTCTCGCCCAAGTTCGCTTAACATCGGAGTTCTGATGGGATCCGGTGCATTAGTGCTGGTATGATCGCACCCGTAAGGGATTGCATGCTCTAATATTTTATAGTCGAAACTAGAGCCATTCGCGACTACGTCGACTTCAAACGTTCATAACTTTTGTTTAGTTAGGAGTTACGGAACCCACCATTTGTTTCGTTAGGAGTTACGGAACCCACCACACATGAACGTGATCCTCGTTCAGAGACGAACAAGTTATCGATATGACTAGTCCTATCGGTGCCATTTTTCGGCCCAAAATTCCTTCATTTAGTGCGTTTTCGGAGCATTTCAATGTTTTCGGGTAAATTTGAACCCCCTGATGACAGTCACTCGCGACGATTGGATTCTGCAGTTCAGATCTTTTACATCACGATGTCCTTATGTTCTTAAAGGATCAATGAATACTGCATAAACAAAAAAAAAACATATTAAAATTTGAATACATCTTGTTCGACGTGTGACGAAAAGGGGTGCAACACGAGGACTTCCCAGGGGGTCACCCATCCTAGTACTACTCTCGCCCGAGCTCGCTTAACTTCGGAGTTGTGATGGGATCCGGTGCATTAGTGCTGGTATGATCGCACACGTAAGGGATTGCATGCTCTAATATTTTATATTCGAAACTACAGCCATTCGCGACTACGTCCACTTCAAACGTTCATAACTTTTGTTTCGTTTGGAGTTACCGATACTACGCTTAACTTCGGAGTTCTGATGGGATCCGGTGCATTAGTGCTGGTATGATCGCACCCGTAAGGGATTGCATGCTCTAATATTTTATAGTCGAAACTAGAGCCATTCGCGACTACGTCGACTTCAAACGTTCATAACTTTTGTTTCGTTAGGAGTTACGGAACCCACCATTTGTTTCGTTAGGAGTTACGGAACCCACCACACATGAACGTGATCCTCGTTCAGAGACGAACAAGTTATCGATATGACTATTCCTATCGGTGCCATTTTTCGGCCCAAAATTCCTTCATTTAGTGCGTTTTCGGAGCATTTCAATGTTTTCGGGTAAATTTGAACCCCCTGATGACAGTCACTCGCGACGATTGGATTCTGCAGTTCAGATCTTTTACATCACGATGTCCTTATGTTCTTAAAGGATCAATGAATACATCTTGTTCGACGTGTGACGAAAAGGGGTGCAGTAAATTTGAACCCCCTGATGACAGTCACTCGCGACGATTGGATTCTGCAGTTCAGATCTTTTACATCACGATGTCCTTATGTTCTTAAAGGATCAATGAATACATCTTGTTCGACGTGTGACGAAAAGGGGTGCAACACGAGGACTTCCCAGGGGGTCACCCATCCTAGTACTACTCTCGCCCAAGCACGCTTAACTTCGGAGTTCTAATGGGATCCGGTGCATTAGTGCTGGTATGATCGCACCCGTAAGGGATTGCATGCTCTAATATTTTATAGTCGAAACTAGAGCCATTCGCGACTACGTCGACTTCAAACGTTCATAACTTTTGTTTCGTTAGGAGTTACGGAACCCACCACACATGAACGTGATCCTCGTTCAGAGACGAACAAGTTATCGATATGACTAGTCCTATCGGTGCCATTTTTCGGCCCAAAATTCCTTCATTTAGTGCGTTTTCGGAGCATTTCAATGTTTTCGGGTAAATTTGAACCCCCTGATGACAGTCACTCGCGACGATTGGATTCTGCAGTTCAGATCTTTTACATCACGATGTCCTTATGTTCTTAAAGGATCAATGAATACTGCATAAACAAAAAAAAAAACATATTAAAATTTGAATACATCTTGTTCGACGTGTGACGAAAAGGGGTGCAACACGAGGACTTCCCAGGGGGTCACCCATCCTAGTACTACTCTCGCCCGAGCTCGCTTAACTTCGGAGTTGTGATGGGATCCGGTGCATTAGTGCTGGTATGATCGCACACGTAAGGGATTGCATGCTCTAATATTTTATAGTCGAAACTAGAGCCATTCGCGACTACGTCGACTTCAAACGTTCATAACTTTTGTTTCGTTTGGAGTTACGGAACCCACCACACATGAACGTGATCCTCGTTCAGAGACGAACAAGTTACCGATACGACTAGTCCTATAGGTGCCATTTTTTGGCCCAAAATTCCTTCATTTAGTGCGTTTTTTGAGCATTTCAATGTTTTCGGGTAAATTTGAACCCCCTGATGACAGTCACTCGCGACGATTGGATTCTGCAGTTCAGATCTTTTACATCACGATGTCCTTATGTTCTTAAAGGATCAATGAATACTGCATAAACAAAAAAAAAACATATTAAAATTTGAATACATCTTGTTCGACGTGTGACGAAAAGGGGGTGCAACACGAGGACTTCCCAGGGGGTCACCCATCCTAGTACTACTCTCGCCCAAGTACGCTTAACTTCGGAGTTCTGATGGGATCCGGTGCATTAGTGCTGGTATGATCGCACCCGTAAGGGATTGCATGCTCTAATATTTTATAGTCGAAACTAGAGCCATTCGCGACTACGTCGACTTCAAACGTTCATAACTTTTGTTTAGTTAGGAGTTACGGAACCCACCATTTGTTTCGTTAGGAGTTACGGAACCCACCACACATGAACGTGATCCTCGTTCAGAGATGAACAAGTTATCGATATGACTAGTCCTATCGGTGCCATTTTTCGGCCCAAAATTCCTTCATTTAGTGCGTTTTCGGAGCATTTCAATGTTTTCGGGTAAATTTGAACCCCCTGATGACAGTCACTCGCGACGATTGGATTCTGCAGTTCAGATCTTTTACATCACGATGTCCTTATGTTCTTAAAGGATCAATGAATACTGCATAAACAAAAAAAAAACATATTAAAATTTGAATACATCTTGTTCGACGTGTGACGAAAAGGGGTGCAACACGAGGACTTCCCAGGGGGTCACCCATCCTAGTACTACTCTCGCCCGAGCTCGCTTAACTTCGGAGTTGTGATGGGATCCGGTGCATTAGTGCTGGTATGATCGCACACGTAAGGGATTGCATGCTCTAATATTTTATAGTCGAAACTAGAGCCATTCGCGACTACGTCCACTTCAAACGTTCATAACTTTTGTTTCGTTTGGAGTTACCGATACTACGCTTAACTTCGGAGTTCTGATGGGATCCGGTGCATTAGTGCTGGTATGATCGCACCCGTAAGGGATTGCATGCTCTAATATTTTATAGTCGAAACTAGAGCCATTCGCGACTACGTCGACTTCAAACGTTCATAACTTTTGTTTCGTTAGGAGTTACGGAACCCACCATTTGTTTCGTTAGGAGTTACGGAACCCACCACACATGAACGTGATCCTCGTTCAGAGACGAACAAGTTATCGATATGACTAGTCCTATCGGTGCCATTTTTCGGCCCAAAATTCCTTCATTTAGTGCGTTTTCGGAGCATTTCAATGTTTTCGGGTAAATTTGAACCCCCTGATGACAGTCACTCGCGACGATTGGATTCTGCAGTTCAGATCTTTTACATCACGATGTCCTTATGTTCTTAAAGGATCAATGAATACATCTTGTTCGACGTGTGACGAAAAGGGGTGCAGTAAATTTGAACCCCCTGATGACAGTCACTCGCGACGATTGGATTCTGCAGTTCAGATCTTTTACATCACGATGTCCTTATGTTCTTAAAGGATCAATGAATACATCTTGTTCGACGTGTGACGAAAAGGGGTGCAACACGAGGACTTCCCAGGGGGTCACCCATCCTAGTACTACTCTCGCCCAAGCACGCTTAACTTCGGAGTTCTAATGGGATCCGGTGCATTAGTGCTGGTATGATCGCACCCGTAAGGGATTGCATGCTCTAATATTTTATAGTCGAAACTAGAGCCATTCGCGACTACGTCGA
Organism: Euphrasia confusa; assembly: GCA_954870475.1. Taxonomy (NCBI): domain Eukaryota; kingdom Viridiplantae; phylum Streptophyta; class Magnoliopsida; order Lamiales; family Orobanchaceae; genus Euphrasia; species Euphrasia confusa. Next base: position 177,635 of record CATPAB010000412.1, read on the forward strand.
CTTCAAACGTTCATAACTTTTGTTTCGTTATGAGTTACGGAACCCACAACACATGAACGTGATCCTCGTTCAGAGACGAACAAGTTATCGATATGACTAGTCCTATCGGTGCCATTTTTCGGCCCAAAATTCCTTCATTTAGTGCGTTTTTGGAGCATTTCAATGTTTTCGGGTAAATCTGAACCCCCTGATGACAGTCACTCGCGACGATTGGATTCTGCAGTTCAGATCTTTTACATCACGATGTCCTTATGTTCTTAAAGGATCAATGAATAAATCTTGTTCGACGTGTGACGAAAAAGGGTGCAACACGAGGACTTCCCAGGGGGTCACCCATCCTAGTACTACTCTCGCCCAAGCACGCTTAACTTCGGAGTTCTAATGGGATCCGGTGCATTAGTGCTGGTATGATCGCACCCGTAATGGATTGCATGCTCTAATATTTTATAGTCGAAACTAGAGCCATTCGCGACTACGTCGACTTCAAACGTTCATAACTTTTGTTTCGTTAGGAGTTACGGAACCCACCACACATGAACGTGATCCTCGTTCAGAGACGAACAAGTTATCGATATGACTAGTCCTATCGGTGCCATTTTTCGGCCCAAAATTCCTTCATTTAGTGCGTTTTTGGAGCATTTCAATGTTTTCGGGTAAATCTGAACCCCCTGATGACAGTCACTCGCGACGATTGGATTCTGCAGTTCAGATCTTTTACATCACGATGTCCTTATGTTCTTAAAGGATCAATGAATACTGCATAAACAAAAAAAAAAACATATTAAAATTTGAATACATCTTGTTCGACGTGTGACGAAAAGGGGGTGCAACACGAGGACTTCCCAGGGGGTCACCCATCCTAGTACTACTCTCGCCCAAGCACGCTTCACTTCGGAGTTCTGATGGGATCCGGTGCATTAGTGCTGGTATGATCGCACACGTAAGGGATTGCATGCTCTAATATTTTATAGTCGAAACTAGAGCCATTCGCGACTACGTCGACTTCAAACGTTCATAACTTTTGTTTCGTTAGGAGTTACGGAACCCACCATTTGTTTCGTTAGGAGTTACGGAACCCACCACACATGAACGTGATCCTCGTTCAGAGACGAACAAGTTATCGATATGACTAGTCCTATCGGTGCCATTTTTCGGCCCAAAATTCCTTCATTTAGTGCGTTTTCGGAGCATTTCAATGTTTTCGGGTAAATTTGAACCCCCTGATGACAGTCACTCGCGACGATTGGATTCTGCAGTTCAGATCTTTTACATCACGATGTCCTTATGTTCTTAAAGGATCAATGAATTACATCACGATGTCCTTATGTTCTTAAAGGATCAATGAATACATCTTGTTCGACGTGTGACGAAAAGGGGTGCAACACGAGGACTTCCCAGGGGGTCACCCATCCTAGTACTACTCTCGCCCAAGCACGCTTAACTTCGGAGTTCTGATGGGATCCGGTGCATTAGTGCTGGTATGATCGCACACGTAAGGGATTACATGCTCTAATATTTTATAGTCGAAACTAGAGCCATTCGCGACTACGTCGACTTCAAACGTTCATAACTTTTGTTTCGTTTGGAGTTACCGATACTACGCTTAACTTCGGAGTTCTGATGGGATCCGGTGCATTAGTGCTGGTATGATCGCACCCGTAAGGGATTGCATGCTCTAATATTTTATAGTCGAAACTAGAGCCATTCGCGACTACGTCGACTTCAAACGTTCATAACTTTTGTTTCGTTAGGAGTTACGGAACCCACCATTTGTTTCGTTAGGAGTTACGGAACCCACCACACATGAACGTGATCCTCGTTCAGAGACGAACAAGTTATCGATATGACTAGTCCTATCGGTGCCATTTTTCGGCCCAAAATTCCTTCATTTAGTGCGTTTTCGAAGCATTTCAATGTTTTCGGGTAAATTTGAACCCCCTGATGACAGTCACTCGCAACGATTGGATTCTGCAGTTCAGATCTTTTACATCACGATGTCCTTATGTTCTTAAAGGATCAATGAATACATCTTATTCGACGTATGACGAAAAGGGGTGCAGTAAATTTGAACCCCCTGATGACAGTCACTCGCGACGATTGGATTCTGCAGTTCAGATCTTTTACATCACGATGTCCTTATGTTCTTAAAGGATCAATGAATACATCTTGTTCGACGTGTGACGAAAAGGGGTGCAACACGAGGACTTCCCAGGGGGTCACCCATCCTAGTACTACTCTCGCCCAAGCACGCTTAACTTCGGAGTTCTAATGGGATCCGGTGCATTAGTGCTGGTATGATCGCACCCGTAAGGGATTGCATGCTCTAATATTTTATAGTCGAAACTAGAGCCATTCGCGACTACGTCGACTTCAAACGTTCATAACTTTTGTTTCGTTAGGAGTTACGGAACCCACCACACATGAACGTGATCCTCGTTCAGAGACGAACAAGTTATCGATATGACTAGTCCTATCGGTGCCATTTTTCGGCCCAAAATTCCTTCATTTAGTGCGTTTTTGGAGCATTTCAATGTTTTCGGGTAAATCTGAACCCCCTGATGACAGTCACTCGCGACGATTGGATTCTGCAGTTCAGATCTTTTACATCACGATGTCCTTATGTTCTTAAAGGATCAATGAATACTGCATAAACAAAAAAAAAACATATTAAAATTTGAATACATCTTGTTCGACGTGTGACGAAAAGGGGGTGCAACACGAGGACTTCCCAGGGGGTCACCCATCCTAGTACTACTCTCGCCCAAGCACGCTTAACTTCGGAGTTCTGATGGGATCCGGTGCATTAGTGCTGGTATGATCGCACACGTAAGGGATTGCATGCTCTAATATTTTATAGTCGAAACTAGAGCCATTCGCGACTACGTCGACTTCAAACGTTCATAACTTTTGTTTCGTTAGGAGTTACGAAACCCACCATTTGTTTCGTTAGGAGTTACGGAACCCACCACACATGAACGTGATCCTCGTTCAGAGACGAACAAGTTATCGATATGACTAGTCCTATCGGTGCCATTTTTCGGCCCAAAATTCCTTCATTTAGTGCGTTTTCGGAGCATTTCAATGTTTTCGGGTAAATTTGAACCCCCTGATGACAGTCACTCGCGACGATTGGATTCTGCAGTTCAGATCTTTTACATCACGATGTCCTTATGTTCTTAAAGGATCAATGAATTACATCACGATGTCCTTATGTTCTTAAAGGATCAATGAATACATCTTGTTCGACGTGTGACGAAAAGGGGTGCAACACGAGGACTTCCCAGGGGGTCACCCATCCTAGTACTACTCTCGCCCAAGCACGCTTAACTTCGGAGTTCTAATGGGATCCGGTGCATTAGTGCTGGTATGATCGCACACGTAAGGGATTGCATGCTCTAATATTTTATAGTCGAAACTAGAGCCATTCGCGACTACGTCGACTTCAAACGTTCATAACTTTTGTTTCGTTAGGAGTTACGGAACCCACCATTTGTTTCGTTAGGAGTTACGGAACCCACCACACATGAACGTGATCCTCGTTCAGAGACGAACAAGTTATCGATATGACTAGTCCTATCGGTGCCATTTTTCGGCCCAAAATTCCTTCATTTAGTGCGTTTTCGGAGCATTTCAATGTTTTCGGGTAAATTTGAACCCCCTGATGACAGTCACTCGCGACGATTGGATTCTGCAGTTCAGATCTTTTACATCACGATGTCCTTATGTTCTTAAAGGATCAATGAATATATCTTGTTCGACGTGTGACGAAAAGGGGTGCAACACGAGGACTTCCCAGGGGGTCACCCATCCTAGTACTACTCTCGCCCAAGCACGCTTAACTTCGGAGTTCTAATGGGATCCGGTGCATTAGTGCTGGTATGATCGCACACGTAAGGGATTGCATGCTCTAATATTTTATAGTCGAAACTAGAGCCATTCGCGACTACGTCGACTTCAAACGTTCATAACTTTTGTTTCGTTTGGAGTTACGGAACCCACCACACATGAACGTGATCCTCGTTCAGAGACGAACAAGTTATCGATATGACTAGTCCTATCGGTGCCATTTTTCGGCCCAAAATTCCTTCATTTAGTGCGTTTTCGGAGCATTTCAATGTTTTCGGGTAAATCTGAACCCCCTGATGACAGTCACTCGCGACGATTGGATTCTGCAGTTCAGATCTTTTACATCACGATGTCCTTATGTTCTTAAAGGATCAATGAATACTGCATAAACAAAAAAAAAACATATTAAAATTTGAATACATCTTGTTCGACGTGTGACGAAAAGGGGGTGCAACACGAGGACTTCCCAGGGGGTCACCCATCCTAATACTACTCTCGCCCAAGCACGCTTAACTTCGGAGTTCTGATGGGATCCGGTGCATTAGTGCTGGTATGATCGCACCCGTAAGGGATTGCATGCTCTAATATCTTATAGTCGAAACTAGAGCCATTCGCGACTACGTCGACTTCAAACGTTCATAACTTTTGTTTCGTTAGGAGTTACGGAACCCACCATTTGTTTCGTTAGGAGTTACGGAACCCACCACACATGAACGTGATCCTCGTTCAGAGACGAACAAGTTATCGATATGACTAGTCCTATCGGTGCCATTTTTCGGCCCAAAATTCCTTCATTTAGTGCGTTTTCGGAGCATTTCAATGTTTTCGGGTAAATTTGAACCCCCTGATGACAGTCACTCGCGACGATTGGATTCTGCAGTTCAGATCTTTTACATCACGATGTCCTTATGTTCTTAAAGGATCAATGAATTACATCACGATGTCCTTATGTTCTTAAAGGATCAATGAATACATCTTGTTCGACGTGTGACGAAAAGGGGTGCAACACGAGGACTTCCCAGGGGGTCACCCATCCTAGTACTACTCTCGCCCAAGCACGCTTAACTTCGGAGTTCTGATGGGATCCGGTGCATTAGTGCTGGTATGATCGCACCCGTAAGGGATTGCATGCTCTAATATTTTATAGTCGAAACTAGAGCCATTCGCGACTACGTCGACTTCAAACGTTCATAACTTTTGTTTCGTTAGGAGTTACGAAACCCACCATTTGTTTCGTTAGGAGTTACGGAACCCACCACACATGAACGTGATCCTCGTTCAGAGACGAACAAGTTATCGATATGACTAGTCCTATCGGTGCCATTTTTCGGCCCAAAATTCCTTCATTTAGTGCGTTTTCGGAGCATTTCAATGTTTTCGGGTAAATTTGAACCCCCTGATGACAGTCACTCGCGACGATTGGATTCTGCAGTTCAGATCTTTTACATCACGATGTCCTTATGTTCTTAAAGGATCAATGAATATATCTTGTTCGACGTGTGACGAAAAGGGGTGCAACACGAGGACTTCCCAGGGGGTCACCCATCCTAGTACTACTCTCGCCCAAGCACGCTTAACTTCGGAGTTCTAATGGGATCCGGTGCATTAGTGCTGGTATGATCGCACACGTAAGGGATTGCATGCTCTAATATTTTATAGTCGAAACTAGAGCCATTCGCGACTACGTCGACTTCAAACGTTCATAACTTTTGTTTCGTTTGGAGTTACGGAACCCACCACACATGAACGTGATCCTCGTTCAGAGACGAACAAGTTATCGATATGACTAGTCCTATCGGTGCCATTTTTCGGCCCAAAATTCCTTCATTTAGTGCGTTTTCGGAGCATTTCAATGTTTTCGGGTAAATTTGAACCCCTGATGACAGTCACTCGCGACGATTGGATTCTGCAGTTCAGATCTTTTACATCACGATGTCCTTATGTTCTTAAAGGATCAATGAATACATCTTGTTCGACGTGTGACGAAAAGGGGTGCAACACGAGGACTTCCCAGGGGGTCACCCATCCTAGTACTACTCTCGCCCAAGCACGCTTAACTTCGGAGTTCTAATGGGATCCGGTGCATTAGTGCTGGTATGATCGCACCCGTAAGGGATTGCATGCTCTAATATTTTATAGTCGAAACTAGAGCCATTCGCGACTACGTCGACTTCAAACGTTCATAACTTTTGTTTCGTTAGGAGTTACGGAACCCACCACACATGAACGTGATCCTCGTTTAGAGACGAACAAGTTATCGATATGACTAGTCCTATCGGTGCCATTTTTCGGCCCAAAATTCCTTCATTTAGTGCGTTTTTGGAGCATTTCAATGTTTTAGGGTAAATCTGAACCCCCTGATGACAGTCACTCGCGACGATTGGATTCTGCAGTTCAGATCTTTTACATCACGATGTCCTTATGTTCTTAAAGGATCAATGAATACTGCATAAACAAAAAAAAAACATATTAAAATTTGAATACATCTTGTTCGACGTGTGACGAAAAGGGGGTGCAACACGAGGACTTCCCAGGGGGTCACCCATCCTAGTACTACTCTCGCCCAAGCACGCTTAACTTCGGAGTTCTGAAGGGATCCGGTGCATTAGTGCTGGTATGATCGCACCCGTAAGGGATTGCATGCTCTAATATTTTATAGTCGAAACTAGAGCCATTCGCGACTACGTCGACTTCAAACGTTCATAACTTTTGTTTCGTTAGGAGTTACGGAACCCACCATTTGTTTCGTTAGGAGTTACGGAACCCACCACACATGAACGTGATCCTCGTTCAGAGACGAACAAGTTATCGATATGACTAGTCCTATCGGTGCCATTTTTCGGCCCAAAATTCCTTCATTTAGTGCGTTTTCGGAGCATTTCAATGTTTTCGGGTAAATTTGAACCCCCTGATGACAGTCACTCGCGACGATTGGATTCTGCAGTTCAGATCTTTTACATCACGATGTCCTTATGTTCTTAAAGGATCAATGAATTACATCACGATGTCCTTATGTTCTTAAAGGATCAATGAATACATCTTGTTCGACGTGTGACGAAAAGGGGTGCAACACGAGGACTTCCCAGGGGGTCACCCATCCTAGTACTACTCTCGCCCAAGCACGCTTAACTTCGGAGTTCTGATGGGATCCGGTGCATTAGTGCTGGTATGATCGCACCCGTAAGGGATTGCATGCTCTAATATTTTATAGTCGAAACTAGAGCCATTCGCGACTACGTCGACTTCAAACGTTCATAACTTTTGTTTCGTTAGGAGTTACGAAACCCACCATTTGTTTCGTTAGGAGTTACGGAACCCACCACACATGAACGTGATCCTCGTTCAGAGACGAACAAGTTATCGATATGACTAGTCCTATCGGTGCCATTTTTCGGCCCAAAATTCCTTCATTTAGTGCGTTTTCGGAGCATTTCAATGTTTTCGGGTAAATTTGAACCCCCTGATGACAGTCACTCGCGACGATTGGATTCTGCAGTTCAGATCTTTTACATCACGATGTCCTTATGTTCTTAAAGGATCAATGAATATATCTTGTTCGACGTGTGACGAAAAGGGGTGCAACACGAGGACTTCCCAGGGGGTCACCCATCCTAGTACTACTCTCGCCCAAGCACGCTTAACTTCGGAGTTCTAATGGGATCCGGTGCATTAGTGCTGGTATGATCGCACACGTAAGGGATTGCATGCTCTAATATTTTATAGTCGAAACTAGAGCCATTCGCGACTACGTCGACTTCAAACGTTCATAACTTTTGTTTCGTTAGGAGTTACGGAACCCACCACACATGAACGTGATCCTCGTTCAGAGACGAACAAGTTATCGATATGATTAGTCCTATCGGTGCCATTTTTCGGCCCAAAATTCCTTCATTTAGTGCGTTTTTGGAGCATTTCAATGTTTTCGGGTAAATCTGAACCCCCTGATGACAGTCACTCGCGACGATTGGATTCTGCAGTTCAGATCTTTTACATCACGATGTCCTTATGTTCTTAAAGGATCAATGAATACTGCATAAACAAAAAAAAAACATATTAAAATTTGAATACATCTTGTTCGACGTGTGACGAAAAGGGGGTGCAACACGAGGACTTCCCAGGGGGTCACCCATCCTAGTACTACTCTCGCCCAAGCACGCTTAACTTCGGAGTTCTGATGGGATCCGGTGCATTAGTGCTGGTATGATCGCACCCGTAAGGGATTGCATGCTCTAATATTTTATAGTCGAAACTAGAGCCATTCGCGACTACGTCGACTTCAAACGTTCATAACTTTTGTTTCGTTAGGAGTTACGGAACCCACCATTTGTTTCGTTAGGAGTTACGGAACCCACCACACATGAACGTGATCCTCGTTCAGAGACGAACAAGTTATCGATATGACTAGTCCTATCGGTGCCATTTTTCGGCCCAAAATTCCTTCATTTAGTGCGTTTTCGGAGCATTTCAATGTTTTCGGGTAAATTTGAACCCCCTGATGACAGTCACTCGCGACGATTGGATTCTGCAGTTCAGATCTTTTACATCACGATGTCCTTATGTTCTTAAAGGATCAATGAATTACATCACGATGTCCTTATGTTCTTAAAGGATCAATGAATACATCTTGTTCGACGTGTGACGAAAAGGGGTGCAACACGAGGACTTCCCAGGGGGTCACCCATCCTAGTACTACTCTCGCCCAAGCACGCTTAACTTCGGAGTTCTGATGGGATCCGGTGCATTAGTGCTGGTATGATCGCACCCGTAAGGGATTGCATGCTCTAATATTTTATAGTCGAAACTAGAGCCATTCGCGACTACGTCGACTTCAAACGTTCATAACTTTTGTTTCGTTAGGAGTTACGAAACCCACCATTTGTTTCGTTAGGAGTTACGGAACCCACCACACATGAACGTGATCCTCGTTCAGAGACGAACAAGTTATCGATATGACTAGTCCTATCGGTGCCATTTTTCGGCCCAAAATTCCTTCATTTAGTGCGTTTTCGGAGCATTTCAATGTTTTCGGGTAAATTTGAACCCCCTGATGACAGTCACTCGCGACGATTGGATTCTGCAGTTCAGATCTTTTACATCACGATGTCCTTATGTTCTTAAAGGATCAATGAATATATCTTGTTCGACGTGTGACGAAAAGGGGTGCAACACGAGGACTTCACAGGGGGTCACCCATCCTAGTACTACTCTCGCCCAAGCACGCTTAACTTCGGAGTTCTAATGGGATCCGGTGCATTAGTGCTGGTATGATCGCACACGTAAGGGATTGCATGCTCTAATATTTTATAGTCGAAACTAGAGCCATTCGCGACTACGTCGACTTCAAACGTTCATAACTTTTGTTTCGTTAGGAGTTACGGAACCCACCACACATGAACGTGATCCTCGTTCAGAGACGAACAAGTTATCGATATGACTAGTCCTATCGGTGCCATTTTTCGGCCCAAAATTCCTTCATTTAGTGCGTTTTTGGAGCATTTCAATGTTTTCGGGTAAATCTGAACCCCCTGATGACAGTCACTCGCGACGATTGGATTCTGCAGTTCAGATCTTTTACATCACGATGTCCTTATGTTCTTAAAGGATCAATGAATACTGCAGAAACAAAAAAAAAACATATTAAAATTTGAATACATCTTGTTCGACGTGTGACGAAAAGGGGGTGCAACACGAGGACTTCCCAGGGGGTCACCCATCCTAGTACTACTCTCGCCCAAGCACGCTTAACTTCGGAGTTCTGATGGGATCCGGTGCATTAGTGCTGGTATGATCGCACCCGTAAGGGATTGCATGCTCTAATATTTTATAGTCGAAACTAGAGCCATTCGCGACTACGTCGACTTCAAACGTTCATAACTTTTGTTTCGTTAGGAGTTACGGAACCCACCATTTGTTTCGTTAGGAGTTACGGAACCCACCACACATGAACGTGATCCTCGTTCAGAGACGAACAAGTTATCGATATGACTAGTCCTATCGGTGCCATTTTTCGGCCCAAAATTCCTTCATTTAGTGCGTTTTCGGAGCATTTCAATGTTTTCGGGTAAATTTGAACCCCCTGATGACAGTCACTCGCGACGATTGGATTCTGCAGTTCAGATCTTTTACATCACGATGTCCTTATGTTCTTAAAGGATCAATGAATACATCTTGTTCGACGTGTGACGAAAAGGGTTGCAACACGAGGACTTCCCAGGGGGTCACCCATCCTAGTACTACTCTCGCCCAAGCACGCTTAACTTCGGAGTTCTAATGGGATCCGGTGCATTAGTGCTGGTATGATCGCACCCGTAAGGGATTGCATGCTCTAATATTTTATAGTCGAAACTAGAGCCATTCGCGACTACGTCGACTTCAAACGTTCATAACTTTTGTTTCGTTAGGAGTTACGGAACCCACCACACATGAACGTGATCCTCGTTCAGAGACGAACAAGTTATCGATATGACTAGTCCTATCGGTGCCATTTTTCGGCCCAAAATTCCTTCATTTAGTGCGTTTTTGGAGCATTTCAATGTTTTCGGGTAAATCTGAACCCCCTGATGACAGTCACTCGCGACGATTGGATTCTGCAGTTCAGATCTTTTACATCACGATGTCCTTATGTTCTTAAAGGATCAATGAATACTGCATAAACAAAAAAAAAACATATTAAAATTTGAATACATCTTGTTCGACGTGTGACGAAAAGGGGGTGCAACACGAGGACTTCCCAGGGGGTCACCCATCCTAGTACTACTCTCGCCCAAGCACGCTTAACTTCGGAGTTCTGATGGGATCCGGTGCATTAGTGCTGGTATGATCGCACCCGTAAGGGATTGCATGCTCTAATATTTTATAGTCGAAACTAGAGCCATTCGCGACTACGTCGACTTCAAACGTTCATAACTTTTGTTTCGTTAGGAGTTACGGAACCCACCATTTGTTTCGTTAGGAGTTACGGAACCCACCACACATGAACGTGATCCTCGTTCAGAGACGAACAAGTTATCGATATGACTAGTCCTATCGGTGCCATTTTTCGGCCCAAAATTCCTTCATTTAGTGCGTTTTCGGAGCATTTCAATGTTTTCGGGTAAATTTGAACCCCCTGATGACAGTCACTCGCGACGATTGGATTCTGCAGTTCAGATCTTTTACATCACGATGTCCTTATGTTCTTAAAGGATCAATGAATTACATCACGATGTCCTTATGTTCTTAAAGGATCAATGAATACATCTTGTTCGACGTGTGACGAAAAGGGGTGCAACACGAGGACTTCCCAGGGGGTCACCCATCCTAGTACTACTCTCGCCCAAGCACGCTTAACTTCGGAGTTCTGATGGGATCCGGTGCATTAGTGCTGGTATGATCGCACCCGTAAGGGATTGCATGCTCTAATATTTTATAGTCGAAACTAGAGCCATTCGCGACTACGTCGACTTCAAACGTTCATAACTTTTGTTTCGTTAGGAGTTACGAAACCCACCATTTGTTTCGTTAGGAGTTACGGAACCCACCACACATGAACGTGATCCTCGTTCAGAGACGAACAAGTTATCGATATGACTAGTCCTATCGGTGCCATTTTTCGGCCCAAAATTCCTTCATTTAGTGCGTTTTCGGAGCATTTCAATGTTTTCGGGTAAATTTGAACCCCCTGATGACAGTCACTCGCGACGATTGGATTCTGCAGTTCAGATCTTTTACATCACGATGTCCTTATGTTCTTAAAGGATCAATGAATATATCTTGTTCGACGTGTGACGAAAAGGGGTGCAACACGAGGACTTCCCAGGGGGTCACCCATCCTAGTACTACTCTCGCCCAAGCACGCTTAACTTCGGAGTTCTAATGGGATCCGGTGCATTAGTGCTGGTATGATCGCACACGTAAGGGATTGCATGCTCTAATATTTTATAGTCGAAACTAGAGCCATTCGCGACTACGTCGACTTCAAACGTTCATAACTTTTGTTTCGTTTGGAGTTACGGAACCCACCACACATGAACGTGATCCTCGTTCAGAGACGAACAAGTTATCGATATGACTAGTCCTATCGGTGCCATTTTTCGGCCCAAAATTCCTTCATTTAGTGCGTTTTCGGAGCATTTCAATGTTTTCGGGTAAATTTGAACCCCCTGATGACAGTCACTCGCGACGATTGGATTCTGCAGTTCAGATCTTTTACATCACGATGTCCTTATGTTCTTAAAGGATCAATGAATACATCTTGTTCGACGTGTGACGAAAAGGAGTGCAACACGAGGACTTCCCAGGGGGTCACCCATCCTAGTACTACTCTCGCCCAAGCACGCTTAACTTCGGAGTTCTAATGGGATCCGGTGCATTAGTGCTGGTATGATCGCACCCGTAAGGGATTGCATGCTCTAATATTTTATAGTCGAAACTAGAGCCATTCGCGACTACGTCGACTTCAAACGTTCATAACTTTTGTTTCGTTAGGAGTTACGGAACCCACCACACATGAACGTGATCCTCGTTCAGAGACGAACAAGTTATCGATATGACTAGTCCTATCGGTGCCATTTTTCGGCCCAAAATTCCTTCATTTAGTGCGTTTTTGGAGCATTTCAATGTTTTCGGGTAAATCTGAACCCCCTGATGACAGTCACTCGCGACGATTGGATTCTGCAGTTCAGATCTTTTACATCACGATGTCCTTATGTTCTTAAAGGATCAATGAATACTGCATAAACAAAAAAAAAACATATTAAAATTTGAATACATCTTGTTCGACGTGTGACGAAAAGGGGGTGCAACACGAGGACTTCCCAGGGGGTCACCCATCCTAGTACTACTCTCGCCCAAGCACGCTTAACTTCGGAGTTCTGATGGGATCCGGTGCATTAGTGCTGGTATGATAGCACCCGTAAGGGATTGCATGCTCTAATATTTTATAGTCGAAACTAGAGCCATTCGCGACTACGTCGACTTCAAACGTTCATAACTTTTGTTTCGTTAGGAGGTACGGAACCCACCATTTGTTTCGTTAGGAGTTACGGAACCCACCACACATGAACGTGATCCTCGTTCAGAGACGAACAAGTTATCGATATGACTAGTCCTATCGGTGCCATTTTTCGGCCCAAAATTCCTTCATTTAGTGCGTTTTCGGAGCATTTCAATGTTTTCGGGTAAATTTGAACCCCCTGATGACAGTCACTCGCGACGATTGGATTCTGCAGTTCAGATCTTTTACATCACGATGTCCTTATGTTCTTAAAGGATCAATGAATTACATCACGATGTCCTTATGTTCTTAAAGGATCAATGAATACATCTTGTTCGACGTGTGACGAAAAGGGGTGCAACACGAGGACTTCCCAGGGGGTCACCCATCCTAGTACTACTCTCGCCCAAGCACGCTTAACTTCGGAGTTCTGATGGGATCCGGTGCATTAGTGCTGGTATGATCGCACCCGTAAGGGATTGCATGCTCTAATATTTTATAGTCGAAACTAGAGCCATTCGCGACTACGTCGACTTCAAACGTTCATAACTTTTGTTTCGTTAGGAGTTACGAAACCCACCATTTGTTTCGTTAGGAGTTACGGAACCCACCACACATGAACGTGATCCTCGTTCAGAGACGAACAAGTTATCGATATGACTAGTCCTATCGGTGCCATTTTTCGGCCCAAAATTCCTTCATTTAGTGCGTTTTCGGAGCATTTCAATGTTTTCGGGTAAATTTGAACCCCCTGATGACAGTCACTCGCGACGATTGGATTCTGCAGTTCAGATCTTTTACATCACGATGTCCTTATGTTCTTAAAGGATCAATGAATACATCTTGTTCGACGTGTGACGAAAAGGGGTGCAACACGAGGACTTCCCAGGGGGTCACCCATCCTAGTACTACTCTCGCCCAAGCACGCTTAACTTCGGAGTTCTAATGGGATCCGGTGCATTAGTGCTGGTATGATCGCACCCGTAAGGGATTGCATGCTCTAATATTTTATAGTCGAAACTAGAGCCATTCGCGACTACGTCGACTTCAAACGTTCATAACTTTTGTTTCGTTAGGAGTTACGGAACCCACCACACATGAACGTGATCCTCGTTCAGAGACGAACAAGTTATCGATATGACTAGTCCTATCGGTGCCATTTTTCGGCCCAAAATTCCTTCATTTAGTGCGTTTTCGGAGCATTTCAATGTTTTCGGGTAAATTTGAACCCCCTGATGACAGTCACTCGCGACGATTGGATTCTGCAGTTCAGATCTTTTACATCACGATGTCCTTATGTTCTTAAAGGATCAATGAATAAATCTTGTTCGACGTGTGACGAAAAGGGGTGCAACACGAGGACTTCCCAGGGGGTCACCCATCCTAGTACTACTCTCGCCCAAGCACGCTTAACTTCGGAGTTCTAAGTGGATCCGGTGCATTAGTGCTGGTATGATCGCACCCGTAAGGGATTGCATGCTCTAATATTTTATAGTCGAAACTAGAGCCATTCGCGACTACGTCGACTTCAAACGTTCATAACTTTTGTTTCGTTAGGAGTTACGGAACCCACCACACATGAACGTGATCCTCGTTCAGAGACGAACAAGTTATCGATATGACTAGTCCTATCGGTGCCATTTTTCGGCCCAAAATTCCTTCATTTAGTGCGTTTTTGGAGCATTTCAATGTTTTCGGGTAAATCTGAACCCCCTGATGACAGTCACTCGCGACGATTGGATTCTGCAGTTCAGATCTTTTACATCACGATGTCCTTATGTTCTTAAAGGATCAATGAATACTGCATAAACAAAAAAAAAAACATATTAAAATTTGAATACATCTTGTTCGACGTGTGACGAAAAGGGGGTGCAACACGAGGACTTCCCAGGGGGTCACCCATCCTAGTACTACTCTCGCCCAAGCACGCTTAACTTCGGTGTTCTGATGGGATCCAGTGCATTAGTGCTGGTATGATCGCACCCGTAAGGGATTGCATGCTCTAATATTTTATAGTCGAAACTAGAGCCATTCGCGACTACGTCGACTTCAAACGTTCATAACTTTTGTTTCGTTAGGAGTTACGGAACCCACCATTTGTTTCGTTAGGAGTTACGGAACCCACCACACATGAACGTGATCCTCGTTCAGAGACGAACAAGTTATCGATATGACTAGTCCTATCGGTGCCATTTTTCGGCCCAAAATTCCTTCATTTAGTGCGTTTTCGGAGCATTTCAATGTTTTCGGGTAAATTTGAACCCCTGATGACAGTCACTCGCGACGATTGGATTCTGCAGTTCAGATCTTTTACATCACGATGTCCTTATGTTCTTAAAGGATCAATGAATATATCTTGTTCGACGTGTGACGAAAAGGGGTGCAACACGAGGACTTCCCAGGGGGTCACCCATCCTAGTACTACTCTCGCCCAAGCACGCTTAACTTCGGAGTTATAATGGGATCCGGTGCATTAGTGCTGGTATGATCGCACCCGTAAGGGATTGCATGCTCTAATATTTTATAGTCGAAACTAGAGCCATTCGCGACTACGTCGACTTCAAACGTTCATAACTTTTGTTTCGTTTGGAGTTACGGAACCCACCACACATGAACGTGATCCTCGTTCAGAGACGAAAAAGTTATCGATATGACTAGTCCTATCGGTGCCATTTTTCGGCCCAAAATTCCTTCATTTAGTGCGTTTTTGGAGCATTTCAATGTTTTCGGGTAAATCTGAACCCCCTGATGACAGTCACTCGCGACGATTGGAATCTGCAGTTCAGATCTTTTACATCACGATGTCCTTATGTTCTTAAAGGATCAATGAATACTGCATAAACAAAAAAAAAACATATTAAAATTTGAATACATCTTGTTCGACGTGTGACGAAAAGGGGGTGCAACACGAGGACTTCCCAGGGGGTCACCCATCCTAGTACTACTCTCGCCCAAGCACGCTTCACTTCGGAGTTCTGATGGGATCCGGTGCATTAGTGCTGGTATGATCGCACCCGTAAGGGATTGCATGCTCTAATATTTTATAGTCGAAACTAGAGCCATTCGCGACTACGTCGACTTCAAACGTTCATAACTTTTGTTTCGTTAGGAGTTACGGAACCCACCATTTGTTTCGTTAGGAGTTACGGAACCCACCACACATGAACGTGATCCTCGTTCAGAGACGAACAAGTTATCGATATGACTAGTCCTATCGGTGCCATTTTTCGGCCCAAAATTCCTTTATTTAGTGCGTTTTCGGAGCATTTCAATGTTTTCGGGTAAATTTGAACCCCCTGATGACAGTCACTCGCGACGATTGGATTAGTTCAGATCTTTTACATCACGATGTCCTTATGTTCTTAAAGGATCAATGAATACATCTTGTTCGACGTGTGACGAAAAGGGTGCAACACGAGGACTTCCCAGGGGGTCACCCATCCTAGTACTACTCTCGCCCAAGCACGCTTAACTTCGAAGTTCTAATGGGATCCGGTGCATTAGTGCTGGTATGATCGCACCCGTAAGGGATTGCATGCTCTAATATTTTATAGTCGAAACTAGAGCCATTCGCGACTACGTCGACTTCAAACGTTCATAACTTTTGTTTCGTTAGGAGTTACGGAACCCACCATTTGTTTCGTTAGGAGTTACGGAACCCACCACACATGAACGTGATCCTCGTTCAGAGACGAACAAGTTATCGATATGACTAGTCCTATCGGTGCCATTTTTCGGCCCAAAATTCCTTTATTTAGTGCGTTTTCGGAGCATTTCAATGTTTTCGGGTAAATTTGAACCCCCTGATGACAGTCACTCGCGACGATTGGATTAGTTCAGATCTTTTACATCACGATGTCCTTATGTTCTTAAAGGATCAATGAATACATCTTGTTCGACGTGTGACGAAAAGGGGTGCAACACGAGGACTTCCCAGGGGGTCACCCATCCTAGTACTACTCTCGCCCAAGCACGCTTAACTTCGAAGTTCTAATGGGATCCGGTGCATTAGTGCTGGTATGATCGCACCCGTAAGGGATTGCATGCTCTAATATTTTATAGTCGAAACTAGAGCCATTCGCGACTACGTCGACTTCAAACGTTCATAACTTTTGTTTCGTTAGGAGTTACGGAACCCACCACACATGAACGTGATCCTCGTTCAGAGACGAACAAGTTATCGATATGACTAGTCCTATCGGTGCCATTTTTCGGCCCAAAATTCCTTCATTTAGTGCGTTTTTGGAGCATTTCAATGTTTTCGGGTAAATCTGAACCCCCTGATGACAGTCACTCGCGACGATTGGAATCTGCAGTTCAGATCTTTTACATCACGATGTCCTTATGTTCTTAAAGGATCAATGAATACTGCATAAACAAAAAAAAAACATATTAAAATTTGAATACATCTTGTTCGACGTGTGACGAAAAGGGGGTGCAACACGAGGACTTCCCAGGGGGTCACCCATCCTAGTACTACTCTCGCCCAAGCACGCTTCACTTCGGAGTTCTGATGGGATCCGGTGCATTAGTGCTGGTATGATCGCACCCGTAAGGGATTGCATGCTCTAATATTTTATGGTCGAAACTAGAGCCATTCGCGACTACGTCGACTTCAAACGTTCATAACTTTTGTTTCGTTAGGAGTTACGGAACCCACCATTTGTTTCGTTAGGAGTTACGGAACCCACCACACATGAACGTGATCCTCGTTCAGAGACGAACAAGTTATCGATATGACTAGTCCTATCGGTGCCATTTTTCGGCCCAAAATTCCTTCATTTAGTGCGTTTTCGGAGCATTTCAATGTTTTCGGGTAAATTTGAACCCCCTGATGACAGTCACTCGCGACGATTGGATTCTGCAGTTCAGATCTTTTACATCACGATGTCCTTATGTTCTTAAAGGATCAATGAATTACATCACGATGTCCTTATGTTCTTAAAGGATCAATGAATACATCTTGTTCGACGTGTGACGAAAAGGGGTGCAACACGAGGACTTCCTAGGGGGTCACCCATCCTAGTACTACTCTCGCCCAAGCACGCTTAACTTCGGAGTTCTAATGGGATCCGGTGCATTAGTGCTGGTATGATCGCACACGTAAGGGATTGCATGCTCTAATATTTTATAGTCGAAACTAGAGCCATTCGCGACTACGTCGACTTCAAACGTTCATAACTTTTGTTTCGTTTGGAGTTACGGAACCCACCACACATGAACGTGATCCTCGTTCAGAGACGAACAAGTTACCGATATGACTAGTCCTATCGGTGCCATTTTTCGGCCCAAAATTCCTTCATTTAGTGCGTTTTCGGAGCATTTCAATGTTTTCGGGTAAATTTGAACCCCCTGATGACAGTCACTCGCGACGATTGGATTCTGCAGTTCAGATCTTTTACATCACGATGTCCTTATGTTCTTAAAGGATCAATGAATACATCTTGTTCGACGTGTGACGAAAAGTGGTGCAACACGAGGACTTCCCAGGGGGTCACCCATCCTAGTACTACTCTCGCCCAAGCACGCTTAACTTCGAAGTTCTAATGGGATCCGGTGCATTAGTGCTGGTATGATCGCACCCGTAAGGGATTGCATGCTCTAATATTTTATAGTCGAAACTAGAGCCATTCGCGACTACGTCGACTTCAAACGTTCATAACTTTTGTTTCGTTAGGAGTTACGGAACCCACCACACATGAACGTGATCCTCGTTCAGAGACGAACAAGTTATCGATATGACTAGTCCTATCGGTGCCATTTTTCGGCCCAAAATTCCTTCATTTAGTGCGTTTTCGGAGCATTTCAATGTTTTCGGGTAAATTTGAACCCCCTGATGACAGTCACTCGCGACGATTGGATTCTGCAGTTCATATCTTTTACATCACGATGTCCTTATGTTCTTAAAGGATCAATGAATACATCTTGTTCGACGTGTGACGAAAAGGGGTGCAACACGAGGACTTCCCAGGGGGTCACCCATCCTAGTACTACTCTCGCCCAAGCACGCTTAACTTCGAAGTTCTAATGGGATCCGGTGCATTAGTGCTGGTATGATCGCACCCGTAAGGGATTGCATGCTCTAATATTTTATAGTCGAAACTAGAGCCATTCGCGACTACGTCGACTTCAAACTTTCATAACTTTTGTTTCGTTAGGAGTTACGGAACCCACCATACATGAACGTGATCCTCGTTCAGAGACGAACAAGTTATCGATATGACTAGTCCTATCGGTGCCATTTTTCGGCCCAAAATTCCTTCATTTAGTGCGTTTTTGGAGCATTTCAATGTTTTCGGGTAAATCTGAACCCCCTGATGACAGTCACTCGCGACGATTGGAATCTGCAGTTCAGATCTTTTACATCACGATGTCCTTATGTTCTTAAAGGATCAATGAATACATCTTGTTCGACGTGTGACGAAAAGGGGTGCAACACGAGGACTTCCCAGGGGGTCACCCATCCTAGTACTACTCTCGCCCAAGCACGCTTAACTTCGAAGTTCTAATGGGATCCGGTGCATTAGTGCTGGTATGATCGCACCCGTAAGGGATTGCATGCTCTAATATTTTATAGTCGAAACTAGAGCCATTCGCGACTACGTCGACTTCAAACGTTCATAACTTTTGTTTCGTTAGGAGTTACGGAACCCACCACACATGAACGTGATCCTCGTTCAGAGACGAACAAGTTATCGATATGACTAGTCCTATAGGTGCCATTTTTCGGCCCAAAATTCCTTCATTTAGTGCGTTTTCGGAGCATTTCAATGTTTTCGGGTAAATTTGAACCCCCTGATGACAGTCACTCGCGACGATTGGATTCTGCAGTTCATATCTTTTACATCACGATGTCCTTATGTTCTTAAAGGATCAATGAATACATCTTGTTCGACGTGTGACGAAAAGGGGTGCAACACGAGGACTTCCCAGGGGGTCACCCATCCTAGTACTACTCTCGCCCAAGCACGCTTAACTTCGAAGTTCTAATGGGATCCGGTGCATTAGTGCTGGTATGATCGCACCCGTAAGGGATTGCATGCTCTAATATTTTATAGTCGAAACTAGAGCCATTCGCGACTACGTCGACTTCAAACGTTCATAACTTTTGTTTCGTTAGGAGTTACGGAACCCACCATACATGAACGTGATCCTCGTTCAGAGAC
The DNA here is from genome assembly GCA_954870475.1 of Euphrasia confusa. Classification (NCBI taxonomy): domain Eukaryota; kingdom Viridiplantae; phylum Streptophyta; class Magnoliopsida; order Lamiales; family Orobanchaceae; genus Euphrasia; species Euphrasia confusa. The sequence continues at coordinate 197,621 of CATPAB010000412.1, forward strand.
GAACAAGTTATCGATATGACTAGTCCTATCGGTGCCATTTTTCGGCCCAAAATTCCTTCATTTAGTGCGTTTTTGGAGCATTTCAATGTTTTCGGGTAAATCTGAACCCCCTGATGACAGTCACTCGCGACGATTGGAATCTGCAGTTCAGATCTTTTACATCACGATGTCCTTATGTTCTTAAAGGATCAATGAATACTGCATAAACAAAAAAAAAACATATTAAAATTTGAATACATCTTGTTCGACGTGTGACGAAAAGGGGGTGCAACACGAGGACTTCCCAGGGGGTCACCCATCCTAGTACTACTCTCGCCCAAGCACGCTTCACTTCGGAGTTCTGATGGGATCCGGTGCATTAGTGCTGGTATGATCGCACCCGTAAGGGATTGCATGCTCTAATATTTTATGGTCGAAACTAGAGCCATTCGCGACTACGTCGACTTCAAACGTTCATAACTTTTGTTTCGTTAGGAGTTACGGAACCCACCATTTGTTTCGTTAGGAGTTACGGAACCCACCACACATGAACGTGATCCTCGTTCAGAGACGAACAAGTTATCGATATGACTAGTCCTATCGGTGCCATTTTTCGGCCCAAAATTTCTTCATTTAGTGCGTTTTCGGAGCATTTCAATGTTTTCGGGTAAATTTGAACCCCCTGATGACAGTCACTCGCGACGATTGGATTCTGCAGTTCAGATCTTTTACATCACGATGTCCTTATGTTCTTAAAGGATCAATGAATTACATCACGATGTCCTTATGTTCTTAAAGGATCAATGAATACATCTTGTTCGACGTGTGACGAAAAGGGGTGCAACACGAGGACTTCCTAGGGGGTCACCCATCCTAGTACTACTCTCGCCCAAGCACGCTTAACTTCGGAGTTCTAATGGGATCCGGTGCATTAGTGCTGGTATGATCGCACACGTAAGGGATTGCATGCTCTAATATTTTATAGTCGAAACTAGAGCCATTCGCTACTACGTCGACTTCAAACGTTCATAACTTTTGTTTCGTTTGGAGTTACGGAACCCACCACACATGAACGTGATCCTCGTTCAGAGACGAACAAGTTACCGATATGACTAGTCCTATCGGTGCCATTTTTCGGCCCAAAATTCCTTCATTTAGTGCGTTTTCGGAGCATTTCAATGTTTTCGGGTAAATTTTGAACCCCCTGATGACAGTCACTCGCGACGATTGGATTCTGCAGTTCAGATCTTTTACATCACGATGTCCTTGTGTTCTTAAAGGATCAATGAATACATCTTGTTCGACGTGTGACGAAAAGGGGTGCAACACGAGGACTTCCCAGGGGGTCACCCATCCTAGTACTACTCTCGCCCAAGCACGCTTAACTTCGAAGTTCTAATGGGATCCGGTGCATTAGTGCTGGTATGATCGCACCCGTAAGGGATTGCATGCTCTAATATTTTATAGTCGAAACTAGAGCCATTCGCGACTACGTCGACTTCAAACGTTCATAACTTTTGTTTCGTTAGGAGTTACGGAACCCACCACACATGAACGTGATCCTCGTTCAGAGACGAACAAGGTATCGATATGACTAGTCCTATCGGTGCCATTTTTCGGCCCAAAATTCCTTCATTTAGTGCGTTTTTGGAGCATTTCAATGTTTTCGGGTAAATCTGAACCCCCTGATGACAGTCACTCGCGACGATTGGAATCTGCAGTTCAGATCTTTTACATCACGATGTCCTTATGTTCTTAAAGGATCAATGAATACTGCATAAACAAAAAAAAAACATATTAAAATTTGAATACATCTTGTTCGACGTGTGACGAAAAGGGGGTGCAACACGAGGACTTCCCAGGGGGTCACCCATCCTAGTACTACTCTCGCCCAAACACGCTTCACTTCGGAGTTCTGATGGGATCCGGTGCATTAGTGCTGGTATGATCGCACCCGTAAGGGATTGCATGCTCTAATATTTTATAGTCGAAACTAGAGCCATTCGCGACTACGTCGACTTCAAACGTTCATAACTTTTGTTTCGTTAGGAGTTACGGAACCCACCATTTGTTTCGTTAGGAGTTACGGAACCCACCACACATGAACGTGATCCTCGTTCAGAGACGAACAAGTTATCGATATGACTAGTCCTATCGGTGCCATTTTTCGGCCCAAAATTCCTTCATTTAGTGCGTTTTCGGAGCATTTCAATGTTTTCGGGTAAATTTGAACCCCCTGATGACAGTCACTCGCGACGATTGGATTCTGCAGTTCAGATCTTTTACATCACGATGTCCTTATGTTCTTAAAGGATCAATGAATTACATCACGATGTCCTTATGTTCTTAAAGGATCAATGAATACATCTTGTTCGACGTGTGACGAAAAGGGGTGCAACACGAGGACTTCCTAGGGGGTCACCCATCCTAGTACTACTCTCGCCCAAGCACGCTTAACTTCGGAGTTCTAATGGGATCCGGTGCATTAGTGCTGGTATGATCGCACACGTAAGGGATTGCATGCTCTAATATTTTATAGTCGAAACTAGAGCCATTCGCGACTACGTCGACTTCAAACGTTCATAACTTTTGTTTCGTTTGGAGTTACAGAACCCACCACACATGAACGTGATCCTCGTTCAGAGACGAACAAGTTACCGATATGACTAGTCCTATCGGTGCCATTTTTTGGCCCAAAATTCCTTCATTTAGTGCGTTTTCGGAGCATTTCAATGTTTTCGGGTAAATTTGAACCCCCTGATGACAGTCACTCGCGACGATTGGATTCTGCAGTTCAGATCTTTTACATCACGATGTCCTTATGTTCTTAAAGGATCAATGAATACATCTTGTTCGACGTGTGACGAAAAGGGGTGCAACACGAGGACTTCCCAGGGGGTCACCCATCCTAGTACTACTCTCGCCCAAGCACGCTTAACTTCGAAGTTCTAATGGGATCCGGTGCATTAGTGCTGGTATGATCGCACCCGTAAGGGATTGCATGCTCTAATATTTTATAGTCGAAACTAGAGCCATTCGCGACTACGTCGACTTCAAACGTTCATAACTTTTGTTTCGTTTGGAGTTACGGAACCCACCACACATGAACGTGATCCTCGTTCAGAGACGAACAAGTTATCGATATGACTAGTCCTATCGGTGCCATTTTTCGGCCCAAAATTCCTTCATTTAGTGCGTTTTTGGAGCATTTCAATGTTTTCGGGTAAATCTGAACCCCATGATGACAGTCACTCGCGACGATTGGAATCTGCAGTTCAGATCTTTTACATCACGATGTCCTTATGTTCTTAAAGGATCAATGAATACTGCATAAACAAAAAAAAAACATATTAAAATTTGAATACATCTTGTTCGACGTGTGACGAAAAGGGGGTGCAACACGAGGACTTCCCAGGGGGTCACCCATCCTAGTACTACTCTCGCCCAAGCACGCTTCACTTCGGAGTTCTTATGGGATCCGGTGCATTAGTGCTGGTATGATCGCACCCGTAAGGGATTGCATGCTCTAATATTTTATAGTCGAAACTAGAGCCATTCGCGACTACGTCGACTTCAAACGTTCATAACTTTTGTTTCGTTAGGAGTTACGGAACCCACCATTTGTTTCGTTAGGAGTTACGGAACCCACCACACATGAACGTGATCCTCGTTCAGAGACGAACAAGTTATCGATATGACTAGTCCTATCGGTGCCATTTTTCGGCCCAAAATTCCTTCATTTAGTGCGTTTTCGGAGCATTTCAAGGTTTTCGGGTAAATTTGAACCCCCTGATGACAGTCACTCGCGACGATTGGATTCTGCAGTTCAGATCTTTTACATCACGATGTCCTTATGTTCTTAAAGGATCAATGAATTACATCACGATGTCCTTATGTTCTTAAAGGATCAATGAATACATCTTGTTCGACGTGTGACGAAAAGGGGTGCAACACGAGGACTTCCTAGGGGGTCACCCATCCTAGTACTACTCTCGCCCAAGCACGCTTAACTTCGGAGTTCTAATGGGATCCGGTGCATTAGTGCTGGTATGATCGCACACGTAAGGGATTGCATGCTCTAATATTTTATAGTCGAAACTAGAGCCATTCGCGACTACGTCGACTTCAAACGTTCATAACTTTTGTTTCGTTTGGAGTTACGGAACCCACCACACATGAACGTGATCCTCGTTCAGAGACGAACAAGTTACCGATATGACTAGTCCTATCGGTGCCATTTTTTGGCCCAAAATTCCTTCATTTAGTGCGTTTTTGGAGCATTTCAATGTTTTCGGGTAAATCTGAACCCCATGATGACAGTCACTCGCGACGATTGGAATCTGCAGTTCAGATCTTTTACATCACGATGTCCTTATGTTCTTAAAGGATCAATGAATAGTGCATAAACAAAAAAAAAAACATATTAAAATTTGAATACATCTTGTTCGACGTGTGACGAAAAGGGGGTGCAACACGAGGACTTCCCAGGGGGTCACCCATCCTAGTACTACTCTCGCCCAAGCACGCTTAACTTCGGAGTTCTGATGGGATCCGGTGCATTAGTGCTGGTATGATCGCACCCGTAAGGGATTGCATGCTCTAATATTTTATAGTCGAAACTAGAGCCATTCGCGACTACGTCGACTTCAAACGTTCATAACTTTTGTTTCGTTAGGAGTTACGGAACCCACCATTTGTTTCGTTAGGAGTTACGGAACCCACCACACATGAACGTGATCCTCGTTCAGAGACGAACAAGTTATCGATATGACTAGTCCTATCGGTGCCATTTTTCGGCCCAAAATTCCTTTATTTAGTGCGTTTTCGGAGCATTTCAATGTTTTCGGGTAAATTTGAACCCCCTGATGACAGTCACTCGCGACGATTGGATTAGTTCAGATCTTTTACATCACGATGTCCTTATGTTCTTAAAGGATCAATGAATACATCTTGTTCGACGTGTGACGAAAAGGGGTGCAACACGAGGACTTCCCAGGGGGTCACCCATCCTAGTACTACTCTCGCCCAAGCACGCTTAACTTCGAAGTTCTAATGGGATCCGGTGCATTAGTGCTGGTATGATCGCACCCGTAAGGGATTGCATGCTCTAATATTTTATAGTCGAAACTAGAGCCATTCGCGACTACGTCGACTTCAAACGTTCATAACTTTTGTTTCGTTTGGAGTTACGGAACCCACCACACATGAACGTGATCCTCGTTCAGAGACGAACAAGTTATCGACATGACTAGTTCTATCGGTGCCATTTTTCGGCCCAAAATTCCTTCATTTAGTGCGTTTTCGGAGCATTTCAATGTTTTCGGGTAAATTTGAACCCCCTGATTTGTGACGAAAAGGGGTGCAACACGAGGACTTCCCAGGGGGTCACCTATCCTAGTACTACTCTCGCCCAAGCACGCTTAACTTCGGAGTTCTGATGGGATCCGGTGCATTAGTGCTGGTATGATCGCACCCGTAAGGGATTGCATGCTCTAATATTTTATAGTCGAAACTAGAGCCATTCGCGACTACGTCGACTTCAAACGTTCATAACTTTTGTTTCGTTAGGAGTTACGGAACCCACCACACATGAACGTGATCCTCGTTCAGAGACGAACAAGTTATCGATATGACTAGTCCTATCGGTGCCATTTTTCGGCCCAAAATTCCTTCATTTAGTGCGTTTTTGGAGCATTTCAATGTTTTCGGGTAAATCTGAACCCCCTGATGACAGTCACTCGCGACGATTGGAATCTGCAGTTCAGATCTTTTACATCACGATGTCCTTATGTTCTTAAAGGATCAATGAATACTGCATAAACAAAAAAAAAACATATTAAAATTTGAATACATCTTGTTCGACGTGTGACGAAAAGGGGGTGCAACACGAGGACTTCCCAGGGGTCACCCATCCTAGTACTACTCTCGCCCAAGCACGCTTCACTTCGGAGTTCTGATGGGATCCGGTGCATTAGTGCTGGTATGATCGCACCCGTAAGGGATTGCATGCTCTAATATTTTATAGTCGAAACTAGAGCCATTCGCGACTACGTCGACTTCAAACGTTCATAACTTTTGTTTCGTTAGGAGTTACGGAACCCACCATTTGTTTCGTTAGGAGTTACGGAACCCACCACACATGAACGTGATCCTCGTTCAGAGACGAACAAGTTATCGATATGACTAGTCCTATCGGTGCCATTTTTCGGCCCAAAATTCCTTCATTTAGTGCGTTTTCGGAGCATTTCAATGTTTTCGGGTAAATTTGAACCCCCTGATGACAGTCACTCGCGACGATTGGATTCTGCAGTTCAGATCTTTTACATCACGATGTCCTTATGTTCTTAAAGGATCAATGAATTACATCACGATGTCCTTATGTTCTTAAAGGATCAATGAATACATCTTGTTCGACGTGTGACGAAAAGGGGTGCAACACGAGGACTTCCTAGGGGGTCACCCATCCTAGTACTACTCTCGCCCAAGCACGCTTAACTTCGGAGTTCTAATGGGATCCGGTGCATTAGTGCTGGTATGATCGCACACGTAAGGGATTGCATGCTCTAATATTTTATAGTCGAAACTAGAGCCATTCGCGACTACGTCGACTTCAAACGTTCATAACTTTTGTTTCGTTTGGAGTTACGGAACCCACCACACATGAACGTGATCCTCGTTCAGAGACGAACAAGTTACCGATATGACTAGTCCTATCGGTGCCATTTTTCGGCCCAAAATTCCTTCATTTAGTGCGTTTTCGGAGCATTTCAATGTTTTCGGGTAAATTTGAACCCCCTGATGACAGTCACTCGCGACGATTGGATTCTGCAGTTCAGATCTTTTACATCACGATGTCCTTGTGTTCTTAAAGGATCAATGAATACATCTTGTTCGACGTGTGACGAAAAGGGGTGCAACACGAGGACTTCCAAGGGGGTCACCCATCCTAGTACTACTCTCGCCCAAGCACGCTTAACTTCGAAGTTCTAATGGGATCCGGTGCATTAGTGCTGGTATGATCGCACCCGTAAGGGATTGCATGCTCTAATATTTTATAGTCGAAACTAGAGCCATTCGCGACTACGTCGACTTCAAACGTTCATAACTTTTGTTTCGTTAGGAGTTACGGAACCCACCACACATGAACGTGATCCTCGTTCAGAGACGAACAAGTTATCGATATGACTAGTCCTATCGGTGCCATTTTTCGGCCCAAAATTCCTTCATTTAGTGCGTTTTTGGAGCATTTCAATGTTTTCGGGTAAATCTGAACCCCCTGATGACAGTCACTCGCGACGATTGGAATCTGCAGTTCAGATCTTTTACATCACGATGTCCTTATGTTCTTAAAGGATCAATGAATACTGCATAAACAAAAAAAAAACATATTAAAATTTGAATACATCTTGTTCGACGTGTGACGAAAAGGGGGTGCAACACGAGGACTTCCCAGGGGTCACCCATCCTAGTACTACTCTCGCCCAAGCACGCTTCACTTCGGAGTTCTGATGGGATCCGGTGCATTAGTGCTGGTATGATCGCACCCGTAAGGGATTGCATGCTCTAATATTTTATAGTCGAAACTAGAGCCATTCGCGACTACGTCGACTTCAAACGTTCATAACTTTTGTTTCGTTAGGAGTTACGGAACCCACCATTTGTTTCGTTAGGAGTTACGGAACCCACCACACATGAACGTGATCCTCGTTCAGAGACGAACAAGTTATCGATATGACTAGTCCTATCGGTGCCATTTTTCGGCCCAAAATTCCTTCATTTAGTGCGTTTTCGGAGCATTTCAATGTTTTCGGGTAAATTTGAACCCCCTGATGACAGTCACTCGCGACGATTGGATTCTGCAGTTCAGATCTTTTACATCACGATGTCCTTATGTTCTTAAAGGATCAATGAATTACATCACGATGTCCTTATGTTCTTAAAGGATCAATGAATACATCTTGTTCGACGTGTGACGAAAAGGGGTGCAACACGAGGACTTCCTAGGGGGTCACCCATCCTAGTACTACTCTCGCCCAAGCACGCTTAACTTCGGAGTTCTAATGGGATCCGGTGCATTAGTGCTGGTATGATCGCACACGTAAGGGATTGCATGCTCTAATATTTTATAGTCGAAACTAGAGCCATTCGCGACTACGTCGACTTCAAACGTTCATAACTTTTGTTTCGTTTGGAGTTACGGAACCCACCACACATGAACGTGATCCTCGTTCAGAGACGAACAAGTTACCGATATGACTAGTCCTATCGGTGCCATTTTTCGGCCCAAAATTCCTTCATTTAGTGCGTTTTCGGAGCATTTCAATGTTTTCGGGTAAATTTTAACCCCCTGATGACAGTCACTCGCGACGATTGGATTCTGCAGTTCAGATCTTTTACATCACGATGTCCTTATGTTCTTAAAGGATCAATGAATACATCTTGTTCGACGTGTGACGAAAAGGGGTGCAACACGAGGACTTCCCAGGGGGTCACCCATCCTAGTACTACTCTCGCCCAAGCACGCTTAACTTCGAAGTTCTAATGGGATCCGGTGCATTAGTGCTGGTATGATCGCACCCGTAAGGGATTGCATGCTCTAATATTTTATAGTCGAAATTAGAGCCATTCGCGACTACGTCGACTTCAAACGTTCATAACTTTTGTTTCGTTTGGAGTTACGGAACCCACCACACATGAACGTGATCCTCGTTCAGAGACGAATAAGTTATCGACATGACTAGTTCTATCGGTGCCATTTTTCGGCCCAAAATTCCTTCATTTAGTGCGTTTTCGGAGCATTTCAATGTTTTCGGGTAAATTTGAACCCCCTGATTTGTGGCGAAAAGGGGTGCAACACGAGGACTTCCCAGGGGGTCACCTATCCTAGTACTACTCTCGCCCAAGCACGCTTAACTTCGGAGTTCTGATGGGATCCGGTGCATTAGTGCTGGTATGATCGCACCCGTAAGGGATTGCATGCTCTAATATTTTATAGTCGAAACTAGAGCCATTCGCGACTACGTCGACTTCAAACGTTCATAACTTTTGTTTCGTTAGGAGTTACGGAACCCACCATTTGTTTCGTTAGGAGTTACGGAACCCACCACACATGAACGTGATCCTCGTTTAGAGACGAACAAGTTATCGATATGACTAGTCCTATCGGTGCCATTTTTCGGCCCAAAATTCCTTCATTTAGTGCGTTTTTGGAGCATTTCAATGTTTTCGGGTAAATTTGAACCCCCTGATGACAGTCACTCGCGACGATTGGATTCTGCAGTTCAGATCTTTTACATCACGATGTCCTTATGTTCTTAAAGGATCAATGAATACTGCATAAACAAAAAAAAAAACATATTAAAATTTGAATACATCTTGTTCGACGTGTGACGAAAAGGGGGTGCAACACGAGGACTTCCCAGGGGGTCACCGATCCTAGTACTACTCTCGCCCAAGCACGCTTAACTTCGGAGTTCTGATGGGATCCGGTGCATTAGTGCTGGTATGATCGCACCCGTAAGGGATTGCATGCTCTAATATTTTATAGTCGAAACTAGAGCCATTCGCGACTACGTCGACTTCAAACGTTCATAACTTTTGTTTCGTTAGGAGTTACGGAACCCACCACACATGAACGTGATCCTCGTTCAGAGACGAACAAGTTATCGATATGACTAGTCCTATCGGTGCCATTTTTCGGCCCAAAATTCCTTCATTTAGTGCGTTTTCGGAGCATTTCAATGTTTTCGGGTAAATTTGAACCCCCTGATGACAGTCACTCGCGACGATTGGATTCTGCAGTTCAGATCTTTTACATCACGATGTCCTTGTGTTCTTAAAGGATCAATGAATACATCTTGTTCGACGTGTGACGAAAAGGGGTGCAACACGAGGACTTCCAAGGGGGTCACCCATCCTAGTACTACTCTCGCCCAAGCACGCTTAACTTCGAAGTTCTAATGGGATCCGGTGCATTAGTGCTGGTATGATCGCACCCGTAAGGGATTGCATGCTCTAATATTTTATAGTCGAAACTAGAGCCATTCGCGACTACGTCGACTTCAAACGTTCATAACTTTTGTTTCGTTAGGAGTTACGGAACCCACCACACATGAACGTGATCCTCGTTCAGAGACGAACAAGTTATCGATATGACTAGTCCTATCAGTGCCATTTTTCGGCCCAAAATTCCTTCATTTAGTGCGTTTTTGGAGCATTTCAATGTTTTCGGGTAAATCTGAACCCCCTGATGACAGTCACTCGCGACGATTGGAATCTGCAGTTCAGATCTTTTACATCACGATGTCCTTATGTTCTTAAAGGATCAATGAATACTGCATAAACAAAAAAAAAACATATTAAAATTTGAATACATCTTGTTCGACGTGTGACGAAAAGGGGGTGCAACACGAGGACTTCCCAGGGGTCACCCATCCTAGTACTACTCTCGCCCAAGCACGCTTCACTTCGGAGTTCTGATGGGATCCGGTGCATTAGTGCTGGTATGATCGCACCCGTAAGGGATTGCATGCTCTAATATTTTATAGTCGAAACTAGAGCCATTCGCGACTACGTCGACTTCAAACGTTCATAACTTTTGTTTCGTTAGGAGTTACGGAACCCACCATTTGTTTCGTTAGGAGTTACGGAACCCACCACACATGAACGTGATCCTCGTTCAGAGACGAACAAGTTATCGATATGACTAGTCCTATCGGTGCCATTTTTCGGCCCAAAATTCCTTCATTTAGTGCGTTTTCGGAGCATTTCAATGTTTTCGGGTAAATTTGAACCCCCTGATGACAGTCACTCGCGACGATTGGATTCTGCAGTTCAGATCTTTTACATCACGATGTCCTTATGTTCTTAAAGGATCAATGAATTACATCACGATGTCCTTATGTTCTTAAAGGATCAATGAATACATCTTGTTCGACGTGTGACGAAAAGGGGTGCAACACGAGGACTTCCTAGGGGGTCACCCATCCTAGTACTACTCTCGCCCAAGCACGCTTAACTTCGGAGTTCTAATGGGATCCGGTGCATTAGTGCTGGTATGATCGCACACGTAAGGGATTGCATGCTCTAATATTTTATAGTCGAAACTAGAGCCATTCGCGACTACGTCGACTTCAAACGTTCATAACTTTTGTTTCGTTTGGAGTTACGGAACCCACCACACATGAACGTGATCCTCGTTCAGAGACGAACAAGATACCGATATGACTAGTCCTATCGGTGCCATTTTTCGGCCCAAAATTCCTTCATTTAGTGTGTTTTCGGAGCATTTCAATGTTTTCGGGTAAATTTGAACCCCCTGATGACAGTCACTCGCGACGATTGGATTCTGCAGTTCAGATCTTTTACATCACGATGTCCTTATGTTCTTAAAGGATCAATGAATACATCTTGTTCGACGTGTGACGAAAAGGGGTGCAACACGAGGACTTCCCAGGGGGTCACCCATCCTAGTACTACTCTCGCCCAAGCACGCTTAACTTCGAAGTTCTAATGGGATCCGGTGCATTAGTGCTGGTATGATCGCACCCGTAAGGGATTGCATGCTCTAATATTTTATAGTCGAAATTAGAGCCATTCGCGACTACGTCGACTTCAAACGTTCATAACTTTTGTTTCGTTTGGAGTTACGGAACCCACCACACATGAACGTGATCCTCGTTCAGAGACGAATAAGTTATCGACATGACTAGTTCTATCGGTGCCATTTTTCGGCCCAAAATTCCTTCATTTAGTGCGTTTTCGGAGCATTTCAATGTTTTCGGGTAAATTTGAACCCCCTGATTTGTGGCGAAAAGGGGTGCAACACGAGGACTTCCCAGGGGGTCACCTATCCTAGTACTACTCTCGCCCAAGCACGCTTAACTTCGGAGTTCTGATGGGATCCGGTGCATTAGTGCTGGTATGATCGCACCCGTAAGGGATTGCATGCTCTAATATTTTATAGTCGAAACTAGAGCCATTCGCGACTACGTCGACTTCAAACGTTCATAACTTTTGTTTCGTTAGGAGTTACGGAACCCACCATTTGTTTCGTTAGGAGTTACGGAACCCACCACACATGAACGTGATCCTCGTTCAGAGACGAACAAGTTATCGATATGACTAGTCCTATCGGTGCCATTTTTCGGCCCAAAATTCCTTCATTTAGTGCGTTTTTGGAGCATTTCAATGTTTTCGGGTAAATTTGAACCCCCTGATGACAGTCACTCGCGACGATTGGATTCTGCAGTTCAGATCTTTTACATCACGATGTCCTTATGTTCTTAAAGGATCAATGAATACTGCATAAACAAAAAAAAAAACATATTAAAATTTGAATACATCTTGTTCGACGTGTGACGAAAAGGGGGTGCAACACGAGGACTTCCCAGGGGGTCACCGATCCTAGTACTACTCTCGCCCAAGCACGCTTAACTTCGGAGTTCTGATGGGATCCGGTGCATTAGTGCTGGTATGATCGCACCCGTAAGGGATTGCATGCTCTAATATTTTATAGTCGAAACTAGAGCCATTCGCGACTACGTCGACTTCAAACGTTCATAACTTTTGTTTCGTTAGGAGTTACGGAACCCACCACACATGAACGTGATCCTCGTTCAGAGACGAACAAGTTATCGATATGACTAGTCCTATCGGTGCCATTTTTCGGCCCAAAATTCCTTCATTTAGTGCGTTTTCGGAGCATTTCAATGTTTTCGGGTAAATTTGAACCCCCTGATTTGTGACGAAAAGGGGTGCAACACGAGGACTTCCCAGGGGGTCACCCATCCTAGTACTACTCTCGCCCAAGCACGCTTAACTTCGGAGTTCTGATGGGATCCGGTGCATTAGTGCTGGTATGATCGCACCCGTAAGGGATTGCATACTCTAATATTTCATAGTCGAAACTAGAGCCATTCGCGACTACGTCGACTTCAAACGTTCATAACTTTTGTTTCGTTTGGAGTTACGGAACCCACCACACATGAACGTGATCCTCGTTCAGAGACGAACAAGTTACCGATATGACTAGTCCTATCGGTGCCATTTTTCGGCCCAAAATTCCTTCATTTAGTGCGTTTTCGGAGCATTTCAATGTTTTCGGGTAAATTTGAACCCCCTGATGACAGTCACTCGCGACGATTGGATTCTGCAGTTCAGATCTTTTACATCACGATGTCCTTATGTTCTTAAAGGATCAATGAATACTGCATAAACAAAAAAAAAAACATATTAAAATTTGAATACATCTTGTTCGACGTGTGACGAAAAGGGGGTGCAACACGAGGACTTCCCAGGGGGTCACCCATCCTAGTACTACTCTCGCCCAAGCACGCTTAACTTCGGAGTTCTGATGGGATCCGGTGCATTAGTGCTGGTATGATCGCACCCGTAAGGTATTGCATGCTCTAATATTTTATAGTCGAAACTATAGCCATTCGCGACTACGTCGACTTCAAACGTTCATAACTTTTGTTTCGTTAGGAGTTACGGAACCCACCATTTGTTTCGTTAGGAGTTACGGAACCCACCACACATGAACGTGATCCTCGTTCAGAGACGAACAAGTTATCGATATGACTAGTCCTGTCGGTGCCATTTTTCGGCCCAAAATTCCTTCATTTAGTGCGTTTTCGGAGCATTTCAATGTTTTCGGGTAAATTTGAACCCCCTGATGACAGTCACTCGCGACGATTGGATTCTGCAGTTCAGATCTTTTACATCACGATGTCCTTATGTTCTTAAAGGATCAATGAATACAACTTGTTCGACGTGTGACGAAAAGGGGTGCAACACGAGGACTTTCCAGGGGGTCACCCATCCTAGTACTACTCTCGCCCAAGCACGCTTAACTTCGGAGTTCTAATGGGATCCGGTGCATTAGTGCTGGTATGATCGCACCCGTAAGGGATTGCATGCTCTAATATTTTATAGTCGAAACTAGAGCCATTCGCGACTACGTCGACTTCAAACGTGCATAACTTTTGTTTCGTTAGGAGTTACGGAACCCACCACACATGAACGTGATCCTCGTTCAGAGACGAACAAGTTATCGATATGACTAGTCCTATCGGTGCCATTTTTCGGCCCAAAATTCCTTCATTTAGTGCGTTTTCGGAGCATTTCAATGTTTTCGGGTAAATTTGAACCCCCTGATGACAGTCACTCGCGACGATTGGATTCTGCAGTTCAGATCTTTTACATCACGATGTCCTTATGTTCTTAAAGGATCAATGAATACATCTTGTTCGACGTGTGACGAAAAGGGGTGCAACACGAGGACTTCCCAGGGGGTCACCCATCCTAGTACTACTCTCGCCCAAGCACGCTTAACTTCGAAGTTCTAATGGGATCCGGTGCATTAGTGCTGGTATGATCGCACCCGTAAGGGATTGCATGCTCTAATATTTTATAGTCGAAACTAGAGCCATTCGCGACTACGTCGACTTCAAACGTGCATAACTTTTGTTTCGTTAGGAGTTACGGAACCCACCACACATGAACGTGATCCTCGTTCAGAGACGAACAAGTTATCGATATGACTAGTCCTATCGGTGCCATTTTTCGGCCCAAAATTCCTTCATTTAGTGCGTTTTCGGAGCATTTCAATGTTTTCGGGTAAATTTGAACCCCCTGATGACAGTCACTCGCGACGATTGGATTCTGCAGTTCAGATCTTTTACATCACGATGTCCTTATGTTCTTAAAGGATCAATGAATACATCTTGTTCGACGTGTGACGAAAAGGGGTGCAACACGAGGACTTCCCAGGGGGTCACCCATCCTAGTACTACTCTCGCCCAAGCACGCTTAACTTCGAAGTTCTAATGGGATCCGGTGCATTAGTGCTGGTATGATCGCACCCGTAAGGGATTGCATGCTCTAATATTTTATAGTCGAAACTAGAGCCATTCGCGACTACGTCGACTTCAAACGTTCATAACTTTTGTTTCGTTTGGAGTTACGGAACCCACCACACATGAACGTGATCCTCGTTCAGAGACGAATAAGTTATCGACATGACTAGTTCTATCGGTGCCATTTTTCGGCCCAAAATTCCTTCATTTAGTGCGTTTTCGGAGCATTTCAATGTTTTCGGGTAAATTTGAACCCCCTGATTTGTGGCGAAAAGGGGTGCAACACGAGGACTTCCCAGGGGGTCACCTATCCTAGTACTACTCTCGCCCAAGCACGCTTAACTTCGGAGTTCTGATGGGATCCGGTGCATTAGTGCTGGTATGATCGCACCCGTAAGGGATTGCATGCTCTAATATTTTATAGTCGAAACTAGAGCCATTCGCGACTACGTCGACTTCAAACGTTCATAACTTTTGTTTCGTTAGGAGTTACGGAACCCACCATTTGTTTCGTTAGGAGTTACGGAACCCACCACACATGAACGTGATCCTCGTTCAGAGACGAACAAGTTATCGATATGACTAGTCCTATCGGTGCCATTTTTCGGCCCAAAATTCCTTCATTTAGTGCGTTTTTGGAGCATTTCAATGTTTTCGGGTAAATTTGAACCCCCTGATGACAGTCACTCGCGACGATTGGATTCTGCAGTTCAGATCTTTTACATCACGATGTCCTTATGTTCTTAAAGGATCAATGAATACTGCATAAACAAAAAAAAAACATATTAAAATTTGAATACATCTTGTTCGACGTGTGACGAAAAGGGGGTGCAACACGAGGACTTCCCAGGGGGTCACCGATCCTAGTACTACTCTCGCCCAAGCACGCTTAACTTCGGAGTTCTGATGGGATCCGGTGCATTAGTGCTGGTATGATCGCACCCGTAAGGGATTGCATGCTCTAATATTTTATAGTCGAAACTAGAGCCATTCGCGACTACGTCGACTTCAAACGTTCATAACTTTTGTTTCGTTAGGAGTTACGGAACCCACCACACATGAACGTGATCCTCGTTCAGAGACGAACAAGTTATCGATATGACTAGTCCTATCGGTGCCATTTTTCGGCCCAAAATTCCTTCATTTAGTGCGTTTTCGGAGCATTTCAATGTTTTCGGGTAAATTTGAACCCCCTGATTTGTGACGAAAAGGGGTGCAACACGAGGACTTCCCAGGGGGTCACCCATCCTAGTACTACTCTCGCCCAAGCACGCTTAACTTCGGAGTTCTGATGGGATCCGGTGCATTAGTGCTGGTATGATCGCACCCGTAAGGGATTGCATACTCTAATATTTTATAGTCGAAACTAGAGCCATTCGCGACTACGTCGACTTCAAACGTTCATAACTTTTGTTTCGTTTGGAGTTACGGAACCCACCACACATGAACGTGATCCTCGTTCAGAGACGAACAAGTTACCGATATGACTAGTCCTATCGGTGCCATTTTTCGGCCCAAAATTCCTTCATTTAGTGCGTTTTCGGAGCATTTCAATGTTTTCGGGTAAATTTGAACCCCCTGATGACAGTCACTCGCGACGATTGGATTCTGCAGTTCAGATCTTTTACATCACGATGTCCTTATGTTCTTAAAGGATCAATGAATACTGCATAAACAAAAAAAAAAAACATATTAAAATTTGAATACATCTTGTTCGACGTGTGACGAAAAGGGGGTGCAACACGAGGACTTCCCAGGGGGTCACCCATCCTAGTACTACTCTCGCCCAAGCACGCTTAACTTCGAAGTTCTGATGGGATCCGGTGCATTAGTGCTGGTATGATCGCACCCGTAAGGTATTGCATGCTCTAATATTTTATAGTCGAAACTATAGCCATTCGCGACTACGTCGACTTCAAACGTTCATAACTTTTGTTTCGTTAGGAGTTACGGAACCCACCATTTGTTTCGTTAGGAGTTACGGAACCCACCACACATGAACGTGATCCTCGTTCAGAGACGAACAAGTTATCGATATGACTAGTCCTGTCGGTGCCATTTTTCGGCCCAAAATTCCTTCATTTAGTGCGTTTTCGGAGCATTTCAATGTTTTCGGGTAAATTTGAACCCCCTGATGACAGTCACTCGCGACGATTGGATTCTGCAGTTCAGATCTTTTACATCACGATGTCCTTATGTTCTTAAAGGATCAATGAATACATCTTGTTCGACGTGTGACGAAAAGGGGTGCAACACGAGGACTTTCCAGGGGGTCACCCATCCTAGTACTACTCTCGCCCAAGCACGCTTAACTTCGGAGTTCTAATGGGATCCGGTGCATTAGTGCTGGTATGATCGCACCCGTAAGGGATTGCATGCTCTAATATTTTATAGTCGAAACTAGAGCCATTCGCGACTACGTCGACTTCAAACGTGCATAACTTTTGTTTCGTTAGGAGTTACGGAACCTACCACACATGAACGTGATCCTCGTTCAGAGACGAACAAGTTATCGATATGACTAGTCCTATCGGTGCTATTTTTCGGCCCAAAATTCCTTCATTTAGTGCGTTTTCGGAGCATTTCAATGTTTTCGGGTAAATTTGAACCCCCTGATTTGTGACGAAAAGGGGTGCAACACGAGGACTTCCCAGGGGGTCACCCATCCTAGTACTACTCTCGCCCAAGCACGCTTAACTTCGGAGTTCTGATGGGATCCGGTGCATTAGTGCTGGTATGATCGCACCCGTAAGGGATTGCATGCTCTAATATTTTATAGTCGAAACTAGAGCCATTCGCGACTACGTCGACTTCAAACGTTCATAACTTTTGTTTCGTTTGGAGTTACGGAACCCACCACACATGAACGTGATCCTCGTTCAGAGACGAACAAGTTACCGATATAACTAGTCCTATCGGTGCCATTTTTCGGCCCAAAATTCCTTCATTTAGTGCGTTTTCGGAGCATTTCAATGTTTTCGGGTAAATTTGAACCCCCTGATGACAGTCACTCGCGACGATTGGATTCTGCAGTTCAGATCTTTTACATCACGATGTCCTTATGTTCTTAAAGGATCAATGAATACATCTTGTTCGACGTGTGACGAAAAGGGGTGCAACACGAGGACTTCCCAGGGGGTCAACCATCCTAGTACTACTCTCGCCCAAGCACGCTTAACTTCGGAGTTCTAATGGGATCCGGTGCATTAGTGCTGGTATGATCGCACCCGTAAGGGATTGCATGCTCTAATATTTTATAGTCGAAACTAGAGCCATTCGCGACTACGTTGACTTCAAACGTTCATAACTTTTGTTTCGTTTGGAGTTACGGAACCCACCACACATGAACGTGATCCTCGTTCAGAGACGAATAAGTTATCGACATGACTAGTTCTATCGGTGCCATTTTTCGGCCCAAAATTCCTTCATTTAGTGCGTTTTCGGAGCATTTCAATGTTTTCGGGTAAATTTGAACCCCCTGATTTGTGGCGAAAAGGGGTGCAACACGAGGACTTCCCAGGGGGTCACCTATCCTAGTACTACTCTCGCCCAAGCACGCTTAACTTCGGAGTTCTGATGGGATCCGGTGCATTAGTGCTGGTATGATCGCACCCGTAAGGGATTGCATGCTCTAATATTTTATAGTCGAAACTAGAGCCATTCGCGACTACGTCGACTTCAAACGTTCATAACTTTTGTTTCGTTAGGAGTTACGGAACCCACCATTTGTTTCGTTAGGAGTTACGGAACCCACCACACATGAACGTGATCCTCGTTCAGAGACGAACAAGTTATCGATATGACTAGTCCTATCGGTGCCATTTTTCGGCCCAAAATTCCTTCATTTAGTGCGTTTTTGGAGCATTTCAATGTTTTCGGGTAAATTTGAACCCCCTGATGACAGTCACTCGCGACGATTGGATTCTGCAGTTCAGATCTTTTACATCACGATGTCCTTATGTTCTTAAAGGATCAATGAATACTGCATAAACAAAAAAAAAAACATATTAAAATTTGAATACATCTTGTTCGACGTGTGACGAAAAGGGGGTGCAACACGAGGACTTCCCAGGGGGTCACCGATCCTAGTACTACTCTCGCCCAAGCACGCTTAACTTCGGAGTTCTGATGGGATCCGGTGCATTAGTGCTGGTATGATCGCACCCGTAAGGGATTGCATGCTCTAATATTTTATAGTCGAAACTAGAGCCATTCGCGACTACGTCGACTTCAAACGTTCATAACTTTTGTTTCGTTAGGAGTTACGGAACCCACCACACATGAACGTGATCCTCGTTCAGAGACGAACAAGTTATCGATATGACTAGTCCTATCGGTGCCATTTTTCGGCCCAAAATTCCTTCATTTAGTGCGTTTTCGGAGCATTTCAATGTTTTCGGGTAAATTTGAACCCCCTGATTTGTGACGAAAAGGGGTGCAACACGAGGACTTCCCAGGGGGTCACCCATCCTAGTACTACTCTCGCCCAAGCACGCTTAACTTCGGAGTTCTGATGGGATCCGGTGCATTAGTGCTGGTATGATCGCACCCGTAAGGGATTGCATACTCTAATATTTTATAGTCGAAACTAGAGCCATTCGCGACTACGTCGACTTCAAACGTTCATAACTTTTGTTTCGTTTGGAGTTACGGAACCCACCACACATGAACGTGATCCTCGTTCAGAGACGAACAAGTTACCGATATGACTAGTCCTATCGGTGCCATTTTTCGGCCCAAAATTCCTTCATTTAGTGCGTTTTTGGAGCATTTCAATGTTTTCGGGTAAATTTGAACCCCCTGATGACAGTCACTCGCGACGATTGGATTCTGCAGTTCAGATCTTTTACATCACGATGTCCTTATGTTCTTAAAGGATCAATGAATACTGCATAAACAAAAAAAAAAAACATATTAAAATTTGAATACATCTTGTTCGACGTGTGACGAAAAGGGGGTGCAACACGAGGACTTCCCAGGGGGTCACCCATCCTAGTACTACTCTCGCCCAAGCACGCTTAACTTCGGAGTTCTGATGGGATCCGGTGCATTAGTGCTGGTATGATCGCACCCGTAAGGTATTGCATGCTCTAATATTTTATAGTCGAAACTATAGCCATTCGCGACTACGTCGACTTCAAACGTTCATAACTTTTGTTTCGTTAGGAGTTACGGAACCCACCCTTTGTTTCGTTAGGAGTTACGGAACCCACCACACATGAACGTGATCCTCGTTCAGAGACGAACAAGTTATCGATATGACTAGTCCTGTCGGTGCCATTTTTCGGCCCAAAATTCCTTCATTTAGTGCGTTTTCGGAGCATTTCAATGTTTTCGGGTAAATTTGAACCCCCTGATGACAGTCACTCGCGACGATTGGATTCTGCAGTTCAGATCTTTTACATCACGATGTCCTTATGTTCTTAAAGGATCAATGAATACATCTTGTTCGACGTGTGACGAAAAGGGGTGCAACACGAGGACTTTCCAGGGGGTCACCCATCCTAGTACTACTCTCGCCCAAGCACGCTTAACTTCGGAGTTCTAATGGGATCCGGTGCATTAGTGCTGGTATGATCGCACCCGTAAGGGATTGCATGCTCTAATATTTTATAGTCGAAACTAGAGCCATTCGCGACTACGTCGACTTCAAACGTGCATAACTTTTGTTTCGTTAGGAGTTACGGAACCCACCACACATGAACGTGATCCTCGTTCAGAGACGAACAAGTTATCGATATGACTAGTCCTATCGGTGCCATTTTTCGGCCCAAAATTCCTTCATTTAGTGCGTTTTTGGAGCATTTCAATGTTTTCGGGTAAATTTGAACCCCCTGATGACAGTCACTCGCGACGATTGGATTCTGCAGTTCAGATCTTTTACATCACGATGTCCTTATGTTCTTAAAGGATCAATGAATACTGCATAAACAAAAAAAAAAAACATATTAAAATTTGAATACATCTTGTTCGACGTGTGACGAAAAGGGGGTGCAACACGAGGACTTCCCAGGGGGTCACCCATCCTAGTACTACTCTCGCCCAAGCACGCTTAACTTCGGAGTTCTGATGGGATCCGGTGCATTAGTGCTGGTATGATCGCACCCGTAAGGTATTGCATGCTCTAATATTTTATAGTCGAAACTATAGCCATTCGCGACTACGTCGACTTCAAACGTTCATAACTTTTGTTTCGTTAGGAGTTACGGAACCCACCATTTGTTTCGTTAGGAGTTACGGAACCCACCACACATGAACGTGATCCTCGTTCAGAGACGAACAAGTTATCGATATGACTAGTCCTGTCGGTGCCATTTTTCGGCCCAAAATTCCTTCATTTAGTGCGTTTTCGGAGCATTTCAATGTTTTCGGGTAAATTTGAACCCCCTGATGACAGTCACTCGCGACGATTGGATTCTGCAGTTCAGATCTTTTACATCACGATGTCCTTATGTTCTTAAAGGATCAATGAATACATCTTGTTCGACGTGTGACGAAAAGGGGTGCAACACGAGGACTTTCCAGGGGGTCACCCATCCTAGTACTACTCTCGCCCAAGCACGCTTAACTTCGGAGTTCTAATGGGATCCGGTGCATTAGTGCTGGTATGATCGCACCCGTAAGGGATTGCATGCTCTAATATTTTATAGTCGAAACTAGAGCCATTCGCGACTACGTCGACTTCAAACGTGCATAACTTTTGTTTCGTTAGGAGTTACGGAACCCACCACACATGAACGTGATCCTCGTTCAGAGACGAACAAGTTATCGATATGACTAGTCCTATCGGTGCTATTTTTCGGCCCAAAATTCCTTCATTTAGTGCGTTTTCGGAGCATTTCAATGTTTTCGGGTAAATTTGAACCCCCTGATTTGTGACGAAAAGGGGTGCAACACGAGGACTTCCCAGGGGGTCACCCATCCTAGTACTACTCTCGCCCAAGCACGCTTAACTTCGGAGTTCTGATGGGATCCGGTGCATTAGTGCTGGTATGATCGCACCCGTAAGGGATTGCATGCTCTAATATTTTATAGTCGAAACTAGAGCCATTCGCGACTACGTCGACTTCAAACGTTCATAACTTTTGTTTCGTTTGGAGTTACGGAACCCACCACACATGAACGTGATCCTCGTTCAGAGACGAACAAGTTACCGATATAACTAGTCCTATCGGTGCCATTTTTCGGCCCAAAATTCCTTCATTTAGTGCGTTTTCGGAGCATTTCAATGTTTTCGGGTAAATTTGAACCCCCTGATGACAGTCACTCGCGACGATTGGATTCTGCAGTTCAGATCTTTTACATCACGATGTCCTTATGTTCTTAAAGGATCAATGAATACATCTTGTTCGACGTGTGACGAAAAGGGGTGCAACACGAGGACTTCCCAGGGGGTCACCCATCCTAGTACTACTCTCGCCCAAGCACGCTTAACTTCGGAGTTCTAATGGGATCCGGTGCATTAGTGCTGGTATGATCGCACCCGTAAGGGATTGCATGCTCTAATATTTTATAGTCGAAACTAGAGCCATTCGCGACTACGTCGACTTCAAACGTGCATAACTTTTGTTTCGTTAGGAGTTACGGAACCCACCACACATGAACGTGATCCTCGTTCAGAGACGAACAAGTTATCGATATGACTAGTCCTATCGGTGCTATTTTTCGGCCCAAAATTCCTTCATTTAGTGCGTTTTCGGAGCATTTCAATGTTTTCGGGTAAATTTGAACCCCTGATTTGTGACGAAAAGGGGTGCAACACGAGGACTTCCCAGGGGGTCACCCATCCTAGTACTACTCTCGCCCAAGCACGCTTAACTTCGGAGTTCTGATGGGATCCGGTGCATTAGTGCTGGTATGATCGCACCCGTAAGGGATTGCATGCTCTAATATTTTATAGTCGAAACTAGAGCCATTCGCGACTACGTCGACTTCAAACGTTCATAACTTTTGTTTCGTTTGGAGTTACGGAACCCACCACACATGAACGTGATCCTCGTTCAGAGACGAACAAGTTACCGATATAACTAGTCCTATCGGTGCCATTTTTCGGCCCAAAATTCCTTCATTTAGTGCGTTTTCGGAGCATTTCAATGTTTTCGGGTAAATTTGAACCCCCTGATGACAGTCACTCGCGACGATTGGATTCTGCAGTTCAGATCTTTTACATCACGATGTCCTTATGTTCTTAAAGGATCAATGAATACATCTTGTTCGACGTGTGACGAAAAGGGGTGCAACACGAGGACTTCCCAGGGGGTCACCCATCCTAGTACTACTCTCGCCCAAGCACGCTTAACTTCGGAGTTCAAATGGGATCCGGTGCATTAGTGCTGGTATGATCGCACCCGTAAGGGATTGCATGCTCTAATATTTTATAGTCGAAACTAGAGCCATTCGCGACTACGTCGACTTCAAACGTTCATAACTTTTGTTTCGTTAGGAGTTACGAAACCCACCATGCTGGGTTTCGATGTCCCGGGGTATCAAAAAATGCGGAACCGATAACCCCGAACGAAATCCCGTCGCCGGAAACTGGATCCCCGACTCATCCGCAGGAGTCCGACCTTTGGAGACTACGCGCCCGAAGACACGCAGCCCGCCCCCAGCCGATTTTCTCCCGCGAGTCGGATCCACGAACGTGAACCACACAAACGGAGCCGGGCTCGACCCGAGCATCGCCGCGGGATAAACCCGCGGCTAAACCCTTGCCGAGCCCCCGTCGGGGCTCGCGATCGATCGATCGCGTGGGGCTGCCCAGCAGCCCCCGGCGGTGAGTCCGGCGACTCACCGCCGTCACCGGAGGTGGGGGGAGCCACCAGCCGCGGCGCCAGCCCGCGGCGGTTCCCCCCGGCGATCGAGCTAGGGCTCGATCGCCCCCAGCCGCGGCGTCCAGCCGCGGCTCTCCTCGGTGCGCGCCGGCGGTCGAAGCCCTAGGCTCGACCGCCACCCCCTCGGCTCCCAGCCGAGGGCTTTCCTCGATCCCGACGGGGATCTCTAGACCGCCGGCGGTCCGGTGGTCTTCAACCACCACCGCGCGGTCTATCCCCGTCCCCGGGTTCGTCGTTTTTCCCGGATCTTGTGTTCATGTAGTATCACAATTTAATTCATATAAATTCACACGAAGGAGTTTATGATTGTACCTTTGATTCGTTGTGCGGAGAAACGAAATCAAGTTGAAGACCTTTGGATCTTCCCACGTATTCCTTGCACTTCGTTCGAACGTCGGGTGGGCGACGATCTATCGAACACCTATGGATCTCCTTCAACTCTCTAGAATATCAAGTATGATAATCTTGTCTTATGATTTATGAAGGCCATGTAGTGCTTTTATAGGCTACGTAGGGGATCTAAAGGAGGTGGAATATTGGGCTTCCAATATTGAAGATTAAATTGAGCCCACTGCCCAAGTCCATTAATCCTTATCAATATTAATTAATTTATTTTCCACTATATAAATTAATTGCACTCCCAATATTAAACCATATTATTTCAAATAATATTTCTCCGGTAGTATTTATTTATTCCGTGTATTTAAGATTTAAATATCCATGAATAAAATTAATTTATTGCTAATTAATTTATTCATCTCTTTAATCCGAGACTAGTACCATTCAACCTTAATTATTGTGCGGAACGAATCCACTCATGAGGTTTACACAATAATTCCTTATGAACTCATCTCGGGGATATTATCAACCCTTACGGGATACACTGTCCGGTCAATTATTCACGGCATGTCATATATAAAATATAGTGACCCAACTTAACCGGAAATTAACCTAATAATTAAATCGGTTAATTCCTTTGGTAAATCAAAGTTACTTATATTAAATATACACACCCGCAATAATATCGGGGATTAAGAATAAAATACACTGAGACTCGAATCGATTATCGCCGGCAATCCTAATCGATGAATCTCAACGATCCGCTCAATA
Organism: Euphrasia confusa; assembly: GCA_954870475.1. Classification (NCBI taxonomy): domain Eukaryota; kingdom Viridiplantae; phylum Streptophyta; class Magnoliopsida; order Lamiales; family Orobanchaceae; genus Euphrasia; species Euphrasia confusa. The sequence continues at coordinate 222,399 of CATPAB010000412.1, forward strand.
CACCAAGTGTACAAGTGTGATAAAATAATTAAGATAAATTATTTTCTCTCTCACACAACGACTATACCGATGGATTGGTCCGTGTCCATCTAGGTCGTGAGCAACTGTTTGATTAAATACGAGTAACCGATAGTATGATCTTCTGTGCGCCCATGCTTGCACCATACTAACTACAACGTATAAAATCCAGGACTATATTTTGCATATATTTAATTAATAATAATTAAACGCAAAACAATTGTTCGTTAATTTAATAGATTAAATGCTATAATCGGGAGTTTACCGTTACTTAAATCTAGACATTAAGTACACAACTCCAACAATCTCCCACTTGTACTAAGGTCTAGTCATTTCCTCCAAACTCCCGGTTCCCATACTCATCACGTGCTTAAGGTGTACTTCCGAGAAGTACTATGTGAATGAGCACTCTAGGTTGCCGCTCTGAAGTTATCTTGGTGACTACTACGTCGTCTCCCTGACGATGACTCGTATCAGGTGGTACTTGCACTATGTGTTATCATCACTTTTTAGACTTATGACTTCTTCCAGTTTATCACGCACCGCTATAAAATAGCCTTTGATAAACTAAGAGTCATTTCCAAGTCTTAGAGGTTATCCCGGAACCTAACCAAACCTTCCGCTGCCTCTGAGGCTGCTATTCGGTTATGAGAGAGTCTGAGAAGCATCCCGCTTATCACTCTTTCATATTAAAGGTTCCACATTTTTCCAAAAGTGAACACATAGCCTGATATCGACTTACACTGGTCCTTCTCTGATTTGAAATTTGAGAATATGTAATCTAAGAAAATTTCGTTTGAATATTTCTTATCCAGATTACTTTGATATCCTCCCACTACGCTGACCGCATAGTTGATATCAGGTTCTTGTTTTCTAACATTGCATTTAAGCTTTCCACACAAGGTGTAGGAAACTGCTTAGTATCATCTATCTCCTTAATGTGTTCGAAACACATGACCTTAGATAGATATACATGTTCTGTCTCTGAAAGGCAACGACCTTTCTCAGAATTATGCATGTTAAAACAAACCATAATCGTATAAGATATACAGGAGAAGTACAATGTTCTTATCCCTAGATCATAAGATCTCAAGAACATGCTCTAACTTCTACTTAATCTTATATCCCGATTTATTTAGACAACCATTATTTTATGCTTGATAATATCTTTACATTGTTGCCAATGATAAAATACTATCTACACAAAATTCCGAGAAACACCACCTTGTTTCCATTACGTCTCCAATACACCTATCGTCTCTGCCTTTTTGATGAATCCATTGAATGGATTATCCCATCAATACGCAAGTTCCACGATTCATAGCTTTGTAACCATCCATAAATGGATTTACCAAGCTCGTACTCTAAATGATCTAGCCTCTTAACAATAATCCTTATTGTTTTTCAAACAGGCTCATTTAGATCTAGTACTGCCTTTATGCAGAGCTAGGGATCGATTTCATGTTTACTAGATCCAGAGTCCGAACTCCTCTAGTCTTATGAATATCTCCGGTTGTTCAACAACCTCCCACTGCAATGGCGTCCCGGTGTATAACAGTAATAACAATAGGTGCAGTGTGTGGTGTACTTCTACTCGGTTTGGCTGGTTCCCAGTCTTTTGTCCTTTTTCTCATTCCAAGGTATTAATTCAGTTCAGGCTTTGTGGTTCATCTAATAGTCTTCCTTTATGAACCGAACGAAAGTTCTTCTGGTTCATAGTACTATAGAACACACAATACTTCGTTCACCTAGGATATCCTACAATCACACAGAATGTGTTATTGTCTCCAGAAATATCCATAGAACATAGGTAGTTCCGAACAACTTGTTCTCTTTTACTTTTAGATTTCCTTTTCTTATTTTCAACACACCATCTCTACACGTAAGTGTATGGCGCGGCCCCTTGGGATTGAATCCCAATCTTTGATTATGCTATGTGTTATTTAGATAGGCGATGGCCTCCGCGACCGAGTCGCAGGCTTCTAATGGATATACTTTAATGGTTCCCCATAACAGCTATGTGTCCATTGACTAGTCAAAACACTTTGCTTTTATGGCACATTTAAGTACTCTAATCCATCATTGAGTATTCTTGAAAGAACTACTCGTGTCTTTCTAATTCACACATGTGACTGCATATCTAATCATTTCCAATACTAGTCCGAATTCTATCCTTTATGAATAAAGGTTTGCTTAGATGTATTATCCTCCAAATTCAATTCTTAGGTCGGAAGGTCCATTCCTTCAAATATAATTGATCAAATCAATTTCGACCTTTTGAATCTTATTTGAAAATACTACTAAGTACAAGAATTCACAAGTATAATGATTTAATAAAGAAACATATCTAATTAAGTAAAACAAGTTATAGAACGGTTTGTTGCATCGTGGTAGACTTAGGATCTATCATTCATATATTGCTATCTAATGTACCAGAATAGATAATGCCATCATTTCTTATCAAAATCATCCAATGATTAAAGAAATAAAATATCCATTCATAAATAATAGAAATCCAGAACAAAATGTTCTTTCTAAAATAAAGGGTACATAATGCAATAATCTTGAAATGAAATCCTATTTAACTACTAAAGCAGATAAATGTCTTCCACCGCAACAGCTGCCTCCTCTACAGCTTTTGCCCGTGTAGACTCGAACTCTCCTTCTCTAAGTCGCCGGGTTTTCTGGAACCCCTGCATTCAAAATGCACATACCGTCAGTGGTTCCATATCTACACACCAGATTTCTGGTAGATAATACCACTGACTATGTTTTTACGACTAAAGAAAAATTCGTACCTCTGAGAGGACAAGATGTAGACCCCCAGTACTCAGACTGCTTCCTTTGGGGATATTTGCCAGAAGGCTTCTTTATCCCACCCTTTGGTCCAAGTCCCTTAGGACCACCGGACCCCCTTGTCTTCTTCTCCTTTTCCTTGCCTTTAGGTCCGAAACCTTTGGCTTTGGCTATAAGAGCTTGCGATTGTTTCAACTCGTCTAAAAGATCCATCATCTCAAAAACATGATCAAGTGTTTCATCGAAGTAACAGATCTTTATCAGTATCCTCATCGCCTCTTTTCTAGCCTCCCCATCATGTCCAAACATCAACTTGAGTTTAAGCATGACATCATGATTAATGGCTAATGAACGAGCACTATCCCATTTTTCAAAATCAAAAAACTCATCCTCAGTTGAGTTAATGGTGAGTCCAGGAGGACAAGTTTCACTGAGTACGTCTTTGTACTCCTTTACAGTCTGAGCAATGTCTAACCCTTCCTTCCATTCAACACAGTATGGAACCAGTGCGTCAAATTCCTCAAGTATTAACTCAAGTGGATTCATAGCAATACTCTAAACCTATAAGCACATTTAAACAAACAATTAATTTAATATCCGATATTATCTCCCTCAAATAATATCATTAAATCACTAATCACATCTAAAATCCCATCAGATAAGGCAAGCCACGATAGTGTGGACGTTTACCCATCCAAATGATTTAGCAATTAGATTTGCTTTGGTCGTACATCACTATAGCGTTACTTCGATGGGAAGAATACTATAGAGCGTACCTAAGTGTAAACCATTACTCAGTATCTAAGAAGATCGTTTGGGACTGCATATCGGCGCAAGCCACGATAGTGTGGACGTTTACGTTAACACACGATCCTTCACTTTCTTCTATAACTGTCTACATCAATCGTTCTAAAATCCCATTCAATGCAGCAAGCCACGATAGTGTGGACGTTTACTACACCAAAAGATTTATACAATTGACATCCAATTACTTGAACCATTCAATTTCGTAAATCAAGACGCGGGGAATCATAAGTGAAACTCGAAGTTTCTAACCAGTGATTCACCATGCGAACAACCCTATCTCTCATTAGATGAGGGAGCCGAGCAGACAATCGATCCACCTTAAAAAAAAATGGTACGAATGTCTCTAATTTGTGTCATCCACATGACCAAGTGGCTCTGGCTCCATTCCACTCCCCGGGGTGAGAATGAGTCGACTTGAAGTCAGTTTCAGAAAGACAAATTAGGCATTGTTTGATAAACTTAATCAATGTTTCTTGTAAAAGGAATTACAAGAATTCTCCTACAATGACACATCTATACGAACTTCAAAAGTCCATAAGAGTCACCAAGAGAACAGTAATGGAGACCATGGGAATGTTTCCATCCCCTCTCCCACTTAGCTTTTTATAACAAAGGGATACGCTATCTAATGCATAATTAAACACATAAGCATGCATACAAGTAATAAAGCACATAGCACATAGTCAAAATAATGCTAGAAAAAATTATTTTCCGACTATCATGGCTTTATTCCATCTCCGTATGCTTCTTCTAGTCTTTAGTCTTCGTTCTTGAATGCTCCATGTGACGAGAATATTAATTCCAATATTTAAATCTATTTATTTTTAATAAATCCAAAAGATACTCAATTCGAAAATTAAGTCAATCGAATAAATCAAAATAAAATTAAATATTATTAATATTTTTATTTATTTATTATCCCATCTAATTCTATTAAATCTCTAGAATAATCTATCCAAGTCAAACTTGGAATATTCTAGAAGACTTCTATAATAGAATAAGGAAATAAAATAAATTAGGACTCTACTACTTTCCAAGATTAATTAATTTCCATTACTATGAAAATTCCCATTAAATAGGAATAATCAATTAGGAAATAAATTAATCCTAAATTAATTATTATTCCTTTCTAATTCTATTAAATCTCTAGGATCCTATTCCAAGTAGAACTCGGAATACTCTAGAAGACTTCCATAATAGAATAAGGAATAAAATTAATATTAATTAATTCTTTTCCTAATCCATGAGAATTCCCAAAAATAGGAAAAACTCAAATAGGAAAAACGAATCAATTAGGAAAGCGAATCTAGGTAGGAGTAGCACGGGATGGGAGTTCCCTCACCACCCCACCATCATCGGCCGACCGCCGGGAGGGAGCACCCGCCGCCGCCGCCTCAGCCGGCCAGCCGCCACCGTCGCCGGCGACGACCCACGGCCGAAGGGGCGCGACGCCCCCACCCTTTGGGCGATCGATTGGGGTCGATCAAGGGGAGTTGATCGATCCCGGTCCTTCGTCCTCTTCGTCTTCTTCGTCACACGCGTTCTCCGGCGGTCATCTCGGCATCGATCCAACGTAAATAAATTACAAGAAATAAATTTACAATTCCGGTATCGATTCTATACATGAAATCGACCCTATACATTTTCCGGAAAAACATAGAACAATAATAATAAATCTAAATTCGGTCAACCCCCGAATTTTTACTATTACAAGCATTCATCCACACAAAACGAATCTCGACATGTCCGAGAGTTTAATAAACGAACAATCATGGTAAATTAAATAGCAATTAATTAAACGAATAATTAACAATTAATTAAACCATGATAGTCGGAATCCCTGCAAGGTAGAACACAATTGAATACATACATGAACACGAACCAAACGCTCTGATACCAATTGCTGAGTTTCGATGTCCCGGGGTATCAAAAAATGCGGAACCGATAACCCCGAACGAAATCCCGTCGCCGGAAACTGGATCCCCGACTCATCCGCAGGAGTCCGACCTTTGGAGACTACGCGCCCGAAGACACGCAGCCCGCTCCCAGCCGATTTTCTCCCGCGATTCGGATCCACGAACGCGAACCACACAAACGGAGCCGGGCTCGACCCGAGCATCGCCGCGGGATAAACCCGCGGCTAAACCCTAGCCGAGCCCCCGTCGGGGCTCGCGATCGATCGATCGCGTGGGGCTGCCCAGCAGCCCCCGGTGGTGAGTCCGGCGACTCACCGCCGTCACCGGAGGTGGGGGGAGCCACCAGCCGCGGCGCCAGCCCGCGGCGGTTCCCCCCGGTGATCGAGCTAGGGCTCGATCGCCCCCAGCCGCGGCGTCCAGCCGCGGCTCTCCTCGGTGCGCGCCGGCGGTCGAAGCCCTAGGCTCGACCGCCACCCCCTCGGCTCCCAGCCGAGGGCTTTCCTCGATCCCGGCGGGGATCTCTAGACCGCCGGCGGTCCGGTGGTCTTCAACCACCACCGCGCGGTCTATCCCCGTCCCCGGGTTCGTCGTTTTTCCCGGATCTTGTGTTCATGTAGTATCACAATTTAATTCATATAAATTCACACGAAGGAGTTTATGATTGTACCTTTGATTCGTTGTGCGGAGAAACGAAATCAAGTTGAAGACCTTTGGATCTTCCCACGTATTCCTTGCACTTCGTTCGAACGTCGGGTGGGCGACGATCTATCGAACACCTATGGATCTCCTTCAACTCTCTAGAATATCAAGTATGATAATCTTGTCTTATGATTTATGAAGGCCATGTAGTGCTTTTATAGGCTACGTAGGGGATCTAAAGGAGGTGGAATATTGGGCTTCCAATATTGAAGATTAAATTGAGCCCACTGCCCAAGTCCATTAATCCTTATCAATATTAATTAATTTATTTTCCACTATATAAATTAATTGCACTCCCAATATTAAACCATATTATTTCAAATAATATTTCTCCGGTAGTATTTATTTATTCCGTGTATTTAAGATTTAAATATCCATGAATAAAATTAATTTATTGCTAATTAATTTATTCATCTCTTTAATCCGAGACTAGTACCATTCAACCTTAATTATTGTGCGGAACGAATCCACTCATGAGGTTTACACAATAATTCCTTATGAACTCATCTCGGGGATATTATCAACCCTTACGGGATACACTGTCCGGTCAATTATTCACGGCATGTCATATATAAAATATAGTGACCCAACTTAACCGGAAATTAACCTAATAATTAAATCGGTTAATTCCTTTGGTAAATCAAAGTTACTTATATTAAATATACACACCCGCAATAATATCGGGGATTAAGAATAAAATACACTGAGACTCGAATCGATTATCGCCGGCAATCCTAATCGATGAATCTCAACGATCCGCTCAATACACCAAGTGTACAAGTGTGATAAAATAATTAAGATAAATTATTTTCTCTCTCACACAACGACTATACCGATGGATTGGTCCGTGTCCATCTAGGTCGTGAGCAACTGTTTGATTAAATACGAGTAACCGATAGTATGATCTTCTGTGCGCCCATGCTTGCACCATACTAACTACAACGTATAAAATCCAGGACTATATTTTGCATATATTTAATTAATAATAATTAAACGCAAAACAATTGTTCGTTAATTTAATAGATTAAATGCTATAATCGGGAGTTTACCGTTACTTAAATCTAGACATTAAGTACACAACTCCAACACACCACACATGAACGTGATCCTCGTTCAGAGACGAACAAGTTATCGATATGACTAGTCCTATCGGTGCCATTTTTCGGCCCAAAATTCCTTCATTTAGTGCGTTTTTGGAGCATTTCAATGTTTTCGGGTAAATTTGAACCCCCTGATGACAGTCACTCGCGACGATTGGATTCTGCAGTTCAGATCTTTTACATCACGATGTCCTTATGTTCTTAAAGGATCAATGAATACATCTTGTTCGACGTGTGACGAAAAGGGGTGCAACACGAGGACTTCCCAAGGGGTCACCCATCCTAGTACTACTCTCGCCCAAGCACGCTTAACTTCGGAGTTCTAATGGGATCCGATGCATTAGTGCTGGTATGATCGCACCTGTAAGGGATTGCATGCTCTAATATTTTATAGTCGAAACTAGAGCCATTCGCGACTACGTCGACTTCAAACGTTCATAACTTTTGTTTCGTTAGGAGTTACGGAACCCACCACACATGAACGTGATCCTCGTTCAGAGATGAACAAGTTATCGATATGACTAGTCCTATCGGTGCCATTTTTCGGCCCAAAATTCCTTCATTTAGTGCGTTTTCGGAGCATTTCAATGTTTTCGGGTAAATTTGAACCCCCTGATTTGTGACGAAAAGGGGTGCAACACGAGAACTTCCCAGGGGGTCACCCATCCTAGTACTACTCTCGCCCAAGCACGCTTAACTTCGGAGTTCTGATGGGATCCGGTGCATTAGTGCTGGTATGATCGCACCCGTAAGGGATTGCATGCTCTAATATTTTATAGTCGAAACTAGAGCCATTCGCGACTACGTCGACTTCAAACGTTCATAACTTTTGTTTCGTTTGGAGTTACGGAACCCACCACACATGAACGTGATCCTCGTTCAGAGACGAACAAGTTACCGATATAACTAGTCCTATCGGTGCCATTTTTCGGCCCAAAATTCCTTCATTTAGTGCGTTTTCGGAGCATTTCAATGTTTTCGGGTAAATTTGAACCCCCTGATGACAGTCACTCGCGACGATTGGATTCTGCAGTTCAGATCTTTTACATCACGATGTCCTTATGTTCTTAAAGGATCAATGAATACATCTTGTTCGAGGTGTGACGAAAAGGGGTGCAACACGAGGTCTTCCCAGGGGGTCACCCATCCTAGTACTACTCTCGCCCAAGCACGTTTAACTTCGGAGTTCTAATGGGATCCGGTGCATTAGTGCTGGTATGATCGCACCCGTAAGGGATTGCATGCTCTAATATTTTATAGTCGAAACTAGAGCCATTCGCGACTACGTCGACTTCAAACGTTCATAACTTTTGTTTCGTTAGGAGTTACGGAACCCACCACACATGAACGTGATCCTCGTTCAGAGACGAACAAGTTATCGATATGACTAGTCCTATCGGTGCCATTTTTCGGCCCAAAATTCCTTCATTTAGTGCGTTTTTGGAGCATTTCAATGTTTTCGGGTAAATTTGAACCCCCTGATGACAGTCACTCGCGACGATTGGATTCTGCAGTTCAGATCTTTTACATCACGATGTCCTTATGTTCTTAAAGGATCAATGAATACATCTTGTTCGACGTGTGACGAAAAGGGGTGCAACACGAGGACTTCCCAGGGGGTCACCCATCATAGTACTACTCTCGCCCAAGCACGCTTAACTTCGGAGTTCTAATGGGATCCGGTGCATTAGTGCTGGTATGATCGCACCCGTAAGGGATTGCATGCTCTAATATTTTATAGTCGAAACTAGAGCCATTCGCGACTACGTCGACTTCAAACGTTCATAACTTTTGTTTCGTTAGGAGTTACGGAACCCACCACACATGAACGTGATCCTCGTTCAGAGACGAACAAGTTATCGATATGACTAGTCCTATCGGTGCCATTTTTCGGCCCAAAATTCCTTCATTTAGTGCGTTTTCGGAGCATTTCAATGTTTTCGGGTAAATTTGAACCCCCTGATTTGTGACGAAAAGGGGAGCAACACGAGGACTTCCCAGGGGGTCACCCATCCTAGTACTACTCTCGCCCAAGCACGCTTCACTTCGGAGTTCTGATGGGATCCGGTGCATTAGTGCTGGTATGATCGCACCCGTAACGGATTGCATGCTCTAATATTTTATAGTCGAAACTAGAGCCATTCGCGACTACGTCGACTTCAAACGTTCATAACTTTTGTTTCGTTTGGAGTTACGGAACCCACCAAACATGAACGTGATCCTCGTTCAGAGACGTACAAGTTACCGATATAACTAGTCCTATCGGTGCCATTTTTCGGCCCAAAATTCCTTCATTTAGTGCGTTTTCGGAGCATTTCAATGTTTTCGGGTAAATTTGAACCCCCTGATGACAGTCACTCGCGACGATTGGATTCTGTAGTTCAGATCTTTTACATCACGATGTCCTTATGTTCTTAAAGGATCAATGAATACATCTTGTTCGACGTGTGACGAAAAGGGGTGCAACACGAGGACTTCCCAGGGGGTCACCCATACTAGTACTACTCTCGCCCAAGCACGCTTAACTTCGGAGTTCTAATGGGATCCGGTGCATTAGTGCTGGTATGATCGCACCCGTAAGGGATTGCATGCTCTAATATTTTATAGTCGAAACTAGAGCCATTCGCGACTACGTCGACTTCAAACGTTCATAACTTTTGTTTCGTTAGGAGTTACGGAACCCACCACACATGAACGTGATCCTCGTTCAGAGACGAACAAGTTATCGATATGACTAGTCCTATCGGTGCCATTTTTCGGCCCAAAATTCCTTCATTTAGTGCATTTTCGGAGCATTTCAATGTTTTCGGGTAAATTTGAACCCCCTGATTTGTGACGAAAAGGGGTGCAACACGAGGACTTCCCAGGGGGTCACCCATCCTAGTACTACTCTCGCCCAAGCACGCTTCACTTCGGAGTTCTGATGGGATCCGGTGCATTAGTGCTGGTATGATCGCACCCGTAACGGATTGCATGCTCTAATATTTTATAGTCGAAACTAGAGCCATTCGCGACTACGTCGACTTCAAACGTTCATAACTTTTGTTTCGTTTGGAGTTACGGAACCCACCAAACATGAACGTGATCCTCGTTCAGAGACGAACAAGTTACCGATATAACTAGTCCTATCGGTGCCATTTTTCGGCCCAAAATTCCTTCATTTAGTGCGTTTTCGGAGCATTTCAATGTTTTCGGGTAAATTTGAACCCCCTGATGACAGTCACTCGCGACGATTGGATTCTGCAGTTCAGATCTTTTACATCACGATGTCCTTATGTTCTTAAAGGATCAATGAATACATCTTGTTCGACGTGTGACGAAAAGGGGTGCAACACGAGGACTTCCCAGGGGGTCACCCATCCTAGTACTACTCTCGCCCAAGCACGCTTAACTTCGGAGTTCTAATGGGATCCGGTGCATTAGTGCTGGTATGATCGCACCTGTAAGGGATTGCATGCTCTAATATTTTATAGTCGAAACTAGAGCCATTCGCGACTACGTCGACTTCAAACGTTCATAACTTTTGTTTCGTTAGGAGTTACGGAACCCACCACACATGAACGTGATCCTCGTTCAGAGACGAACAAGTTATCAATATGACTAGTCCTATCGGTGCCATTTTTCGGCCCAAAATTCCTTCATTTAGTGCGTTTTCGGAGCATTTCAATGTTTTCGGGTAAATTTGAACCCCCTGATTTGTGACGAAAAGGGGTGCAACACGAGAACTTCCCAGGGGGTCACCCATCCTAGTACTACTCTCGCCCAAGCACGCTTAACTTCGGAGTTCTGATGGGATCCGGTGCATTAGTGCTGGTATGATCGCACCCGTAAGGGATTGCATGCTCTAATATTTTATAGTCGAAACTAGAGCCATTCGCGACTACGTCGACTTCAAACGTTCATAACTTTTGTTTCGTTTGGAGTTACGGAACCCACCACACATGAACGTGATCCTCGTTCAGAGACGAACAAGTTACCGATATAACTAGTCCTATCGGTGCCATTTTTCGGCCCAAAATTCCTTCATTTAGTGCGTTTTCGGAGCATTTCAATGTTTTCGGGTAAATTTGAACCCCCTGATGACAGTCACTCGCGACGATTGGATTCTGCAGTTCAGATCTTTTACATCACGATGTCCTTATGTTCTTAAAGGATCAATGAATACATCTTGTTCGAGGTGTGACGAAAAGGGGTGCAACACGAGGACTTCCCAGGGGGTCACCCATCCTAGTACTACTCTCGCCCAAGCACGCTTAACTTCGGAGTTCTAATGGGATCCGGTGCATTAGTGCTGGTATGATCGCACCCGTAAGGGATTGCATGCTCTAATATTTTATAGTCGAAACTAGAGCCATTCGCGACTACGTCGACTTCAAACGTTCATAACTTTTGTTTCGTTAGGAGTTACGGAACCCACCACACATGAACGTGATCCTCGTTCAGAGACGAACAAGTTATCGATATGACTAGTCCTATCGGTGCCATTTTTCGGCCCAAAATTCCTTCATTTAGTGCGTTTTTGGAGCATTTCAATGTTTTCGGGTAAATTTGAACCCCCTGATGACAGTCACTCGCGACGATTGGATTCTGCAGTTCAGATCTTTTACATCACGATGTCCTTATGTTCTTAAAGGATCAATGAATACATCTTGTTCGACGTGTGACGAAAAGGGGTGCAACACGAGGACTTCCCAGGGGGTCACCCATCCTAGTACTACTCTCGCCCAAGCACGCTTAACTTCGGAGTTCTAATGGGATCCGGTGCATTAGTGCTGGTATGATCGCACCCGTAAGGGATTGCATGCTCTAATATTTTATAGTCGAAACTAGAGCCATTCGCGACTACGTCGACTTCAAACGTTCATAACTTTTGTTTCGTTAGGAGTTACGGAACCCACCACACATGAACGTGATCCTCGTTCAGAGACGAACAAGTTATCGATATGACTAGTCCTATCGGTGCCATTTTTCGGCCCAAAATTCCTTCATTTAGTGCGTTTTTGGAGCATTTCAATGTTTTCGGGTAAATTTGAACCCCCTGATGACAGTCACTCGCGACGATTGGATTCTGCAGTTCAGATCTTTTACATCACGATGTCCTTATGTTCTTAAAGGATCAATGAATACATCTTGTTCGACGTGTGACGAAAAGGGGTGCAACACGAGGACTTCCCAGGGGGTCACCCATCCTAGTACTACTCTCGCCCAAGCACGCTTAACTTCGGAGTTCTAATGGGATCCGGTGCATTAGTGCTGGTATGATCGCACCCGTAAGGGATTGCATGCTCTAATATTTTATAGTCGAAACTAGAGCCATTCGCGACTACGTCGACTTCAAACGTTCATAACTTTTGTTTCGTTAAGAGTTACGGAACCCACCACACATGAACGTGATCCTCGTTCAGAGACGAACAAGTTATCGATATGACTAGTCCTATCGGTGCCATTTTTCGGCCCAAAATTCCTTCATTTAGTGCGTTTTCGGAGCATTTCAATGTTTTCGGGTAAATTTGAACCCCCTGATTTGTGACGAAAAGGGGTGCAACACGAGGACTTCCCAGGGGGTCACCCATCCTAGTACTACTCTCGCCCAAGCACGCTTCACTTCGGAGTTCTGATGGGATCCGGTGCATTAGTGCTGGTATGATCGCACCCGTAACGGATTGCATGCTCTAATATTTTATAGTCGAAACTAGAGCCATTCGCGACTACGTCGACTTCAAACGTTCATAACTTTTGTTTCGTTTGGAGTTACGGAACCCACCAAACATGAACGTGATCCTCGTTCAGAGACGTACAAGTTACCGATATAACTAGTCCTATCGGTGCCATTTTTCGGCCCAAAATTCCTTCATTTAGTGCGTTTTCGGAGCATTTCAATGTTTTCGGGTAAATTTGAACCCCCTGATGACAGTCACTCGCGACGATTGGATTCTGCAGTTCAGATCTTTTACATCACGATGTCCTTATGTTCTTAAAGGATCAATGAATACATCTTGTTCGACGTGTGACGAAAAGGGGTGCAACACGAGGACTTCCCAGGGGGTCACCCATCCTAGTACTACTCTCGCCCAAGCACGCTTAACTTCGGAGTTCTAATGGGATCCGGTGCATTAGTGCTGGTATGATCGCACCCGTAAGGGATTGCATGCTCTAATATTTTATAGTCGAAACTAGAGCCATTCGCGACTACGTCGACTTCAAACGTTCATAACTTTTGTTTCGTTAGGAGTTACGGAACCCACCACACATGAACGTGATCCTCGTTCAGAGACGAACAAGTTATCGATATGACTAGTCCTATCGGTGCCATTTTTCGGCCCAAAATTCCTTCATTTAGTGCGTTTTCGGAGCATTTCAATGTTTTCGGGTAAATTTGAACCCCCTGATTTGTGACGAAAAGGGGTGCAACACGAGGACTTCCCAGGGGGTCACCCATCCTAGTACTACTCTCGCCCAAGCACGCTTCACTTCGGAGTTCTGATGGGATCCGGTGCATTAGTGCTGGTATGATCGCACCCGTAACGGATTGCATGCTCTAATATTTTATAGTCGAAACTAGAGCCATTCGCGACTACGTCGACTTCAAACGTTCATAACTTTTGTTTCGTTTGGAGTTACGGAACCCACCAAACATGAACGTGATCCTCGTTCAGAGACGAACAAGTTACCGATATAACTAGTCCTATCGGTGCCATTTTTCGGCCCAAAATTCCTTCATTTAGTGCGTTTTCGGAGCATTTCAATGTTTTCGGGTAAATTTGAACCCCCTGATGACAGTCACTCGCGACGATTGGATTCTGCAGTTCAGATCTTTTACATCACGATGTCCTTATGTTCTTAAAGGATCAATGAATACATCTTGTTCGACGTGTGACGAAAAGGGGTGCAACACGAGGACTTCCCAGGGGGTCACCCATCCTAGTACTACTCTCGCCCAAGCACGCTTAACTTCGGAGTTCTAATGGGATCCGGTGCATTAGTGCTGGTATGATCGCACCCGTAAGGGATTGCATGCTCTAATATTTTATAGTCGAAACTAGAGCCATTCGCGACTACGTCGACTTCAAACGTTCATAACTTTTGTTTCGTTAGGAGTTACGGAACCCACCACACATGAACGTGATCCTCGTTCAGAGAAGAACAAGTAATCAATATGACTAGTCCTATCGGTGCCATTTTTCGGCCCAAAATTCCTTCATTTAGTGCGTTTTCGGAGCATTTCAATGTTTTCGGGTAAATTTGAACCCCCTGATGACAGTCACTCGCGACGATTGGATCTGCAGTTCAGATCTTTTACATCACGATGTCCTTATGTTCTTAAAGGATCAATTAATACATCTTGTTCGACGTGTGACGAAAAGGGGTGCAACACGAGGACTTCCCAGGGGGTCACCCATCCTAGTACTACTCTCGCCCAAGCACGCTTAACTTCGGAGTTCTGATGGGATCCGGTGCATTAGTGCTGGTATGATCGCACCCGTAAGGGATTGCATGCTCTAATATTTTATAGTCGAAACTAGAGCCATTCGCGACTATGTCGACTTCAAACGTTCATAACTTTTGTTTCGTTAGGAGTTACGGAACCCACCACACATGAACGTGATCCTCGTTCAGAGACGAACAAGTTATCGATATGACTAGTCCTATCGGTGCCATTTTTCGGCCCAAAATTCCTTCATTTAGTGCGTTTTCGGAGAATTTCAATGTTTTCGGGTAAATTTGAACCCCCTGATGACAGTCACTCGCGACGATTGGATTCTGCAGTTCAGATCTTTTACATCACGATGTCCTTATGTTCTTAAAGGATCAATGAATACATCTTGTTCGACGTGTGACGAAAAGGGGTGCAACACGAGGACTTCCCAGGGGGTCACCCATCCTAGTACTACTCTCGCCCAAGCGCGCTTAACTTCGGAGTTCTGATGGGATCCGGTGCATTAGTGCTGGTATGATCGCACCCGTAAAGGATTGCATGCTCTTATATTTTATAGTCGAAACTAGAGCCATTCGCGACTACGTCGACTTCAAACGTTCATAACTTTTGTTTCGTTTGGAGTTACGGAACCCACCAAACATGAACGTGATCCTCGTTCAGAGACGAACAAGTTACCGATATAACTAGTCCTATCGGTGCCATTTTTCGGCCCAAAATTCCTTCATTTAGTGCGTTTTCGGAGCATTTCAATGTTTTCGGGTAAATTTGAACCCCCTGATGACAGTCACTCGCGACGATTGGATTCTGCAGTTCAGATCTTTTACATCACGATGTCCTTATGTTCTTAAAGGATCAATGAATACATCTTGTTCGACGTGTGACGAAAAGGGGTGCAACACGAGGACTTCCCAGGGGGTCACCCATCCTAGTACTACTCTCGCCCAAGCACGCTTAACTTCGGAGTTCTAATGGGATCCGGTGCATTAGTGCTGGTATGATCGCACCCGTAAGGGATTGCATGCTCTAATATTTTATAATCGAAACTAGAGCCATTCGCGACTACGTCGACTTCAAACGTTCATAACTTTTGTTTCGTTTGGAGTTACGGAACCCACCAAACATGAACGTGATCCTCGTTCAGAGACGAACAAGTTACCGATATAACTAGTCCTATCGGTGCCATTTTTCGGCCCAAAATTCCTTCATTTAGTGCGTTTTCGGAGCATTTCAATGTTTTCGGGTAAATTTGAACCCCCTGATGACAGTCACTCGCGACGATTGGATTCTGCAGTTCAGATCTTTTACATCACGATGTCCTTATGTTCTTAAAGGATCAATGAATACATCTTGTTCGACGTGTGACGAAAAGGGGTGCAACACGAGGACTTCCCAGGGGGTCACCCATCCTAGTACTACTCTCGCCCAAGCACGCTTAACTTCGGAGTTCTGATGGGATCCGGTGCGTTAGTGCTGGTATGATCGCACCCGTAAGGGATTGCATGCTCTAATATTTTATAGTCGAAACTAGAGCCATTCGCGACTACGTTGACTTCAAACGTTCATAACTTTTGTTTCGTTTGGAGTTACGGAACCCACCAAACATGAACGTGATCCTCGTTCAGAGACGAACAAGTTACCGATATAACTAGTCCTATCGGTGCCATTTTTCGGCCCAAAATTCCTTCATTTAGTGCGTTTTCGGAGCATTTCAATGTTTTCGGGGAAATTTGAACCCCCTGATGACAGTCACTCGCGACGATTGGATTCTGCAGTTCAGATCTTTTACATCACGATGTCCTTATGTTCTTAAAGGATCAATGAATACATCTTGTTCGACGTGTGACGAAAAGGGGTGCAACACGAGGACTTCCCAGGGGGTCACCCATCCTAGTACTACTCTCGCCCAAGCACGCTTAACTTCGGAGTTCTAATGGGATCCGGTGCATTAGTGCTGGTATGATCGCACCCGTAAGGGATTGCATGCTCTAATATTTTATAGTCGAAACTAGAGCCATTCGCGACTACGTCGACTTCAAACGTTCATAACTTTTGTTTCGTTAGGAGTTACGGAACCCACCACACATGAACGTGATCCTCGTTCAGAGACGAACAAGTTATCAATATGACTAGTCCTATCGGTGCCATTTTTCGGCCCAAAATTCCTTCATTTAGTGCGTTTTCGGAGCATTTCAATGTTTTCGGGTAAATTTGAACCCCCTGATGACAGTCACTCGCGACGATTGGATTCTGCAGTTCAGATCTTTTACATCACGATGTCCTTATGTTCTTAAAGGATCAATGAATACATCTTGTTCGACGTGTGACGAAAAGGGGTGCAACACGAGGACTTCCCAGGGGGTCACCCATCCTAGTACTACTCTCGCCCAAGCACGCTTAACTTCAGAGTTCTGATGGGATCCGGTGCATTAGTGCTGGTATGATCGAACCCGTAAGGGATTGCATGCTCTAATATTTTATAGTCGAAACTAGAGCCATTCGCGACTACGTCGACTTCAAACGTTCATAACTTTTGTTTCGTTAGGAGTTACGGAACCCACCACACATGAACGTGATCCTCGTTCAGAGACGAACAAGTTATCGATATGACTAGTCCTATCGGTGCCATTTTTCGGCCCAAAATTCCTTCATTTAGTGCGTTTTCGGAGCATTTCAATGTTTTCGGGTAAATTTGAACCCCCTGATGACAGTCACTCGCGACGATTGGATTCTGCAGTTCAGATCTTTTACATCACGATGTCCTTATGTTCTTAAAGGATCAATGAATACATCTTGTTCGACGTGTGACGAAAAGGGGTGCAACACGAGGACTTCCCAGGGGGTCACCCATCCTAGTACTACTCTCGCCCAAGCGCGCTTAACTTCGTAGTTCTGATGGGATCCGGTGCATTAGTGCTGGTATGATCGCACCCGTAAGGGATTGCATGCACTAATATTTTATAGTCGAAACTAGAGCAATTCGCGACTACGTCGACTTCAAACGTTCATAACTTTTGTTTCGTTAGGAGTTACGGAACCCACCACACATGAACGTGATCCTCGTTCAGAGACGAACAAGTTATCGATATGACTAGTCCTATCGGTGCCATTTTTCGGCCCAAAATTCCTTCATTTAGTGCGTTTTCGGAGCATTTCAATGTTTTCGGGTAAATTTGAACCCCCTGATGACAGTCACTCGCGACGATTGGATTCTGCAGTTCAGATCTTTTATATCACGATGTCCTTATGTTCTTAAAGGATCAATGAATACTGCATAAACAAAAAAAAAACATATTAAAATTTGAATACATCTTGTTCGACGTGTGACGAAAAGGGGTGCAACACGAGGACTTCCCAGGGGGTCACCCATCCTAGTACTACTCTCGCCCAAGCGCGCTTAACTTCGGAGTTCTGATGGGATCCGGTGCATTAGTGCTGGTATGATCGCACCCGTAAGGGATTGCATGCTCTAATATTTTATAGTCGAAACTAGAGCCATTCGCGACTACGTCGACTTCAAACGTTCATAACTTTTGTTTCGTTTGGAGTTACGGAACCCACCACACATGAACGTGATCCTCGTTCAGAGACGAACAAGTTACTGATATGACTAGTCCTATCGGTGCCATTTTTCGGCCCAAAATTCCTTCATTTAGTGCGTTTTTGGAGCATTTCAATGTTTTCGGGTAAATGTAAACCCCCTGATGACAGTTACTCGCGACGATTGGATTCTGCAGTTCAGATCTTTTACATCACGATGTCCTTATGTTCTTAAAGGATCAATGAATACATCTTGTTCGACGTGTGACGAAAAGGGGCGCAACACGAGGACTTCCCAGGGGGTCACCCATCCTAGTACTACTCTCGCCCAAGCGCGCTTAACTTCGTAGTTCTGATGGGATCCGGTGCATTAGTGCTGGTATGATCGCACCCGTAAGGGATTGCATGCTCTAATATTTTATAGTCGAAACTAGAGCAATTCGCGACTACGTCGACTTCAAACGTTCATAACTTTTGTTTCGTTAGGAGTTACGGAACCCACCACACATGAACGTGATCCTCGTTCAGAGACGAACAAGTTATCGATATGACTAGTCCTATCGGTGCCATTTTTCGGCCCAAAATTCCTTCATTTAGTGCATTTTCGGAGCATTTCAATGTTTTCGGGTAAATTTGAACCCCCTGATGACAGTCACTCGCGACGATTGGATTCTGCAGTTCAGATCTTTTACATCACGATGTCCTTATGTTCTTAAAGGATCAATGAATACATCTTGTTCGACGTGTGACGAAAAGGGGTGCAACACGAGGACTTCACAGGGGGTCACCCATCCTAGTACTATTCTCGCCCAAGCACGCTTAACTTCGGAGTTCTGATGGGATCCGGTGCGTTAGTGCTGGTATGATCGCACCCGTAAGGGATTGCATGCTCTAATATTTTATAGTCGAAACTAGAGCCATTCGCGACTACGTCGACTTCAAACGTTCATAACTTTTGTTTCGTTTGGAGTTACGGAACCCACCACACATGAACGTGATCCTCGTTCAGAGACGAACAAGTTATTGATATGACTAGTCCTATCGGTGCCATTTTTCGGCCCAAAATTCCTTCATTTAGTGCGTTTTTGGAGCATTTCAATGTTTTCGGGTAAATGTAAACCCCCTGATGACAGTCACTCGCGACGATTGGATTCTGCAGTTCAGATCTTTTACATCACGATGTCCTTATGTTCTTAAAGGATCAATGAATACATCTTGTTCGACGTGTGACGAAAAGGGGTGCAACACGAGGACTTCCCAGGGGGTCACCCATCCTAGTACTACTCTCGCCCAAGCGCGCTTAACTTCGTAGTTCTGATGGGATCCGGTGCATTAGTGCTGGTATGATCGCACCCGTAAGGGATTGCATGCTCTAATATTTTATAGTCGAAACTAGAGCAATTCGCGACTACGTCGACTTCAAACGTTCATAACTTTTGTTTCGTTAGGAGTTACGGAACCCACCACACATGAACGTGATCCTCGTTCAGAGACGAACAAGTTATCAATATGACTAGTCCTATCGGTGCCATTTTTCGGCCCAAAATTCCTTCATTTAGTGCGTTTTCGGAGCATTTCAATGTTTTCGGGTAAATTTGAACCCCCTGATGACAGTCACTCGCGACGATTGGATTCTGCAGTTCAGATCTTTTATATCACGATGTCCTTATGTTCTTAAAGGATCAATGAATACTGCATAAACAAAAAAAAAACATATTAAAATTTGAATACATCTTGTTCGACGTGTGACGAAAAGGGGTGCAACACGAGGACTTCCCAGGGGGTCACCCATCCTAGTACTACTCTCGCCCAAGCGCGCTTAACTTCGGAGTTCTGATGGGATCCGGTGCATTAGTGCTGGTATGATCGCACCCGTAAGGGATTGCATGCTCTAATATTTTATAGTCGAAACTAGAGCCATTCGCGACTACGTCGACTTCAAACGTTCATAACTTTTGTTTCGTTTGGAGTTACGGAACCCACCACACATGAACGTGATCCTCGTTCAGAGACGAACAAGTTACTGATATGACTAGTCCTATCGGTGCCATTTTTCGGCCCAAAATTCCTTCATTTAGTGCGTTTTTGGAGCATTTCAATGTTTTCGGGTAAATGTAAACCCCCTGATGACAGTTACTCGCGACGATTGGATTCTGCAGTTCAGATCTTTTACATCACGATGTCCTTATGTTCTTAAAGGATCAATGAATACATCTTGTTCGACGTGTGACGAAAAGGGGTGCAACACGAGGACTTCCCAGGGGGTCACCCATCCTAGTACTACTCTCGCCCAAGCGCGCTTAACTTCGTAGTTCTGATGGGATCCGGTGCATTAGTGCTGGTATGATCGCACCCGTAAGGGATTGCATGCTCTAATATTTTATAGTCGAAACTAGAGCAATTCGCGACTACGTCGACTTCAAACGTTCATAACTTTTGTTTCGTTAGGAGTTACGGAACCCACCACACATGAACGTGATCCTCGTTCAGAGACGAACAAGTTATCGATATGACTAGTCCTATCGGTGCCATTTTTCGGCCCAAAATTCCTTCATTTAGTGCATTTTCGGAGCATTTCAATGTTTTCGGGTAAATTTGAACCCCCTGATGACAGTCACTCGCGACGATTGGATTCTGCAGTTCAGATCTTTTACATCACGATGTCCTTATGTTCTTAAAGGATCAATGAATACATCTTGTTCGACGTGTGACGAAAAGGGGTGCAACACGAGGACTTCACAGGGGGTCACCCATCCTAGTACTATTCTCGCCCAAGCACGCTTAACTTCGGAGTTCTGATGGGATCCGGTGCGTTAGTGCTGGTATGATCGCACCCGTAAGGGATTGCATGCTCTAATATTTTATAGTCGAAACTAGAGCCATTCGCGACTACGTCGACTTCAAACGTTCATAACTTTTGTTTCGTTTGGAGTTACGGAACCCACCACACATGAACGTGATCCTCGTTCAGAGACGAACAAGTTATTGATATGACTAGTCCTATCGGTGCCATTTTTCGGCCCAAAATTCCTTCATTTAGTGCGTTTTTGGAGCATTTCAATGTTTTCGGGTAAATGTAAACCCCCTGATGACAGTCACTCGCGACGATTGGATTCTGCAGTTCAGATCTTTTACATCACGATGTCCTTATGTTCTTAAAGGATCAATGAATACATCTTGTTCGACGTGTGACGAAAAGGGGTGCAACACGAGGACTTCCCAGGGGGTCACCCATCCTAGTACTACTCTCGCCCAAGCGCGCTTAACTTCGTAGTTCTGATGGGATCCGGTGCATTAGTGCTGGTATGATCGCACCCGTAAGGGATTGCATGCTCTAATATTTTATAGTCGAAACTAGAGCAATTCGCGACTACGTCGACTTCAAACGTTCATAACTTTTGTTTCGTTAGGAGTTACGGAACCCACCACACATGAACGTGATCCTCGTTCAGAGACGAACAAGTTATCGATATGACTAGTCCTATCAGTGCCATTTTTCGGCCCAAAATTCCTTCATTTAGTGCATTTTCGGAGCATTTCAATGTTTTCGGGTAAATTTGAACCCCCTGATGACAGTCACTCGCGACGATTGGATTCTGCAGTTCAGATCTTTTACATCACGATGTCCTTATGTTCTTAAAGGATCAATGAATACATCTTGTTCGACGTGTGACGAAAAGGGGTGCAACACGAGGACGTCCCAGGGGGTCACCCATCCTAGTACTACTCTCGCCCAAGCACGCTTAACTTCGGAGTTCTGATGGGATCCGGTGCATTAGTGCTGGTATGATCGAACCCGTAAGGGATTGCATGCTCTAATATTTTATAGTCGAAACTAGAGCCATTCGCGACTACGTCGACTTCAAACGTTCATAACTTTTGTTTCGTTAGGAGTTACGGAACCCACCACACATGAACGTGATCCTCGTTCAGAGACGAACAAGTTATCAATATGACTAGTCCTATCGGTGCCATTTTTCGGCCCAAAATTCCTTCATTTAGTGCGTTTTTGGAGCATTTCAATGTTTTCGGGTAAATGTAAACCCCCTGATGACAGTCACTCGCGACGATTGGATTCTGCAGTTCAGATCTTTTACATCACGATGTCCTTATGTTCTTAAAGGATCAATGAATACTGCATAAACAAAAAAAAAACATATTAAAATTTGAATACATCTTGTTCGACGTGTGACGAAAAGGGGTGCAACACGAGGACTTCCCAGGGGGTCACCCATCCTAGTACTACTCTCGCCCAAGCACGCTTAACTTCAGAGTTCTGATGGGATCCGGTGCATTAGTGCTGGTATGATCGAACCCGTAAGGGATTGCATGCTCTAATATTTTATAGTCGAAACTAGAGCCATTCGCGACTACGTCGACTTCAAACGTTCATAACTTTTGTTTCGTTAGGAGTTACGGAACCCACCACACATGAACGTGATCCTCGTTCAGAGACGAACAAGTTATCGATATGACTAGTCCTATCGGTGCCATTTTTCGGCCCAAAATTCCTTCATTTAGTGCGTTTTCGGAGCATTTCAATGTTTTCGGGTAAATTTGAACCCCCTGATGACAGTCACTCGCGACGATTGGATTCTGCAGTTCAGATCTTTTACATCACGATGTCCTTATGTTCTTAAAGGATCAATGAATACATCTTGTTCGACGTGTGACGAAAAGGGGTGCAACACGAGGACTTCCCAGGGGGTCACCCATCCTAGTACTACTCTCGCCCAAGCACGCTTAACTTCGGAGTTTTGATGGGATCCGGTGCATTAGTGCTGGTATGATCGCACCCGTAAGGGATTGCATGCTCTAATATTTTATAGTCGAAACTAGAGCCATTCGCGACTACGTCGACTTCAAACGTTCATAACTTTTGTTTCGTTAGGAGTTACGGAACCCACCACACATGAACGTGATCCTCGTTCAGAGACGAACAAGTTATCGATATGACTAGTCCTATCGGTGCCATTTTTCGGCCCAAAATTCCTTCATTTAGTGCGTTTTCGGAGCATTTCAATGTTTTCGGGTAAATTTGAACCCCCTGATGACAGTCACTCGCGACGATTGGATTCTGCAGTTCAGATCTTTTATATCACGATGTCCTTATGTTCTTAAAGGATCAATGAATACTGCATAAACAAAAAAAAAACATATTAAAATTTGAATACATCTTGTTCGACGTGTGACGAAAAGGGGTGCAACACGAGGACTTCCCAGGGGGTCACCCATCCTAGTACTACTCTCACCCAAGCGCGCTTAACTTCGGAGTTCTGATGGGATCCGGTGCATTAGTGCTGGTATGATCGCACCCGTAAGGGATTGCATGCTCTAATATTTTATAGTCGAAACTAGAGCCATTCGCGACTACGTCGACTTCAAACGTTCATAACTTTTGTTTCGTTTGGAGTTACGGAACCCACCACACATGAACGTGATCCTCGTTCAGAGACGAACAAGTTATCGATATGACTAGTCCTATCGGTGCCATTTTTCGGCCCAAAATTCCTTCATTTAGTGCGTTTTCGGAGCATTTCAATGTTTTCGGGTAAATTTGAACCCCCTGATGACAGTCACTCGCGACGATTGGATTCTGCAGTTCAGATCTTTTACATCACGATGTCCTTATGTTCTTAAAGGATCAATGAATACATCTTGTTCGACGTGTGACGAAAAGGGGTGCAACACGAGGACTTCCCAGGGGGTCACCCATCCTAGTACTACTCTCGCCCAAGCACGCTTAACTTCGGAGTTTTGATTGGATCCGGTGCATTAGTGCTGGTATGATCGCACCCGTAAGGGATTGCATGCTCTAATATTTTATAGTCGAAACTAGAGCCATTCGCGACTACGTCGACTTCAAACGTTCATAACTTTTGTTTCGTTTGGAGTTACGGAACCCACCACACATGAACGTGATCCTCGTTCAGAGACGAACAAGTTACCGATATAACTAGTCCTATCGGTGCCATTTTTCGGCCCAAAATTCCTTCATTTAGTGCGTTTTCGGAGCATTTCAATGTTTTCGGGTAAATTTGAACCCCCTGATGACAGTCACTCGCGACGATTGGATTCTGCAGTTCAGATCTTTTACATCACGATGTCCTTATGTTCTTAAAGGATCAATGAATACATCTTGTTCGACGTGTGACGAAAATGGGTGTAACACGAGGACTTCCCAGGGGGTCACCCATCCTAGTACTACTCTCGCCCAAGCACGCTTAACTTCGGAGTTCTGATGAGATCCGGTGCATTAGTGCTGGTATGATCGCACCCGTAAGGGATTGCATGCTCTAATATTTTATAGTCGAAACTAGAGCCATTCTCGACTACGTCGACTTCAAACGTTCATAACTTTTGTTTCGTTAGGAGTTACGGAACCCACCACACATGAACGTGATCCTCGTTCAGAGACGAACAAGTTATCGATATGACTAGTCCTATCGGTGCCATTTTTCGGCCCAAAATTCCTTCATTTAGTGCGTTTTCGGAGCATTTCAATGTTTTCGGGTAAATTTGAACCCCCTGATGACAGTCACTCGCGACGATTGGATTCTGCAGTTCAGATCTTTTACATCACGATGTCCTTATGTTCTTAAAGGATCAATGAATACATCTTGTTCGACGTGTGACGAAAAGGGGTGCAACACGAGGACTTCCCAGGGGGTCACCCATCCTAGTACTACTCTCGCCCAAGCACGCTTAACTTCGGAGTTCTGATGGGATCCGGTGCATTAGTGCTGGTATGATCGCACCCGTAAGGGATTGCATGCTCTAATATTTTATAGTCGAAACTAGAGCCATTCGCGACTACGTCGACTTCAAACGTTCATAACTTTTGTTTCGTTAGGAGTTACGGAACCCACCACACATGAACGTGATCCTCGTTCAGAGACGAAAAAGTTATCGATATGATTAGTCCTATCGGTGCCATTTTTCGGCCCAAAATTCCTTCATTTAGTGCGTTTTCGGAGCATTTCAATGTTTTCGGGTAAATTTGAACCCCCTGATGACAGTTACTCGCGACGATTGGATTCTGCAGTTCAGATCTTTTATATCACGATGTCCTTATGTTCTTAAAGGATCAATGAATACTGCATAAACAAAAAAAAAACATATTAAAATTTGAATACATCTTGTTCGACGTGTGACGAAAAGGGGTGCAACACGAGGACTTCCCAGGGGGTCACCCATCCTAGTACTACTCTCG
This sequence comes from Euphrasia confusa, assembly GCA_954870475.1. Taxonomy (NCBI): domain Eukaryota; kingdom Viridiplantae; phylum Streptophyta; class Magnoliopsida; order Lamiales; family Orobanchaceae; genus Euphrasia; species Euphrasia confusa. The sequence goes on from CATPAB010000412.1 coordinate 247,923, forward strand.
CCCAAGCACGCTTAACTTCGGAGTTTTGATGGGATCCGGTGCATTAGTGCTGGTATGATCGCACCCGTAAGGGATTGCATGCTCTAATATTTTATAGTCGAAACTAGAGCCATTCGCGACTACGTTGACTTCAAACATTCATAACTTTTGTTTCGTTAGGAGTTACGGAACCCACCACACATGAACGTGATCCTCGTTCAGAGACGAACAAGTTATAGATATGACTAGTCCTATCGGTGTCATTTTTCGGCCCAAAATTCCTTCATTTAGTGCGTTTTCGGAGCATTTCAATGTTTTCGGGTAAATTTGAACCCCTGATGACAGTCACTCGCGACGATTGGATTCTGCAGTTCAGATCTTTTATATCACGATGTCCTTATATTCTTAAAGGATCAATGAATACTGCATAAACAAAAAAAAATATATTAAAATTTTAATACATCTTGTTCGACGTGTGACGAAAAGGGGTGCAACACGAGAACTTCCCAGGGGGTCACCCATCCTAGCACTACTCTCGCCCAAGCACGCTTAACTTCGGAGTTCTGATGGGATCCGGTGCATTAGTGCTGGTATGATCGCACCCGTAAGGGATTGCATGCTCTAATATTTTATAGTCGAAACTAGAGCCATTCGCGACTACATCGACTTCAAACGTTCATAACTTTTGTTTCGTTTGGAGTTACGGAACCCACCACACATGAACGTGATCCTCGTTTAGAGACGAACAAGTTATTGATATGACTAGTCCTATCGGTGCCATTTTTCGGCCCAAAATTCCATCATTTAGTGCGTTTTCGGAGCATTTCAATGTTTTCGAGTAAATTTGAACCCCCTGATGACAGTCACTCGCGACGATTGGATTCTGCAGTTCAGATCTTTTACATCACGATGTCCTTATGTTCTTAAAGGATCAATGAATACATCTTGTTCGACGTGTGACGAAAAGGGGTGCAACACGAGGACTTCCCAGGGGGTCACCCATCCTAGTACTACTCTCGCCCAAGCACGCTTAACTTCGGAGTTCTAATGGGATCCGGTGCATTAGTGCTGGTATGATCGCACCCGTAAGGGATTGCATGCTCTAATATTTTATAGTCGAAACTAGAGCCATTTATCGATATGACTAGTCCTATCGGTGACATTTTTCGGCCCAAAATTCCTTCATTTAGTGCGTTTTCGGAGCATTTCAATGTTTTCGGGTAAATTTGAACCCCTGATTTGTGACGAAAAGGGGTGCAACACGAGGACTTCCCAGGGGGTCACCCATCCTAGTACTACTCTCGCCCAAGCACGCTTCACTTCGGAGTTCTGATGGGATCCGGTGCATTAGTGCTGGTATGATCGCACCCGTAACGGATTGCATGCTCTAATATTTTATAGTCGAAACTAGAGCCATTCGCGACTACGTCGACTTCAAACGTTCATAACTTTTGTTTCGTTTGGAGTTACGGAACCCACCAAACATGAACGTGATCCTCGTTCAGAGACGAACAAGTTACCGATATAACTAGTCTTATCGGTGCCATTTTTCGGCCCAAAATTCCTTCATTTAGTGCGTTTTCGGAGCATTTCAATGTTTTCGGGTAAATTTGAACCCCCTGATGACAGTCACTCGCGACGATTGGATTCTGCAGTTCAGATCTTTTACATCACGATGTCCTTATGTTCTTAAAGGATCAATGAATACATCTTGTTCGACGTGTGACGAAAAGGGGTGCAACACGAGGACTTCCCAGGGGGTCACCCATCCTAGTACTACTCTCGCCCAAGCACGCTTAACTTCGGAGTTCTAATGGGATCCGGTGCATTAGTGCTGGTATGATCGCACCCGTAAGGGATTGCATGCTCTAATATTTTATAGTCGAAACTAGAGCCATTCGCGACTACGTCGACTTCAAACGTTCATAACTTTTGTTTCGTTAGGAGTTACGGAACCCACCACACATGAACGTGATCCTCGTTCAGAGACGAACAAGTTATCGATATGACTAGTCCTATCGGTGCCATTTTTCGGCCCAAAATTCCTTCATTTAGTGCGTTTTCGGAGCATTTCAATGTTTTCGGGTAAATTTGAACCCCCTGATGACAGTCCCTCGCGACGATTGGATCTGCAGTTCAGATCTTTTACATCACGATGTCCTTATGTTCTTAAAGGATCAATGAATACATCTTGTTCGACGTGTGACGAAAAGGGGTGCAACACGAGGACTTCCCAGGGGGTCACCCATCCTAGTACTACTCTCGCCCAAGCACGCTTAACTTCGGAGTTCTGATGGGATCCGGTGCATTAGTGCTGGTATGATCGCACCCGTAAGGGATTGCATGCTCTAATAGTTTATAGTCGAAACTAGAGCCATTCGCGACTATGTCGACTTCAAACGTTCATAACTTTTGTTTCGTTAGGAGTTACGGAACCCACCACACATGAACGTGATCCTCGGTCAGAGACGAACAAGTTATCGATATGACTAGTCCTATCGGTGCCATTTTTCGGCCCAAAATTCCTTCATTTAGTGCGTTTTCGGAGCATTTCAATGTTTTCGGGTAAATTTGAACCCCCTGATGACAGTCACTCGCGACGATTGGATTCTGCAGTTCAGATCTTTTACATCACGATGTCCTTATGTTCTTAAAGGATCAATGAATACATCTTGTTCGACGTGTGACGAAAAGGGGTGCAACACGAGGACTTCCCAGGGGGTCACCCATCCTAGTACTACTCTCGCCCAAGCGCGCTTAACTTCGGAGTTCTGATGGGATCCGGTGCATTAGTGCTGGTATGATCGCACCCGTAAGGGATTGCATGCTCTAATATTTTATAGTCGAAACTAGAGCCATTCGCGACTACGTCGACTTCAAACGTTCATAACTTTTGTTTCGTTTGGAGTTACGGAACCCACCAAACATGAACGTGATCCTCGTTCAGAGACGAACAAGTTACCGATATAACTAGTCCTATCGGTGCCATTTTTCGGCCCAAAATTCCTTCATTTAGTGCGTTTTCGGAGCATTTCAATGTTTTCGGGTAAATTTGAACCCCCTGATGACAGTCACTCGCGACGATTGGATTCTGCAGTTCAGATCTTTTACCTCACGATGTCCTTATGTTCTTAAAGGATCAATGAATACATCTTGTTCGACGTGTGACGAAAAGGGGTGCAACACGAGGACTTCCCAGGGGGTCACCCATCCTAGTACTACTCTCGCCCAAGCACGCTTAACTTCGGAGTTCTAATGGGATCCGGTGCATTAGTGCTGGTATGATCGCACCCGTAAGGGATTGCATGCTCTAATATTTTATAGTCGAAACTAGAGCCATTCGCGACTACGTCGACTTCAAACGTTCATAACTTTTGTTTCGTTTGGAGTTACGGAACCCACCAAACATGAACGTGATCCTCGTTCAGAGACGAACAAGTTACCGATATAACTAGTCCTATCGGTGCCATTTTTCAGCCCAAAATTCCTTCATTTAGTGCGTTTTCGGAGCATTTCAATGTTTTCGGGTAAATTTGAACCCCCTGATGACAGTCACTCGCGACGATTGGATTCTGCAGTTCAGATCTTTTACATCACGATGTCCTTATGTTCTTAAAGGATCAATGAATACATCTTGTTCGACGTGTGACGAAAAGGGGTGCAACACGAGGACTTCACAGGGGGTCACCCATCCTAGTACTATTCTCGCCCAAGCACGCTTAACTTCGGAGTTCTGATGGGATCCGGTGCGTTAGTGCTGGTATGATCGCACCCGTAAGGGATTGCATGCTCTAATATTTTATAGTCGAAACTAGAGCCATTCGCGACTACGTCGACTTCAAACGTTCATAACTTTTGTTTCGTTTGGAGTTACGGAACCCACCAAACATGAACGTGATCCTCGTCCAGAGACGAACAAGTTACCGATATAACTAGTCCTATCGGTGCCATTTTTCGGCCCAAAATTCCTTCATTTAGTGCGTTTTCGGAGCATTTCAATGTTTTCGGGGAAATTTGAACCCCCTGATGACAGTCACTCGCGACGATTGAATTCTGCAGTTCAGATCTTTTACATCACGATGTCCTTATGTTCTTAAAGGATCAATGAATACATCTTGTTCGACGTGTGACGAAAAGGGGTGCAACACGAGGACTTCCCAGGGGGTCACCCATCCTAGTACTACTCTCGCCCAAGCACGCTTAACTTCGGAGTTCTAATGGGATCCGGTGCATTAGTGCTGGTATGATCGCACCCGTAAGGGATTGCATGCTCTAATATTTTATAGTCGAAACTAGAGCCATTCGCGACTACGTCGACTTCAAACGTTCATAACTTTTGTTTCGTTAGGAGTTACGGAACCCACCACACATGAACGTGATCCTCGTTCAGAGACGAACAAGTTATCAATATGACTAGTCCTATCGGTGCCATTTTTCGGCCCAAAATTCCTTCATTTAGTGCGTTTTCGGAGCATTTCAATGTTTTCGGGTAAATTTGAACCCCCTGATGACAGTCACTCGCGACGATTGGATTCTGCAGTTCAGATCTTTTACATCACGATGTCCTTATGTTCTTAAAGGATCAATGAATACATCTTGTTCGACGTGTGACGAAAAGGGGTGCAACACGAGGACGTCCCAGGGGGTCACCCATCCTAGTACTACTCTCGCCCAAGCACGCTTAACTTCAGAGTTCTGATGGGATCCGGTGCATTAGTGCTGGTATGATCGAACCCGTAAGGGATTGCATGCTCTAATATTTTATAGTCGAAACTAGAGCCATTCGCGACTACGTCGACTTCAAACGTTCATAACTTTTGTTTCGTTAGGAGTTACGGAACCCACCACACATGAACGTGATCCTCGTTCAGAGACGAACAAGTTATCAATATGACTAGTCCTATCGGTGCCATTTTTCGGACCAAAATTCCTTCATTTAGTGCGTTTTCGGAACATTTCAATGTTTTCGGGTAAATTTGAACCCCCTGATGACAGTCACTCGCGACGATTGGATTCTGCAGTTCAGATCTTTTACATCACGATGTCCTTATGTTCTTAAAGTATCAATGAATACATCTTGTTCGACGTGTGACGAAAAGGGGTGCAACACGAGGACTTCCCAGGGGGTCACCCATCCTAGTACTACTCTCGCCCAAGCACGCTTAACTTCAGAGTTCTGATGGGATCCGGTGCATTAGTGCTGGTATGATCGAACCCGTAAGGGATTGCATGCTCTAATATTTTATAGTCGAAACTAGAGCCATTCGCGACTACGTCGACTTCAAACGTTCATAACTTTTGTTTCGTTAGGAGTTACGGAACCCACCACACATGAACGTGATCCTCGTTCAGAGACGAACCAGTTATCGATATGACTAGTCCTATCGGTGCCATTTTTCGGCCCAAAATTCCTTCATTTAGTGCGTTTTCGGAGCATTTCAATGTTTTCGGGTAAATTTGAACCCCCTGATGACAGTCACTCGCGACGATTGGATTCTGCAGTTCAGATCTTTTACATCACGATGTCCTTATGTTCTTAAAGGATCAATGAATACATCTTGTTCGACGTGTGACGAAAAGGGGTGCAACACGAGGACTTCCCAGGGGGTCACCCATCCTAGTACTACTCTCGCCCAAGCGCGCTTAACTTCGTAGTTCTGATGGTATCCGGTGCATTAGTGCTGGTATGATCGCACCCGTAAGGGATTGCATGCTCTAATATTTTATAGTCGAAACTAGAGCAATTCGCGACTACGTCGACTTCAAACGTTCATAACTTTTGTTTCGTTAGGAGTTACGGAACCCACCACACATGAACGTGATCCTCGTTCAGAGACGAACAAGTTATCGATATGACTAGTCCTATCGGTGCCATTTTTCGGCCCAAAATTCCTTCATTTAGTGCGTTTTCGGAGCATTTCAATGTTTTCGGGTAAATTTGAACCCCCTGATGACAGTCACTCGCGACGATTGGATTCTGCAGTTCAGATCTTTTACATCACGATGTCCTTATGTTCTTAAAGGATCAATGAATACATCTTGTTCGACGTGTGACGAAAAGGGGTGCAACACGAGGACTTCCCAGGGGGTCACCCATCCTAGTACTACTCTCGCCCAAGCACGCTTAACTTCGGAGTTTTGATGGCATCCGGTGCATTAGTGCTGGTATGATCGCACCCGTAAGGGATTGCATGCTCTAATATTTTATAGTCGAAACTAGAGCCATTCGCGACTACGTCGACTTCAAACGTTCATAACTTTTGTTTCGTTAGGAGTTACGGAACCCACCACACATGAACGTGATCCTCGTTCAGAGACGAACAAGTTATCGATATGACTAGTCCTATCGGTGCCATTTTTCGGCCCAAAATTCCTTCATTTAGTGCGTTTTCGGAGCATTTCAATGTTTTCGGGTAAATTTGAACCCCCTGATGACAGTCACTCGCGACGATTGGATTCTGCAGTTCAGATCTTTTATATCACGATGTCCTTATGTTCTTAAAGGATCAATGAATACTCCATAAACAAAAAAAAAACATATTAAAATTTGAATACATCTTGTTCGACGTGTGACGAAAAGGGGTGCAACACGAGGACTTCCCAGGGGTTCACCCATCCTAGAACTACTCTCGCCCAGGCGCGCTTAACTTCGGAGTTCTGATGGGATCCGGTGCATTAGTGCTGGTATGATCGCACCCGTAAGGGATTGCATGCTCTAATATTTTATAGTCGAAACTAGAGCCATTCGCGACTACGTCGACTTCAAACGTTCATAACTTTTGTTTCGTTTGGAGTTACGGAACCCACCACACATGAACGTGATCCTCGTTCAGAGACGAACAAGTTACTGATATGACTAGTCCTATCGGTGCCATTTTTCGGCCCAAAATTCCTTCATTTAGTGCGTTTTTGGAGCATTTCAATGTTTTCGGGTAAATGTAAACCCCCTGATGACAGTCACTCGCGACGATTGGATTCTGCAGTTCAGATCTTTTACATCACGATGTCCTTATGTTCTTAAAGGATCAATGAATACATCTTGTTCGACGTGTGACGAAAAGGGGTGCAACACGAGGACTTCCCAGGGGGTCACCCATCCTAGTACTACTCTCGCCCAAGCGCGCTTAACTTCGTAGTTCTGATGGGATCCGGTGCATTAGTGCTGGTATGATCGCACCCGTAAGGGATTGCATGCTCTAATATTTTATAGTCGAAACTAGAGCAATTCGCGACTACGTCGACTTCAAACGTTCATAACTTTTGTTTCGTTAGGAGTTACGGAACCCACCACACATGAACGTGATCCTCGTTCAGAGACGAACAAGTTATCGATATGACTAGTCCTATCGGTGCCATTTTTCGGCCCAAAATTCCTTCATTTAGTGCGTTTTCGGAGCATTTCAATGTTTTCGGGTAAATTTGAACCCCCTGATGACAGTCACTCGCGACGATTGGATTCTGCAGTTCAGATCTTTTACATCACGATGTCCTTATGTTCTTAAAGGATCAATGAATACATCTTGTTCGACGTGTGACGAAAAGGGGTGCAACACGAGGACTTCCCAGGGGGTCACCCATCCTAGTACTACTCTCGCCCAAGCACGCTTAACTTCGGAGTTTTGATGGGATCCGGTGCATTAGTGCTGGTATGATCGCACCCGTAAGGGATTGCATGCTCTAATATTTTATAGTCGAAACTAGAGCCATTCGCGACTACGTCGACTTCAAACGTTCATAACTTTTGTTTCGTTAGGAGTTACGGAACCCACCACACATGAACGTGATCCTCGTTCAGAGACGAACAAGTTATCGATATGACTAGTCCTATCGGTGCCATTTTTCGGCCCAAAATTCCTTCATTTAGTGCGTTTTCGGAGCATTTCAATGTTTTCGGGTAAATTTGAACCCCCTGATGACAGTCACTCGCGACGATTGGATTCTGCAGTTCAGATCTTTTACATCACGATGTCCTTATGTTCTTAAAGGATCAATGAATACATCTTGTTCGACGTGTGACGAAAAGGGGTGCAACACGAGGACTTCCCAGGGGGTCACCCATCCTAGTACTACTCTCGCCCAAGCACGCTTAACTTCGGAGTTTTGATGGGATCCGGTGCATTAGTGCTGGTATGATCGCACCCGTAAGGGATTGCATGCTCTAATATTTTATAGTCGAAACTAGAGCCATTCGCGACTACGTCGACTTCAAACGTTCATAACTTTTGTTTCGTTAGGAGTTACGGAACCCACCACACATGAACGTGATCCTCGTTCAGAGACGAACAAGTTATCGATACGACTAGTCCTATCGGTGCCATTTTTCGGCCCAAAATTCCTTCATTTAGTGCGTTTTCGGAGCATTTCAATGTTTTCGGGTAAATTTGAACCCCCTTATGACAGTCACTCGCGACGATTGGATTCTGCAGTTCAGATCTTTTATATCACGATGTCCTTATGTTCTTAAAGGATCAATGAATACTGCATAAAAAAAAAAAAACATATTAAAATTTGAATACATCTTGTTCGACGTGTGACGAAAAGGGGTGCAACACGAGGACTTCCCAGGGGGTCACCCATCCTAGTACTACTCTCGCCCAAGCGCGCTTAACTTCGGAGTTCTGATGGGATCCGGTGCATTAGTGCTGGTATGATCGCACCCGTAAGGTATTGCATGCTCTAATATTTTATAGTCGAAACTAGAGCCATTCGCGACTACGTCGACTTCAAACGTTCATAACTTTTGTTTCGTTTGGAGTTACGGAACCCACCACACATGAACGTGATCCTCGTTCAGAGACGAACAAGTTACTGATATGACTAGTCCTATTGGTGCCATTTTTCGGCCCAAAATTCCTTCATTTAGTGCGTTTTTGGAGCATTTCAATGTTTTCGGGTAAATGTAAACCCCCTGATGACAGTCACTCGCGACGATTGGATTCTGCAGTTCAGATCTTTTACATCACGATGTCCTTATGTTCTTAAAGGATCAATGAATACTGCATAAACAAAAAAAAACATATTAAAATTTGAATACATCTTGTTCGACGTGTGACGAAAAGGGGTGCAACACGAGGACTTCCCAGGGGGTCACCCATCCTAGTACTACTCTCGCCCAAGCACGCTTAACTTCAGAGTTCTGATGGGATCCGGTGCATTAGTGCTGGTATGATCGAACCCGTAAGGGATTGCATGCTCTAATATTTTATAGTCGAAACTAGAGCCATTCGCGACTACGTCGACTTCAAACGTTCATAACTTTTGTTTCGTTAGGAGTTACGGAACCCACCACACATGAACGTGATCCTCGTTCAGAGACGAACAAGTTATCGATATGACTAGTCCTATCGGTTCCATTTTTCGGCCCAAAATTCCTTCATTTAGTGCGTTTTCGGAGCATTTCAATGTTTTCGGGTAAATTTGAACCCCCTGATGACAGTCACTCGCGACGATTGGATTCTGCAGTTCAGATCTTTTACATCACGATGTCCTTATGTTCTTAAAGGATCAATGAATACATCTTGTTCGACGTGTGACGAAAAGGGGTGCAACACGAGGACTTCCCAGGGGGTCACCCATCCTAGTACTACTCTCGCCCAAGCGCGCTTAACTTCGTAGTTCTGATGGGATCCGGTGCATTAGTGCTGGTATGATCGCACCCGTAAGGGATTGCATGCTCTAATATTTTATAGTCGAAACTAGAGCAATTCGCGACTACGTCGACTTCAAACGTTCATAACTTTTGTTTCGTTAGGAGTTACGGAACCCACCACACATGAACGTGATCCTCGTTCAGAGACGAACAAGTTATGGATATGACTAGTCCTATCGGTGCCATTTTTCGGCCCAAAATTCCTTCATTTAGTGCGTTTTCGGAGCATTTCAATGTTTTCGGGTAAATTTGAACCCCCTGATGACAGTCACTCGCGACGATTGGATTCTGCAGTTCAGATCTTTTACATCACGATGTCCTTATGTTCTTAAAGGATCAATGAATACATCTTGTTCGACGTGTGACGAAAAGGGGTGCAACACGAGGACTTCCCAGGGGGTCACCCATCCTAGTACTACTCTCGCCCAAGCACGCTTAACTTCGTAGTTTTGATGGGATCCGGTGCATTAGTGCTGGTATGATCGCACCCGTAAGGGATTGCATGCTCTAATATTTTATAGTCGAAACTAGAGCCATTCGCGACTACGTCGACTTCAAACGTTCATAACTTTTGTTTCGTTAGGAGTTACGGAACCCACCACACATGAACGTGATCCTCGTTCAGAGACGAACAAGTTATCGATATGACTAGTCCTATCGGTGCCATTTTTCGGCCCAAAATTCCTTCATTTAGTGCGTTTTCGGAGCATTTCAATGTTTTCGGGTAAATTTGAACCCCCTGATGACAGTCACTCGCGACGATTGGATTCTGCAGTTCAGATCTTTTATATCACGATGTCCTTATGTTCTTAAAGGATCAATGAATACTGCATAAACAAAAAAAAAACATATTAAAATTTGAATACATCTTGTTTGACGTGTGACGAAAAGGGGTGCAACACGAGGACTTCCCAGGGGGTCACCCATCCTAGTACTACTCTCACCCAAGCGCGCTTAACTTCGGAGTTCTGATGGGATCCGGTGCATTAGTGCTGGTATGATCGCACCCGTAAGGGATTGCATGCTCTAATATTTTATAGTCGAAACTAGAGCCATTCGCGACTACGTCGACTTCAAACGTTCATAACTTTTGTTTCGTTAGGAGTTACGGAACCCACCACACATGAACGTGATCCTCGTTCAGAGACGAACAAGTTATCGATATGACTAGTCCTATCGGTGCCATTTTTCGGCCCAAAATTCCTTCATTTAGTGCGTTTTCGGAGCATTTCAATGTTTTCGGGTAAATTTGAACCCCCTGATGACAGTCACTCGCGACGATTGGATTCTGCAGTTCAGATCTTTTACATCACGATGTCCTTATGTTCTTAAAGGATCAATGAATACATCTTGTTCGACGTGTGACGAAAAGGGGTGCAACACGAGGACTTCCCAGGGGGTCACCCATCCTAGTACTACTCTCGCCCAAGCACGCTTAACTTCGGAGTTTTGATGGGATCCGGTGCATTAGTGCTGGTATGATCGCACCCGTAAGGGATTGCATGCTCTAATATTTTATAGTCGAAACTAGAGCCATTCGCGACTACGTCGACTTCAAACGTTCATAACTTTTGTTTCGTTAGGAGTTACGGAACCCACCACACATGAACGTGATCCTCGTTCAGAGACGAACAAGTTATCGATACGACTAGTCCTATCGGTGCCATTTTTCGGCCCAAAATTCCTTCATTTAGTGCGTTTTCGGAGCATTTCAATGTTTTCGGGTAAATTTGAACCCCCTGATGACAGTCACTCGCGACGATTGGATTCTGCAGTTCAGATCTTTTATATCACGATGTCCTTATGTTCTTAAAGGATCAATGAATACTGCATAAAAAAAAAAAAACATATTAAAATTTGAATACATCTTGTTCGACGTGTGACGAAAAGGGGTGCAACACGAGGACTTCCCAGGGGGTCACCCATCCTAGTACTACTCTCGCCCAAGCGCGCTTAACTTCGGAGTTCTGATGGGATCCGGTGCATTAGTGCTGGTATGATCGCACCCGTAAGGTATTGCATGCTCTAATATTTTATAGTCGAAACTAGAGCCATTCGCGACTACGTCGACTTCAAACGTTCATAACTTTTGTTTCGTTTGGAGTTACGGAACCCACCACACATGAACGTGATCCTCGTTCAGAGACGAACAAGTTACTGATATGACTAGTCCTATTGGTGCCATTTTTCGGCCCAAAATTCCTTCATTTAGTGCGTTTTTGGAGCATTTCAATGTTTTCGGGTAAATGTAAACCCCCTGATGACAGTCACTCGCGACGATTGGATTCTGCAGTTCAGATCTTTTACATCACGATGTCCTTATGTTCTTAAAGGATCAATGAATACTGCATAAACAAAAAAAAACATATTAAAATTTGAATACATCTTGTTCGACGTGTGACGAAAAGGGGTGCAACACGAGGACTTCCCAGGGGGTCACCCATCCTAGTACTACTCTCGCCCAAGCACGCTTAACTTCAGAGTTCTGATGGGATCCGGTGCATTAGTGCTGGTATGATCGAACCCGTAAGGGATTGCATGCTCTAATATTTTATAGTCGAAACTAGAGCCATTCGCGACTACGTCGACTTCAAACGTTCATAACTTTTGTTTCGTTAGGAGTTACGGAACCCACCACACATGAACGTGATCCTCGTTCAGAGACGAACAAGTTATCGATATGACTAGTCCTATCGGTTCCATTTTTCGGCCCAAAATTCCTTCATTTAGTGCGTTTTCGGAGCATTTCAATGTTTTCGGGTAAATTTGAACCCCCTGATGACAGTCACTCGCGACGATTGGATTCTGCAGTTCAGATCTTTTACATCACGATGTCCTTATGTTCTTAAAGGATCAATGAATACATCTTGTTCGACGTGTGACGAAAAGGGGTGCAACACGAGGACTTCCCAGGGGGTCACCCATCCTAGTACTACTCTCGCCCAAGCGCGCTTAACTTCGTAGTTCTGATGGGATCCGGTGCATTAGTGCTGGTATGATCGCACCCGTAAGGGATTGCATGCTCTAATATTTTATAGTCGAAACTAGAGCAATTCGCGACTACGTCGACTTCAAACGTTCATAACTTTTGTTTCGTTAGGAGTTACGGAACCCACCACACATGAACGTGATCCTCGTTCAGAGACGAACAAGTTATGGATATGACTAGTCCTATCGGTGCCATTTTTCGGCCCAAAATTCCTTCATTTAGTGCGTTTTCGGAGCATTTCAATGTTTTCGGGTAAATTTGAACCCCCTGATGACAGTCACTCGCGACGATTGGATTCTGCAGTTCAGATCTTTTACATCACGATGTCCTTATGTTCTTAAAGGATCAATGAATACATCTTGTTCGACGTGTGACGAAAAGGGGTGCAACACGAGGACTTCCCAGGGGGTCACCCATCCTAGTACTACTCTCGCCCAAGCACGCTTAACTTCGTAGTTTTGATGGGATCCGGTGCATTAGTGCTGGTATGATCGCACCCGTAAGGGATTGCATGCTCTAATATTTTATAGTCGAAACTAGAGCCATTCGCGACTACGTCGACTTCAAACGTTCATAACTTTTGTTTCGTTAGGAGTTACGGAACCCACCACACATGAACGTGATCCTCGTTCAGAGACGAACAAGTTATCGATATGACTAGTCCTATCGGTGCCATTTTTCGGCCCAAAATTCCTTCATTTAGTGCGTTTTCGGAGCATTTCAATGTTTTCGGGTAAATTTGAACCCCCTGATGACAGTCACTCGCGACGATTGGATTCTGCAGTTCAGATCTTTTATATCACGATGTCCTTATGTTCTTAAAGGATCAATGAATACTGCATAAACAAAAAAAAAACATATTAAAATTTGAATACATCTTGTTTGACGTGTGACGAAAAGGGGTGCAACACGAGGACTTCCCAGGGGGTCACCCATCCTAGTACTACTCTCACCCAAGCGCGCTTAACTTCGGAGTTCTGATGGGATCCGGTGCATTAGTGCTGGTATGATCGCACCCGTAAGGGATTGCATGCTCTAATATTTTATAGTCGAAACTAGAGCCATTCGCGACTACGTCGACTTCAAACGTTCATAACTTTTGTTTCGTTTGGAGTTACGGAACCCACCACACATGAACGTGATCCTCGTTCAGAGACGAACAAGTTACTGATATGACTAGTCCTATCGGTGCCGTTTTTCGGCCCAAAATTCCTTCATTTAGTGCGTTTTTGGAGCATTTCAATGTTTTCGGGTAAATGTAAACCCCCTGATGACAGTCACTCGCGACGATTGGATTCTGCAGTTCAGATCTTTTACATCACGATGTCCTTATGTTCTTAAAGGATCAATGAATACATCTTGTTCGACGTGTGACGAAAAGGGGTGTAACACGAGGACTTCCCAGGGGGTCACCCATCCTAGTACTACTCTCGCCCAAGCACGCTTAACTTCGGAGTTCTGATGAGATCCGGTGCATTAGTGCTGGTATGATCGCACCCGTAAGGGATTGCATGCTCTAATATTTTATAGTCGAAACTAGAGCCATTCTCGACTACGTCGACTTCAAACGTTCATAACTTTTGTTTCGTTAGGAGTTACGGAACCCACCACACATGAACGTGATCCTCGTTCAGAGACGAACAAGTTATCGATATGACTAGTCCTATCGGTGCCATTTTTCGGCCCAAAATTCCTTCATTTAGTGCGTTTTCGGAGCATTTCAATGTTTTCGGGTAAATTTGAACCCCCTGATGACAGTCACTCGCGACGATTGGATTCTGCAGTTCAGATCTTTTACATCACGATGTCCTTATGTTCTTAAAGGATCAATGAATACATCTTGTTCGACGTGTGACGAAAAGGGGTGCAACACGAGGACTTCCCAGGGGGTCACCCATCCTAGTACTACTCTCGCCCAAGCACGCTTAACTTCGGAGTTCTGATGGGATCCGGTGCATTAGTGCTGGTATGATCGCACCCGTAAGGGATTGCATGCTCTAATATTTTATAGTCGAAACTAGAGCCATTCGCGACTACGTCGACTTCAAACGTTCATAACTTTTGTTTCGTTAGGAGTTACGGAACCCACCACACATGAACGTGATCCTCGTTCAGAGACGAAAAAGTTATCGATATGATTAGTCCTATCGGTGCCATTTTTCGGCCCAAAATTCCTTCATTTAGTGCGTTTTCGGAGCATTTCAATGTTTTCGGGTAAATTTGAACCCCCTGATGACAGTTACTCGCGACGATTGGATTCTGCAGTTCAGATCTTTTATATCACGATGTCCTTATGTTCTTAAAGGATCAATGAATACTGCATAAACAAAAAAAAAACATATTAAAATTTGAATACATCTTGTTCGACGTGTGACGAAAAGGGGTGCAACACGAGGACTTCCCAGGGGGTCACCCATCCTAGTACTACTCTCGCCCAAGCACGCTTAACTTCGGAGTTTTGATGGGATCCGGTGCATTAGTGCTGGTATGATCGCACCCGTAAGGGATTGCATGCTCTAATATTTTATAGTCGAAACTAGAGCCATTCGCGACTACGTCGACTTCAAACATTCATAACTTTTGTTTCGTTAGGAGTTACGGAACCCACCACACATGAACGTGATCCTCGTTCAGAGACGAACAAGTTGTAAATATGACTAGTCCTATCGGTGTCATTTTTCGGCCCAAAATTCCTTCATTTAGTGCGTTTTCGGAGCATTTCAATGTTTTCGGGTAAATTTGAACCCCTGATGACAGTCACTCGCGACGATTGGATTCTGCAGTTCAGATCTTTTATATCACGATGTCCTTATATTCTTAAAGGATCAATGAATACTGCATAAACAAAAAAAAAATATATTAAAATTTTAATACATCTTGTTCGACGTGTGACGAAAAGGGGTGCAACACGAGGACTTCCCAGGGGGTCACCCATCCTAGCACTACTCTCGCCCAAGCACGCTTAACTTCGGAGTTCTGATGGGATCCGGTGCATTAGTGCTGGTATGATCGCACCCGTAAGGGATTGCATGCTCTAATATTTTATAGTCGAAACTAGAGCCATTCGCGACTACATCGACTTCAAACGTTCATAACTTTTGTTTCGTTTGGAGTTACGGAACCCACCACACATGAACGTGATCCTCGTTCAGAGACGAACAAGTTATTGATATGACTAGTCCTATCGGTGCCATTTTTCGGCCCAAAATTCCATCATTTAGTGCGTTTTCGGAGCATTTCAATGTTTTCGAGTAAATTTGAACCCCCTGATGACAGTCACTCGCGACGATTGGATTCTGCAGTTCAGATCTTTTACATCACGATGTCCTTATGTTCTTAAAGGATCAATGAATACTACATAAACAAAAAAAAAAACATATTAAAATTTGAATGCATCTTGTTCGACGTGTGACGAAAAGAGGTGCAACACGAGGACTTCCCAGGGGGTCACCCATCCTAGTACTACTCTCGCCCAAGCACGCTTAACTTCGGAGTTCTAATGGGATCCGGTGCATTAGTGCTGGTATGATCGAACCCGTAAGGGATTGCATGCTCTAATATTTTATAGTCGAAACTAGAGCCATTCGCGACTACGTCGACTTCAAACGTTCATAACTTTTGTTTCGTTAGGAGTTACGGAACCCACCACACATGAACGTGATCCTCGTTCAGAGACGAACAAGTTATAAGTATGACTAGTCCTATCGGTGCCATTTTTCGGCCCAAAATTCCTTCATTTAGTGCGTTTTCGGAGCATTTCAATGTTTTCGGGTAAATTTGAACCCCCTGATGACAGTCACTCGCGACGATTGGATTCTGCAGTTCAGATCTTTTACATCACGATGTCCTTATGTTCTTAAAGGATCAATGAATACTGCATAAACAAAAAAAAAACATATTAAAATTTGAATGCATCTTGTTCGACGTGTGACGAAAAGAGGTGCAACACGAGGACTTCCCAGGGGGTCACCCATCCTAGTACTACTCTCGCCCAAGCACGCTTAACTTCGGAGTTTTGATGGGATCTAGTGCATTAGTGCTGGTATGATCGCACCCGTAAGGGATTGCATGCTCTAATATTTTATAGTCGAAACTAGAGCCATTCGCGACTACGTCGACTTCAAACGTTCATAACTTTTGTTTCGTTAGGAGTTACGGAACCCACCACACATGAACGTGATCCTCGTTCAGAGACGAAAAAGTTATCGATATGATTAGTCCTATCGGTGCCATTTTTCGGCCCAAAATTCCTTCATTTAGTGCGTTTTCGGAGCATTTCAATGTTTTCGGGTAAATTTGAACCCCCTGATGACAGTTACTCGCGACGATTGGATTCTGCAGTTCAGATCTTTTATATCACGATGTCCTTATGTTCTTAAAGGATCAATGAATACTGCATAAACAAAAAAAAAACATATTAAAATTTGAATACATCTTGTTCGACGTGTGACGAAAAGGGGTGCAACACGAGGACTTCCCAGGGGGTCACCCATCCTAGTACTACTCTCGCCCAAGCACGCTTAACTTCGGAGTTTTGATGGGATCCGGTGCATTAGTGCTGGTATGATCGCACCCGTAAGGGATTGCATGCTCTAATATTTTATAGTCGAAACTAGAGCCATTCGCGACTACGTCGACTTCAAACATTCATAACTTTTGTTTCGTTAGGAGTTACGGAACCCACCACACATGAACGTGATCCTCGTTCAGAGACGAACAAGTTATAAATATGACTAGTCCTATCGGTGTCATTTTTCGGCCCAAAATTCCTTCATTTAGTGCGTTTTCGGAGCATTTCAATGTTTTCGGGTAAATTTGAACCCCTGATGACAGTCACTCGCGACGATTGGATTCTGCAGTTCAGATCTTTTATATCACGATGTCCTTATATTCTTAAAGGATCAATGAATACTGCATAAACAAAAAAAAATATATTAAAATTTTAATACATCTTGTTCGACGTGTGACGAAAAGGGGTGCAACACGAGGACTTCCCAGGGGGTCACCCATCCTAGCACTACTCTCGCCCAAGCACGCTTAACTTTGGAGTTCTGATGGGATCCGGTGCATTAGTGCTGGTATGATCGCACCCGTAAGGGATTGCATGCTCTAATATTTTATAGTCGAAACTAGAGCCATTCGCGACTACATCGACTTCAAACGTTCATAACTTTTGTTTCGTTTGGAGTTACGGAACCCACCACACATGAACGTGATCCTCGTTCAGAGACGAACAAGTTATTGATATGACTAGTCCTATCGGTGCCATTTTTCGGCCCAAAATTCCATCATTTAGTGCGTTTTCGGAGCATTTCAATGTTTTCGAGTAAATTTGAACCCCCTGATGACAGTCACTCGCGACGATTGGATTCTGCAGTTCAGATCTTTTACATCACGATGTCCTTATGTTCTTAAAGGATCAATGAATACTGCATAAACAAAAAAAAAAACATATTCAAATTTGAATGCATCTTGTTCGACGTGTGACGAAAAGAGGTGCAACACGAGGACTTCCCAGGGGGTCACCCATCCTAGTACTACTCTCGCCCAAGCACGCTTAACTTCGGAGTTCTAATGGGATCCGGTGCATTAGTGCTGGTATGATCGCACCCGTAAGGGATTGCATGCTCTAATATTTTATAGTCGAAACTAGAGCCATTCGCGACTACGTCGACTTCAAACGTTCATAACTTTTGTTTCGTTAGGAGTTACGGAACCCACCACACATGAACGTGATCCTCGTTCAGAGACGAACAAGTTATCGATATGACTAGTCCTATCGGTGCCATTTTTCGGCCCAAAATTCCTTCATTTAGTGCGTTTTCGGAGCATTTCAATGTTTTCGGGTAAATGTAAACCCCCTGATGACAGTCACTCGCGACGATTGGATTCTGCAGTTCAGATCTTTTACATCACGATGTCCTTATGTTCTTAAAGGATCAATGAATACATCTTGTTCGACGTGTGACGAAAAGGGGTGTAACACGAGGACTTCCCAGGGGGTCACCCATCCTAGTACTACTCTCGCCCAAGCACGCTTAACTTCGGAGTTCTGATGAGATCCGGTGCATTAGTGCTGGTATGATCGCACCCGTAAGGGATTGCATGCTCTAATATTTTATAGTCGAAACTAGAGCCATTCTCGACTACGTCGACTTCAAACGTTCATAACTTTTGTTTCGTTAGGAGTTACGGAACCCACCACACATGAACGTGATCCTCGTTCAGAGACGAACAAGTTATCGATATGACTAGTCCTATCGGTGCCATTTTTCGGCCCAAAATTCCTTCATTTAGTGCGTTTTCGGAGCATTTCAATGTTTTCGGGTAAATTTGAACCCCCTGATGACAGTCACTCGCGACGATTGGATTCTGCAGTTCAGATCTTTTACATCACGATGTCCTTATGTTCTTAAAGGATCAATGAATACATCTTGTTCGACGTGTGACGAAAAGGGGTGCAACACGAGGACTTCCCAGGGGGTCACCCATCCTAGTACTACTCTCGCCCAAGCACGCTTAACTTCGGAGTTCTGATGGGATCCGGTGCATTAGTGCTGGTATGATCGCACCCGTAAGGGATTGCATGCTCTAATATTTTATAGTCGAAACTAGAGCCATTCGCGACTACGTCGACTTCAAACGTTCATAACTTTTGTTTCGTTAGGAGTTACGGAACCCACCACACATGAACGTGATCCTCGTTCAGAGACGAAAAAGTTATCGATATGATTAGTCCTATCGGTGCCATTTTTCGGCCCAAAATTCCTTCATTTAGTGCGTTTTCGGAGCATTTCAATGTTTTCGGGTAAATTTGAACCCCCTGATGACAGTTACTCGCGACGATTGGATTCTGCAGTTCAGATCTTTTATATCACGATGTCCTTATGTTCTTAAAGGATCAATGAATACTGCATAAACAAAAAAAAAACATATTAAAATTTGAATACATCTTGTTCGACGTGTGACGAAAAGGGGTGCAACACGAGGACTTCCCAGGGGGTCACCCATCCTAGTACTACTCTCGCCCAAGCACGCTTAACTTCGGAGTTTTGATGGGATCCGGTGCATTAGTGCTGGTATGATCGCACCCGTAAGGGATTGCATGCTCTAATATTTTATAGTCGAAACTAGAGCCATTCGCGACTACGTCGACTTCAAACATTCATAACTTTTGTTTCGTTAGGAGTTACGGAACCCACCACACATGAACGTGATCCTCGTTCAGAGACGAACAAGTTGTAAATATGACTAGTCCTATCGGTGTCATTTTTCGGCCCAAAATTCCTTCATTTAGTGCGTTTTCGGAGCATTTCAATGTTTTCGGGTAAATTTGAACCCCTGATGACAGTCACTCGCGACGATTGGATTCTGCAGTTCAGATCTTTTATATCACGATGTCCTTATATTCTTAAAGGATCAATGAATACTGCATAAACAAAAAAAAAATATATTAAAATTTTAATACATCTTGTTCGACGTGTGACGAAAAGGGGTGCAACACGAGGACTTCCCAGGGGGTCACCCATCCTAGCACTACTCTCGCCCAAGCACGCTTAACTTCGGAGTTCTGATGGGATCCGGTGCATTAGTGCTGGTATGATCGCACCCGTAAGGGATTGCATGCTCTAATATTTTATAGTCGAAACTAGAGCCATTCGCGACTACATCGACTTCAAACGTTCATAACTTTTGTTTCGTTTGGAGTTACGGAACCCACCACACATGAACGTGATCCTCGTTCAGAGACGAACAAGTTATTGATATGACTAGTCCTATCGGTGCCATTTTTCGGCCCAAAATTCCATCATTTAGTGCGTTTTCGGAGCATTTCAATGTTTTCGAGTAAATTTGAACCCCCTGATGACAGTCACTCGCGACGATTGGATTCTGCAGTTCAGATCTTTTACATCACGATGTCCTTATGTTCTTAAAGGATCAATGAATACTACATAAACAAAAAAAAAAACATATTAAAATTTGAATGCATCTTGTTCGACGTGTGACGAAAAGAGGTGCAACACGAGGACTTCCCAGGGGGTCACCCATCCTAGTACTACTCTCGCCCAAGCACGCTTAACTTCGGAGTTCTAATGGGATCCGGTGCATTAGTGCTGGTATGATCGAACCCGTAAGGGATTGCATGCTCTAATATTTTATAGTCGAAACTAGAGCCATTCGCGACTACGTCGACTTCAAACGTTCATAACTTTTGTTTCGTTAGGAGTTACGGAACCCACCACACATGAACGTGATCCTCGTTCAGAGACGAACAAGTTATAAGTATGACTAGTCCTATCGGTGCCATTTTTCGGCCCAAAATTCCTTCATTTAGTGCGTTTTCGGAGCATTTCAATGTTTTCGGGTAAATTTGAACCCCCTGATGACAGTCACTCGCGACGATTGGATTCTGCAGTTCAGATCTTTTACATCACGATGTCCTTATGTTCTTAAAGGATCAATGAATACTGCATAAACAAAAAAAAAACATATTAAAATTTGAATGCATCTTGTTCGACGTGTGACGAAAAGAGGTGCAACACGAGGACTTCCCAGGGGGTCACCCA
This sequence comes from Euphrasia confusa, assembly GCA_954870475.1. Lineage (NCBI taxonomy): Eukaryota > Viridiplantae > Streptophyta > Magnoliopsida > Lamiales > Orobanchaceae > Euphrasia > Euphrasia confusa. The sequence continues at coordinate 269,107 of CATPAB010000412.1, forward strand.
TCCTAGTACTACTCTCGCCCAAGCACGCTTAACTTCGGAGTTTTGATGGGATCTAGTGCATTAGTGCTGGTATGATCGCACCCGTAAGGGATTGCATGCTCTAATATTTTATAGTCGAAACTAGAGCCATTCGCGACTACGTCGACTTCAAACGTTCATAACTTTTGTTTCGTTAGGAGTTACGGAACCCACCACACATGAACGTGATCCTCGTTCAGAGACGAAAAAGTTATCGATATGATTAGTCCTATCGGTGCCATTTTTCGGCCCAAAATTCCTTCATTTAGTGCGTTTTCGGAGCATTTCAATGTTTTCGGGTAAATTTGAACCCCCTGATGACAGTTACTCGCGACGATTGGATTCTGCAGTTCAGATCTTTTATATCACGATGTCCTTATGTTCTTAAAGGATCAATGAATACTGCATAAACAAAAAAAAAACATATTAAAATTTGAATACATCTTGTTCGACGTGTGACGAAAAGGGGTGCAACACGAGGACTTCCCAGGGGGTCACCCATCCTAGTACTACTCTCGCCCAAGCACGCTTAACTTCGGAGTTTTGATGGGATCCGGTGCATTAGTGCTGGTATGATCGCACCCGTAAGGGATTGCATGCTCTAATATTTTATAGTCGAAACTAGAGCCATTCGCGACTACGTCGACTTCAAACATTCATAACTTTTGTTTCGTTAGGAGTTACGGAACCCACCACACATGAACGTGATCCTCGTTCAGAGACGAACAAGTTATAAATATGACTAGTCCTATCGGTGTCATTTTTCGGCCCAAAATTCCTTCATTTAGTGCGTTTTCGGAGCATTTCAATGTTTTCGGGTAAATTTGAACCCCTGATGACAGTCACTCGCGACGATTGGATTCTGCAGTTCAGATCTTTTATATCACGATGTCCTTATATTCTTAAAGGATCAATGAATACTGCATAAACAAAAAAAAATATATTAAAATTTTAATACATCTTGTTCGACGTGTGACGAAAAGGGGTGCAACACGAGGACTTCCCAGGGGGTCACCCATCCTAGCACTACTCTCGCCCAAGCACGCTTAACTTTGGAGTTCTGATGGGATCCGGTGCATTAGTGCTGGTATGATCGCACCCGTAAGGGATTGCATGCTCTAATATTTTATAGTCGAAACTAGAGCCATTCGCGACTACATCGACTTCAAACGTTCATAACTTTTGTTTCGTTTGGAGTTACGGAACCCACCACACATGAACGTGATCCTCGTTCAGAGACGAACAAGTTATTGATATGACTAGTCCTATCGGTGCCATTTTTCGGCCCAAAATTCCATCATTTAGTGCGTTTTCGGAGCATTTCAATGTTTTCGAGTAAATTTGAACCCCCTGATGACAGTCACTCGCGACGATTGGATTCTGCAGTTCAGATCTTTTACATCACGATGTCCTTATGTTCTTAAAGGATCAATGAATACTGCATAAACAAAAAAAAAAACATATTCAAATTTGAATGCATCTTGTTCGACGTGTGACGAAAAGAGGTGCAACACGAGGACTTCCCAGGGGGTCACCCATCCTAGTACTACTCTCGCCCAAGCACGCTTAACTTCGGAGTTCTAATGGGATCCGGTGCATTAGTGCTGGTATGATCGCACCCGTAAGGGATTGCATGCTCTAATATTTTATAGTCGAAACTAGAGCCATTCGCGACTACGTCGACTTCAAACGTTCATAACTTTTGTTTCGTTAGGAGTTACGGAACCCACCACACATGAACGTGATCCTCGTTCAGAGACGAACAAGTTATCGATATGACTAGTCCTATCGGTGCCATTTTTCGGCCCAAAATTCCTTCATTTAGTGCGTTTTCGGAGCATTTCAATGTTTTCGGGTAAATTTGAACCCCCTGATGACAGTCACTCGCGACGATTGGATTCTGCAGTTCAGATCTTTTACATCACGATGTCCTTATGTTCTTAAAGGATCAATGAATACTGCATAAACAAAAAAAAAACATATTAAAATTTGAATGCATCTTGTTCGACGTGTGACGAAAAGAGGTGCAAAACGAGGACTTCCCAGGGGGTCACCCATCCTAGTACTACTCTCGCCCAAGCACGCTTAACTTCGGAGTTCTAATGGGATCCGGTGCATCAGTGCTGGTATGATCGCACCCGTAAGGGATTGCATGCTCTAATATTTTATAGTCGAAACTAGAGCCATTCGCGACTACGTCGACTTCAAACGTTCATAACTTTTGTTTCGTTAGGAGTTACGGAACCCACCACACATGAACGTGATCCTCGTTCAGAGACGAACAAGTTATCGATATGACTAGTCCTATCGGTGCCATTTTCGGCCCAAAATTCCTTCATTTAGTGCGTTTTCGGAGCATTTCAATGTTTTCGGGTAAATTTGAACCCCCTGATGACAGTCACTCGCGACGATTGGATTCTGCAGTTCAGATCTTTTATATCACGATGTCCTTATGTTCTTAAAGGATCAATGAATACTGCATAAACAAAAAAAAACATATTAAAATTTGAATACATCTTGTTCGACGTGTGACGAAAAGGGGTGCAACACGAGGACTTCCCAGGGGGTCACCCATCCTAGTACTACTCTCGCCCAAGCACGCTTAACTTCGGAGTTCTGATGGGCTCCGGTGCATTAGTGCTGGTATGAACGCACCCGTAAGGGATTGCATGCTCTAATATTTTATAGTCGAAACTAGAGCCATTCGCGACTACGTCGACTTCAAACGTTCATAACTTTTGTTTCGTTAGGAGTTACGGAACCCACCACACATGAACGTGATCCTCGTTCAGAGACGAACAAGTTATCGATATGATTAGTCCTATCGGTGCCATTTTTCGGCCCAAAATTCCTTCATTTAGTGCGTTTTCGGAGCATTTCAATGTTTTCGGGTAAATTTGAACCCCCTGATGACAGTTACTCGCGACGATTGGATTCTGCAGTTCAGATCTTTTATATCACGATGTCCTTATGTTCTTAAAGGATCAATGAATACTGCATAAACAAAAAAAAAAACATATTAAAATTTGAATACATCTTGTTCGACGTGTGACGAAAAGGGGTGCAACACGAGGACTTCCCAGGGGGTCACCCATCCTAGTACTACTCTCGCCCAAGCACGCTTAACTTCGGAGTTTTGATGGGATCCAATGCATTAGTGCTGGTATGATCGCACCCGTAAGGGATTGCATGCTCTAATATTTTATAGTCGAAACTAGAGCCATTCGCGACTACGTCGACTTCAAACATTCATAACTTTTGTTTCGTTAGGAGTTACGGAACCCACCACACATGAACGTGATCCTCGTTCAGAGACGAACAAATTATAGATATGACTAGTCCTATCGGTGTCATTTTTCGGCCCAAAATTCCTTCATTTAGTGCGTTTTCGGAGCATTTCAATGTTTTCGGGTAAATTTGAACCCCTGATGACAGTCACTCGCGACGATTGGATTCTGCAGTTCAGATCTTTTATATCACGATGTCCTTATGTTCTTAAAGGATCAATGAATACTGCATAAACAAAAAAATATATATTAAAATTTTAATACATCTTGTTCGACGTGTGACGAAAAGGGGTGCAACACGAGGACTTCCCAGGGGGTCACCCATCCTAGCACTACTCTCGCCCAAGCACGCTTAACTTCGGTGTTCTGATGGGATCCGGTGCATTAGTGCTGGTATGATCGCACCCGTAAGGGATTGCATGCTCTAATATTTTATAGTCGAAACTAGAGCCATTCGCGACTACGTCGACTTCAAACGTTCATAACTTTTGTTTCGTTTGGAGTTACGGAACCCACCAAACATGAACGTGATCCTCGTTCAGAGACGAACAAGTTATTGATATAACTAGTCCTATCGGTGCCATTTTTGGCCCAAAATTCCATCATTTAGTGCGTTTTCGGAGTATTTCAATGTTTTCGAATAAATTTGAACCCCCTGATGACAGTCACTCGCGACGATTGGATTCTGCAGTTCAGATCTTTTACATCACGATGTCCTTATGTTCTTAAAGGATCAATGAATACTGCATAAACAAAAAAAAAACATATTAAAATTTGAATGCATCTTGTTCGACGTGTGACGAAAAGAGGTGCAACACGAGGACTTCCCAGGGGGTCACCCATCCTAGTACAACTCTCGCCCAAGCACGCTTAACTTCGGAGTTCTAATGGGATCCGGTGCATTAGTGCTGGTATGATCGCACCCGTAAGGGATTGCATGCTCTAATATTTTATAGTCGAAACTAGAGCCATTCGCGACTACGTCGACTTCAAACGTTCATAACTTTTGTTTCGTTAGGAGTTACGGAACCCACCACACATGAACGTGATCCTCGTTCAGAGACGAACAAGTTATCGATATGACTAGTCCTATCGGTGCCATTTTTCGGCCCAAAATTCCTTCATTTAGTGCGTTTTCGGAGCATTTCAATGTTTTCGGGTAAATTTGAACCCCCTGATGACAGTTACTCGCGACGATTGGATTCTGCAGTTCAGATCTTTTATATCACGATGTCCTTATGTTCTTAAAGGATCAATGAATACTGCATAAACAAAAAAAAAAACATATTAAAATTTGAATACATCTTGTTCGACGTGTGACGAAAAGGGGTGCAACACGAGGACTTCCCAGGGGGTCACCCATCCTAGTACTACTCTCGCCCAAGCACGCTTAACTTCGGAGTTTTGATGGGATCCAGTGCATTAGTGCTGGTATGATCGCACCCGTAAGGGATTGCATGCTCTAATATTTTATAGTCGAAACTAGAGCCATTCGCGACTACGTCGACTTCAAACATTCATAACTTTTGTTTCGTTAGGAGTTACGGAACCCACCACACATGAACGTGATCCTCGTTCAGAGACGAACAAATTATAGATATGACTAGTCCTATCAGTGTCATTTTTCGGCCCAAAATTCCTTCATTTAGTGCGTTTTCGGAGCATTTCAATGTTTTCGGGTAAATTTGAACCCCTGATGACAGTCACTCGCGACGATTGGATTCTGCAGTTCAGATCTTTTATATCACGATGTCCTTATGTTCTCAAAGGATCAATGAATACTGCATAAACAAAAAAATATATATTAAAATTTTAATACATCTTGTTCGACGTGTGACGAAAAGGGGTGCAACACGAGGACTTCCCAGGGGGTCACCCATCCTAGCACTACTCTCGCCCAAGCACGCTTAACTTCGGAGTTCTGATGGGATCCGGTGCATTAGTGCTGGTATGATCGCACCCGTAAGGGATTGCATGCTCTAATATTTTATAGTCGAAACTAGAGCCATTCGCGACTACGTCGACTTCGAACGTTCATAACTTTTGTTTCGTTTGGAGTTACGGAACCCACCACACATGAACGTGATCCTCGTTAAGAGACGAACAAGTTATTGATATGACTAGTCCTATCGGTGCCATTTTTGGCCCAAAATTCCATCATTTAGTGCGTTTTCGGAGTATTTCAATGTTTTCGAATAAATTTGAACCCCCTGATGACAGTCACTCGCGACGATTGGATTCTGCAGTTCAGATCTTTTACATCACGATGTCCTTATGTTCTTAAAGGATCAATGAATACTGCATAAACAAAAAAAAAACATATTAAAATTTGAATGCATCTTGTTCGACGTGTGACGAAAAGAGGTGCAACACGAGGACTTCCCAGGGGGTCACCCATCCTAGTACTACTCTCGCCCAAGCACGCTTAACTTCGGAGTTCTAATGGCATCCGGTGCATTAGTGCTGGTATGATCGCACCCGTAAGGGATTGCATGCTCTAATATTTTATAGTCGAAACTAGAGCCATTCGCGACTACGTCGACTTCAAACGTTCATAACTTTTGTTTCGTTAGGAGTTACGGAACCCACCACACATGAACGTGATCCTCGTTCAGAGACGAACAAGTTATCGATATGACTAGTCCTATCGGTGCCATTTTTCGGACCAAAATTCCTTCATTTAGTGCGTTTTCGGAGCATTTCAATGTTTTCGGGTAAATTTGAACCCCCTGATGACAGTCACTCGCGACGATTGGATTCTGCAGTTCAGATCTTTTATATCACGATGTCCTTATGTTCTTAAAGGATCAATGAATACTGCATAAACAAAAAAAAAACATATTAAAATTTGAATACATCTTGTTCGACGTGTGACGAAAAGGGGTGCAACACGAGGACTTCCCAGGGGGTCACCCATCCTAGTACTACTCTCGCCCAAGCACGCTTAACTTCGGAGTTCTGATGGGATTCGGTGCATTAGTGCTGGTATGAACGCACCCGTAAGGGATTGCATGCTCTAATATTTTATAGTCGAAACTAGAGCCATTCGCGACTACGTCGACTTCAAACGTTCATAACTTTTGTTTCGTTAGGAGTTACGGAACCCACCACACATGAACGTGATCCTCGTTCAGAGACGAACAAGTTATCGATATGTCTAGTCCTATCGGTGCCATTTTTCGGCCCAAAATTCCTTCATTTAGTGCGTTTTCAGAGCATTTCAATGTTTTCGGGTAAATTTGAACCCCCTGATGACAGTCACTCGCGACGATTAGATTCTGCAGTTCAGATCTTTTATATCACGATGTCCTTATGTTCTTAAAGGATCAATGAATACTGCATAAACAAAAAAAAAACATATTAAAATTTGAATACATCTTGTTCGACGTGTGACGAAAAGGGGTGCAACACGAGGACTTCCCAGGGGGTCACCCATCCTAGTACTACTCTCGCCCATGCACGCTTAACTTCGGGGTTCTGATGGGATTCGGGGCATTAGTGCTGGTATGATCGCACCCGTAAGGGATTGCATGCTCTAATATTTTATAGTCGAAACTAGAGCCATTCGCGACTACGTCGACTTCAAACGTTCATAACTTTTGTTTCGTTTGGAGTTACGGAACCCACCACACATGAACGTGATCCTCATTCAGAGACGAACAAGTAATTGATATGACTAGTCCTATCGGTGCCATTTTTCGGCCAAAAATTCCATCATTTAGTGCGTTTTCAGAGCATTTCAATGTTTTCGAGTAAATTTGAACCCCCTGATGACAGTCACTCGCGACGATTGGATTCTGCAGTTCAGATCTTTTATATCACGATGTCCTTATGTTCTTAAAGGATCAATGAATACTGCATAAACAAAAAAAAAACATATTAAAATTTGAATACATCTTGTTCGACGTGTGACGAAAAGGGGTGCAACACGAGGACTTCCCAGGGGGTCACCCATCCTAGTACTACTCTCGCACAGGCACGCTTAACTTCGGAGTTCTGATGGGATCCGGTCCATTAGTGCTGGTATGATCGCACCCGTAAGGGATTGCATGCTCTAATATTTTATAGTCGAAACTAGAGCCATTCGCGACTACGTCGACTTCAAACGTTCATAACTTTTGTTTCGTTTGGAGTTACGGAACCCACCACACATGAACGTGATCCTTGTTCAGAGACGAACAAGTTATTGATATGACTAGTCCTATCGGTGCCATTTTTCGGCCAAAAATTCCATCATTTAGTGCGTTTTCAGAGCATTTCAATGTTTTCGAGTAAATTTGAACCCCCTGATGACAGTCACTCGCGACGATTGGATTCTGCAGTTCAGATCTTTTATATCACGATGTCCTTATGTTCTTAAAGGATCAATGAATACTGCATAAACAAAAAAAAAACATATTAAAATTTGAATACATCTTGTTCGACGTGTGACGAAAAGGGGTGCAACACGAGGACTTCCCAGGGGGTCACCCATCCTAGTACTACTCTCGCACAGGCACGCTTAACTTCGGAGTTCTGATGGGATCCGGTCCATTAGTGCTGGTATGATCGCACCCGTAAGGGATTGCATGCTCTAATATTTTATAGTCGAAACTAGAGCCATTCGCGACTACGTCGACTTCAAACGTTCATAACTTTTGTTTCGTTAGGAGTTACGGAACCCACCACACATGAACGTGATCCTCGTTCAGAGACGAACAAATTATAGATATGACTAGTCCTATCAGTGTCATTTTTCGGCCCAAAATTCCTTCATTTAGTGCGTTTTCGGAGCATTTCAATGTTTTCGGGTAAATTTGAACCCCTGATGACAGTCACTCGCGACGATTGGATTCTGCAGTTCAGATCTTTTATATCACGATGTCCTTATGTTCTCAAAGGATCAATGAATACTGCATAAACAAAAAAATATATATTAAAATTTTAATACATCTTGTTCGACGTGTGACGAAAAGGGGTGCAACACGAGGACTTCCCAGGGGGTCACCCATCCTAGCACTACTCTCGCCCAAGCACGCTTAACTTCGGAGTTCTGATGGGATCCGGTGCATTAGTGCTGGTATGATCGCACCCGTAAGGGATTGCATGCTCTAATATTTTATAGTCGAAACTAGAGCCATTCGCGACTACGTCGACTTCGAACGTTCATAACTTTTGTTTCGTTTGGAGTTACGGAACCCACCACACATGAACGTGATCCTCGTTAAGAGACGAACAAGTTATTGATATGACTAGTCCTATCGGTGCCATTTTTGGCCCAAAATTCCATCATTTAGTGCGTTTTCGGAGTATTTCAATGTTTTCGAATAAATTTGAACCCCCTGATGACAGTCACTCGCGACGATTAGATTCTGCAGTTCAGATCTTTTATATCACGATGTCCTTATGTTCTTAAAGGATCAATGAATACTGCATAAACAAAAAAAAAACATATTAAAATTTGAATACATCTTGTTCGACGTGTGACGAAAAGGGGTGCAACACGAGGACTTCCCAGGGGGTCACCCATCCTAGTACTACTCTCGCCCATGCACGCTTAACTTCGGGGTTCTGATGGGATTCGGGGCATTAGTGCTGGTATGATCGCACCCGTAAGGGATTGCATGCTCTAATATTTTATAGTCGAAACTAGAGCCATTCGCGACTACGTCGACTTCAAACGTTCATAACTTTTGTTTCGTTTGGAGTTACGGAACCCACCACACATGAACGTGATCCTCATTCAGAGACGAACAAGTAATTGATATGACTAGTCCTATCGGTGCCATTTTTCGGCCAAAAATTCCATCATTTAGTGCGTTTTCAGAGCATTTCAATGTTTTCGAGTAAATTTGAACCCCCTGATGACAGTCACTCGCGACGATTGGATTCTGCAGTTCAGATCTTTTATATCACGATGTCCTTATGTTCTTAAAGGATCAATGAATACTGCATAAACAAAAAAAAAACATATTAAAATTTGAATACATCTTGTTCGACGTGTGACGAAAAGGGGTGCAACACGAGGACTTCCCAGGGGGTCACCCATCCTAGTACTACTCTCGCACAGGCACGCTTAACTTCGGAGTTCTGATGGGATCCGGTCCATTAGTGCTGGTATGATCGCACCCGTAAGGGATTGCATGCTCTAATATTTTATAGTCGAAACTAGAGCCATTCGCGACTACGTCGACTTCAAACGTTCATAACTTTTGTTTCGTTTGGAGTTACGGAACCCACCACACATGAACGTGATCCTTGTTCAGAGACGAACAAGTTATTGATATGACTAGTCCTATCGGTGCCATTTTTCGGCCAAAAATTCCATCATTTAGTGCGTTTTCAGAGCATTTCAATGTTTTCGAGTAAATTTGAACCCCCTGATGACAGTCACTCGCGACGATTGGATTCTGCAGTTCAGATCTTTTATATCACGATGTCCTTATGTTCTTAAAGGATCAATGAATACTGCATAAACAAAAAAAAAACATATTAAAATTTGAATACATCTTGTTCGACGTGTGACGAAAAGGGGTGCAACACGAGGACTTCCCAGGGGGTCACCCATCCTAGTACTACTCTCGCACAGGCACGCTTAACTTCGGAGTTCTGATGGGATCCGGTCCATTAGTGCTGGTATGATCGCACCCGTAAGGGATTGCATGCTCTAATATTTTATAGTCGAAACTAGAGCCATTCGCGACTACGTCGACTTCAAACGTTCATAACTTTTGTTTCGTTTGGAGTTACGGAACCCACCATACATGAACGTGATCCTTGTTCAGAGACGAACAAGTTATTGATATGACTAGTCCTATCGGTGCCATTTTTCGGCCCAAAATTCCTTCATTTAGTGCGTTTTCGGAGTATTTCAATGTTTTCGAATAAATTTGAACCCCCTGATGACAGTCACTCGCGACGATTGGATTCTGCAGTTCAGATCTTTTATATCACGATGTCCTTATGTTCTTAAAGGATCAATGAATACTGCATAAACAAAAAAAAACATATTAAAATTTGAATACATCTTGTTCGACGTGTGACGAAAAGAGGTGCAACACGAGGACTTCCCAGGGGGTCACCCATCCTAGTACTACTCTCGCCCAAGCACGCTTAACTTCGGAGTTCTAATGGCATCCGGTGCATTAGTGCTGGTATGATCGCACCCGTAAGGGATTGCATGCTCTAATATTTTATAGTCGAAACTAGAGCCATTCGCGACTACGTCGACTTCAAACGTTCATAACTTTTGTTTCGTTAGGAGTTACGGAACCCACCACACATGAACGTGATCCTCGTTCAGAGACGAACAAGTTATCGATATGACTAGTCCTATCGGTGCCATTTTTCGGCCCAAAATTCCTTCATTTAGTGCGTTTTCGGAGCATTTCAATGTTTTCGGGTAAATTTTAACCCCCTGATGACAGTCACTCGCGACGATTGGATTCTGCAGTTCAGATCTTTTATATCACGATGTCCTTATGTTCTTAAAGGATCAATGAATACTGCATAAACAAAAAAAAACATATTAAAATTTGAATACATCTTGTTCGACGTGTGACGAAAAGAGGTGCAACACGAGGACTTCCCAGGGGGTCACCCATCCTAGTACTACTCTCGCCCAAGCACGCTTAACTTCGGAGTTCTAATGGGATCCGATGCATTAGTGCTAGTATGATCGCACCCGTAAGGGATTGCATGCTCTAATATTTTATAGTCGAAACTAGAGCCATTCGCGACTACGTCGACTTCAAACGTTCATAACTTTTGTTTCGTTAGGAGTTACGGAACCCACCACACATGAACGTGATCCTCGTTCAGAGACGAACAAGTTATCGATATGACTAGTCCTATCGGTGCCATTTTTCGGCCCAAAATTCCTTCATTTAGTGCGTTTTCGGAGCATTTCAATGTTTTCGGGTAAATTTGAACCCCCTGATGACAGTCACTCGCGACGATTGGATTCTGCAGTTCAGATCTTTTATATCACGATGTCCTTATGTTCTTAAAGGATCAATGAATACTGCATAAACAAAAAAAAACATATTAAAATTCGAATACATCTTGTTCGACGTGTGACGAAAAGGGGTGCAACACGAGGACTTCCCAGGGGGTCACCCATCCTGGTACTACTCTCGCCCAAGCACGCTTAACTTCGGAGTTCTGATGGGATCCGGTGCATTAGTGCTGGTATGAACGCACCCGTAAGGGATTGCATGCTCTAATATTTTATAGTCGAAACTAGAGCCATTCGCGACTACGTCGACTTCAAACGTTCATAACTTTTGTTTCGTTAGGAGTTACGGAACCCACCACACATGAACGTGATCCTCGTTCAGAGACGAACAAGTTATCGATATGTCTAGTCCTATCGGTGCCATTTTTCGGCCCAAAATTCCTTCATTTAGTGCGTTTTCCGAGCATTTCAATGTTTTCGGGTAAATTTGAACCCCCTGATGACAGTCACTCGCGACGATTAGATTCTGCAGTTCAGATCTTTTATATCACGATGTCCTTATGTTCTTAAAGGATCAATGAATACTGCATAAACAAAAAAATATATATTAAAATTTTAATACATCTTGTTCGACGTGTGACGAAAAGGGGTGCAACACGAGGACTTCCCAGGGGGTCACCCATCCTAGCACTACTCTCGCCCAAGCACGCTTAACTTCGGAGTTCTGATGGGATCCGGTGCATTAGTGCTGGTATGATCGCAACCGTAAGGGATTGCATGCTCTAATATTTTATAGTCGAAACTAGAGCCATTCGCGACTACGTCGACTTCGAACGTTCATAACTTTTGTTTCGTTTGGAGTTACGGAACCCACCACACATGAACGTGATCCTCGTTCAGAGACGAACAAGTTATTGATATGACTAGTCCTATCGGTGCCATTTTTGGCCCAAAATTCCATCATTTAGTGCGTTTTCGGAGTATTTCAATGTTTTCGAATAAATTTGAACCCCCTGATGACAGTCACTCGCGACGATTGGATTCTGCAGTTCAGATCTTTTACATCACGATGTCCTTATGTTCTTAAAGGATCAATGAATACTGCATAAACAAAAAAAAAACATATTAAAATTTGAATGCATCTTGTTCGACGTGTGACGAAAAGAGGTGCAACACGAGGACTTCCCAGGGGGTCACCCATCCTAGTACTACTCTCGCCCAAGCACGCTTAACTTCGGAGTTCTAATGGCATCCGGTGCATTAGTGCTGGTATGATCGCACCCGTAAGGGATTGCATGCTCTAATATTTTATAGTCGAAACTAGAGCCATTCGCGACTACGTCGACTTCAAACGTTCATAACTTTTGTTTCGTTAGGAGTTACGGAACCCACCACACATGAACGTGATCCTCGTTCAGAGACGAACAAGTTATCGATATGACTAGTCCTATCGGTGCCATTTTTCGGCCCAAAATTCCTTCATTTAGTGCGTTTTCGGAGCATTTCAATGTTTTCGGGTAAATTTGAACCCCCTGATGACAGTCACTCGCGACGATTGGATTCTGCAGTTCAGATCTTTTATATCACGATGTCCTTATGTTCTTAAAGGATCAATGAATACTGCATAAACAAAAAAAAAACATATTAAAATTT
>CATPAB010000413.1:0-146000 GCA_954870475.1 Euphrasia confusa
TCAAAATGGCTATTCGGAACCACAAATATTGATTTAAAAAAGGCGGACGATTTCGTCCGCTTAGAGTAATGAGTTAAAAATCGTAAAAAGTTCTTGATACAACTCCATGCACCCAATATGATTCAATGTTTATAGTAGTAATGGTGTCAAAATGGCTATTCGGAGCCACAAATATTGAATTCGAAAAGGCGGACGATTTCGTCATCTAAGAGTAATGAGTGAAAAATCGTAAAAGTTCTTGATAAAACTCCATGCGCCCATTATGATTCAATGTTTATAGTAGTAATGGTGTCAAAATGGCTATTCGGAACCACAAATATTGATTTCAAAAATGCGGACGATTTCGTTCGCTTAGAGTAATGAGTTAAAAATCGTACAAGTTCTTGATAAAACTTCATGCGCCCAATATAATTCAATGTTTATAGTAGTAATGGTGTCAAAATGGCTATTCAGAACCACAAATATTGATTTCGAAAAGGCGGACGATTTCGTCCACTTAGAGTAATGAGTTAAAAAGTGTAAAAGTTCTTGATAAAACTTCATGCGCCCAATATAATTCAATGTTTATAGTAGTAATGGTGTCAAAATGGCTATTTGGAACCACAAATATTGATTTCGAAAAGGCGGACGATTTCGTCCGCTTAGAGTAATGAGTTAAAAATCGTACAAGTTCTTGATAAAACTTCATTCGCCCAATATGATTCAATCTTTATAGTAGTAATGGTGTCAAAATGGCTATTCGGAACCACAAAAATTGATTTCAAAAAGGAAGACGATTTCGTCCGCTTAGAGTAATGAGTGAAAAATAGTAAAAGTTCTTGATAAAACTTCATGCGCCCAATATGATTCAATGTTTATAGTAGTAATGGTGTCAAAATGGCTATTCTGAACCACAAATATTGATTTAAAAAAGGCGGACGATTTCGTCCGCTTAGAGTAATGAGTTAAAAATCGTAAAAGTTCTTGATAAAACTTCATGCGCCCAATATGATTCAATGTTTATAGTAGTAATGGTGTCAAAATGGCTATTCGGAACCACAAATATTGATTTCAAAAATGCGGACGATTTCGTTCGCTTAGAGTAATCAGTTAAAAATCGTACAAGTTCTTGATAAAACTTCATGCGCCCAATATGATTCAATGTTTATAGTAGTAATGGTGTCAAAATTGCTATTCGGAGCCACAAATATTGAATTCGAAAAGGCGGACGATTTCGTCAGCTTAGAGTAATGAGTTAAAAATCGTAAAAGTTCTTGATAAAACTCCATGCACCCAATATGATTCAATGTTTATAGTAGTAATGGTGTCAAAATTGCTATTCGGAGCCACAAATATTGAATTCGAAAAGGCGGACGATTTCGTCAGCTTAGAGTAATGAGTTAAAAATTGTAAAAGTTCTTGATAAAACATCATGCGCCCAATATAATTCAATGTTTATAGTAGTAATGGTGGCAAAATGGCTATTCGGAACCACAAATATTGATTTCAAAAAGGCGTACAATTTCGTCCGCTTAGAGTAATGAGTGAAAAATCGTAAAAGTTCTTGATAAAACTTCATGCGCCCAATATAATTAAATTTTTATAATAGTAATGGTGTCAAAATGGCTATTCGGAACCACAAATATTGATTTAAAAAAGGCGGACGATTTCGTCCGCATAGAGTAATGAGTTAAAAATCGTAAAAGTTCTTGATAAAACTCCATGCGCCCAATATGATAGAATGTTTATAGTAGTAATGGTGTCAAAATTACTTTTCGGAACCACAAATATTGATTTCAAAAAGGCGGACGATTTCGTTTGCTTAGAGTAATTAGTTAAAAATTGTAAAAGTTCTTGATAAAACATCATGCGCCCACTATAATTCAATGTTTATAGTAGTAATGGTGTCAAAATGACTATTCGGAACCACAAATATTGATTTTAAAAAGGCGGACGATTTCGTCCGCTTAGAGTAATGAGTGAAAAATCGTAAAAGTTCTTGATAAAACTTCATGCGCCCAATATGATTCAATGTTTATAGTAGTAATGGTGTCAAAATGGCTATTCGGAACCACAAATATTAATTTCAAAAATGCGGACGATTTCGTTCGCTTAGAGTAATGAGTTAAAAATCGTAAAATTTCTTGATAAAACATCATGCGCCCAATATAATTCAATGTTTATAGTAGTAATGGTGTCAAAATGGCTATTTAGAACCACAAATATTGATTTCGAAAAGGCGGACGATTTCGTCCGCTTAGAGTAATGAGTTAAAAATCGTACAAGTTCTTGATAAAACTTCATTCGCCCAATATGATTCAATCTTTATAGTAGTAATGGTGTCAAAATGGCTATTCGGAACCACAAAAATTGATTTCAAAAAGGAAGACGATTTCGTCCGCTTAGAGTAATGAGTGAAAAATAGTAAAAGTTCTTGATAAAACTTCATGCGCCCAATATGATTCAATGTTTATAGTAGTAATGGTGTCAAAATGGCTATTCTGAACCACAAATATTGATTTAAAAAAGGCGGACGATTTCGTCCGCTTAGAGTAATGAGTTAAAAATCGTAAAAGTTCTTGATAAAACTTCATGCGCCCAATATGATTCAATGTTTATAGTAGTAATGGTGTCAAAATGGCTATTCGGAACCACAAATATTGATTTCAAAAATGCGGACGATTTCGTTCGCTTAGAGTAATCAGTTAAAAATCGTACAAGTTCTTGATAAAACTTCATGCGCCCAATATGATTCAATGTTTATAGTAGTAATGGTGTCAAAATTGCTATTCGGAGCCACAAATATTGAATTCGAAAAGGCGGACGATTTCGTCAGCTTAGAGTAATGAGTTAAAAATCGTAAAAGTTCTTGATAAAACTCCATGCACCCAATATGATTCAATGTTTATAGTAGTAATGGTGTCAAAATTGCTATTCGGAGCCACAAATATTGAATTCGAAAAGGCGGACGATTTCGTCAGCTTAGAGTAATGAGTTAAAAATTGTAAAAGTTCTTGATAAAACATCATGCGCCCAATATAATTCAATGTTTATAGTAGTAATGGTGGCAAAATGGCTATTCGGAACCACAAATATTGATTTCAAAAAGGCGTACAATTTCGTCCGCTTAGAGTAATGAGTGAAAAATCGTAAAAGTTCTTGATAAAACTTCATGCGCCCAATATAATTAAATTTTTATAATAGTAATGGTGTCAAAATGGCTATTCGGAACCACAAATATTGATTTAAAAAAGGCGGACGATTTCGTCCGCATAGAGTAATGAGTTAAAAATCGTAAAAGTTCTTGATAAAACTCCATGCGCCCAATATGATAGAATGTTTATAGTAGTAATGGTGTCAAAATTACTTTTCGGAACCACAAATATTGATTTCAAAAAGGCGGACGATTTCGTTTGCTTAGAGTAATTAGTTAAAAATTGTAAAAGTTCTTGATAAAACATCATGCGCCCACTATAATTCAATGTTTATAGTAGTAATGGTGTCAAAATGACTATTCGGAACCACAAATATTGATTTTAAAAAGGCGGACGATTTCGTCCGCTTAGAGTAATGAGTGAAAAATCGTAAAAGTTCTTGATAAAACTTCATGCGCCCAATATGATTCAATGTTTATAGTAGTAATGGTGTCAAAATGGCTATTCGGAACCACAAATATTAATTTCAAAAATGCGGACGATTTCGTTCGCTTAGAGTAATGAGTTAAAAATCGTAAAATTTCTTGATAAAACATCATGCGCCCAATATAATTCAATGTTTATAGTAGTAATGGTGTCAAAATGGCTATTTAGAACCACAAATATTGATTTCGAAAAGGCGGACGATTTCGTCCGCTTAGAGTAATGAGTTAAAAATCGTACAAGTTCTTGATAAAACTTCATTCGCCCAATATGATTCAATGTTTATAGTAGTAATGGTGTCAAAATGGCTATTCAGAACCACAAATATTGATTTCGAAAAGGCGGACGATTTCGTCCACTTAGAGTAATGAGTTAAAAAGTGTAAAAGTTCTTGATAAAACTTCATGCGCCCAATATAATTCAATGTTTATAGTAGTAATGGTGTCAAAATGGCTATTTAGAACCACAAATATTGATTTCGAAAAGGCGGACAATTTCGTCCGCTTAGAGTAATGAGTTAAAAATCGTACAAGTTCTTGATAAAACTTCATTCGCCCAATATGATTCAATGTTTATAGTAGTAATGGTGTCAAAATGGCTATTCGGAACCACAAAAATTGATTTCAAAAAGGAAGACGATTTCGTCCGCTTAGAGTAATGAGTTAAAAATTGTAAATGTTCTTGATAAAACTTCATGCGCCCAATATAATTAAATTTTTATAATAGTAATGTTGTCAAAATGGCTATTCGGAACCACAAATATTGATTTAAAAAAGGTGGACGATTTCGTCCGCTTAGAGTAATGAGTTAAAAATCGTAAAAGTTCTTGATAAAACTTCTTGCGCCCAATATAATTCAATGTTTATAGTAGTATTGGTGTCAAAATGGCTATTCGGAAACACAAATATTGATTTCAAAATGGCGGACGATTTCGTTCGCTTAGAGAAATGAGTTAAAAATTGCAAAGTTCTTGATAAAACTTCATGCGCCCAATATAATTCAATGTTTATAGTAGTAATGGTGTCAAAATGGCTATTCGGAACCACAAATATTTATTTCCAAAAGGCGTACGATTTCGTCCGCTTAGAGTAATGAGTTAAAAATCGTAAAAGTTCTTGATAAAACTTCTTGCTCCGAATATGATTCAATGTTTATAGTAGTATTGGTGTCAAAATGGCTATTCGGAACCAAAAATATTGATTTAAAAAAGGCGGACGATTTCGTTCGCTTAGAGTAATGAGTTAAAAATTTGTAAAAGTTCTTGATAAAACTTCATGCGCCCAATATAATTCAATGTTTATAGTAGTAATGGTGTCAAAATGGCTATTTGGAACCACAAATATTGATTTCGAAAAGGCGGACGATTTCGTCCGCTTAGAGTAATGAGTTAATAATCGTACAAGTTCTTGATAAAAATTCATGCGCCCAATATGATTCAATGTTTATAGTAGTAATGGTGTCAAAATGGCTATTCGGAACCACAAATATTGATTTCAAAAAGGAAGACGATTTCGTCCGCTTAGAGTAATGAGTTAAAAATTGTAAATGTTCTTGATAAAACTTCATGCCGCCCAATATAATTAAATGTTTATAATAGTAATGGTGTCAAAATGGCTATTCGGAACCACAAATATTGATTTCAAAAAGGCGTACAATTTCGTCCGCTTAGAGTAATGAGTGAAAAATCGTAAAAGTTCTTGATAAAACTTCATGCGCCCAATATAATTAAATTTTTATAATAGTAATGGTGTCAAAATGGCTATTCGGAACCACAAATATTGATTTAAAAAAGGCGGACGATTTCGTCCGCATAGAGTAATGAGTTAAAAATCGTAAAAGTTCTTGATAAAACTCCATGCGCCCAATATGATAGAATGTTTATAGTAGTAATGGTGTCAAAATTACTTTTCGGAACCACAAATATTGATTTCAAAAAGGCGGACGATTTCGTTTGCTTAGAGTAATTAGTTAAAAATTGTAAAAGTTCTTGATAAAACATCATGCGCCCACTATAATTCAATGTTTATAGTAGTAATGGTGTCAAAATGACTATTCGGAACCACAAATATTGATTTTAAAAAGGCGGACGATTTCGTCCGCTTAGAGTAATGAGTGAAAAATCGTAAAAGTTCTTGATAAAACTTCATGCGCCCAATATGATTCAATGTTTATAGTAGTAATGGTGTCAAAATGGCTATTCGGAACCACAAATATTAATTTCAAAAATGCGGACGAATTCGTTCGCTTAGAGTAATGAGTTAAAAATCGTAAAATTTCTTGATAAAACATCATGCGCCCAATATAATTCAATGTTTATAGTAGTAATGGTGTCAAAATGGCTATTTAGAACCACAAATATTGATTTCGAAAAGGCGGACGATTTCGTCCTCTTAGAGTAATGAGTTAAAAATCGTACAAGTTCTTGATAAAACTTCATTCGCCCAATATGATTCAATGTTTATAGTAGTAATGGTGTCAAAATGGCTATTCAGAACCACAAATATTGATTTCGAAAAGGCGGACGATTTCGTCCACTTAGAGTAATGAGTTAAAAAGTGTAAAAGTTCTTGATAAAACTTCATGCGCCCAATATAATTCAATGTTTATAGTAGTAATGGTGTCAAAATGGCTATTTAGAACCACAAATATTGATTTCGAAAAGGCGGACAATTTCGTCCGCTTAGAGTAATGAGTTAAAAATCGTACAAGTTCTTGATAAAACTTCATTCGCCCAATATGATTCAATGTTTATAGTAGTAATGGTGTCAAAATGGCTATTCGGAACCACAAAAATTGATTTCAAAAAGGAAGACGATTTCGTCCGCTTAGAGTAATGAGTTAAAAATTGTAAATGTTCTTGATAAAACTTCATGCGCCCAATATAATTAAATTTTTATAATAGTAATGTTGTCAAAATGGCTATTCGGAACCACAAATATTGATTTAAAAAAGGTGGACGATTTCGTCCGCTTAGAGTAATGAGTTAAAAATCGTAAAAGTTCTTGATAAAACTTCTTGCGCCCAATATAATTCAATGTTTATAGTAGTATTGGTGTCAAAATGGCTATTCGGAAACACAAATATTGATTTCAAAATGGCGGACGATTTCGTTCGCTTAGAGAAATGAGTTAAAAATTGCAAAGTTCTTGATAAAACTTCATGCGCCCAATATAATTCAATGTTTATAGTAGTAATGGTGTCAAAATGGCTATTCGGAACCACAAATATTTATTTCCAAAAGGCGTACGATTTCGTCCGCTTAGAGTAATGAGTTAAAAATCGTAAAAGTTCTTGATAAAACTTCTTGCTCCGAATATGATTCAATGTTTATAGTAGTATTGGTGTCAAAATGGCTATTCGGAACCAAAAATATTGATTTAAAAAAGGCGGACGATTTCGTTCGCTTAGAGTAATGAGTTAAAAATTTGTAAAAGTTCTTGATAAAACTTCATGCGCCCAATATAATTCAATGTTTATAGTAGTAATGGTGTCAAAATGGCTATTTGGAACCACAAATATTGATTTCGAAAAGGCGGACGATTTCGTCCACTTAGAGTAATGAGTTAAAAAGTGTAAAAGTTCTTGATAAAACTTCATGCGCCCAATATAATTCAATGTTTATAGTAGTAATGGTGTCAAAATGGCTATTCGGAACCACAAATATTTATTTCCAAAAGGCGTACGATTTCGTCCGCTTAGAGTAATGAGTTAAAAATCGTAAAAGTTCTTGATAAAACTTCTTGCTCCCAATATGATTCAATGTTTATAGTAGTATTGGTGTCAAAATGGCTATTCGGAACCAAAAATATTGATTTAAAAAAGGCGGACGATTTCGTTCGCTTAGAGTGATGAGTTAAAAATTTGTAAAAGTTCTTGATAAAACTACATGCGCCCAATATAATTCAATGTTTATAGTAGTAATGGTGTCAAAATGGCTATTTGGAACCACAAATATTGATTTCGAAAAGGCGGACGATTTCGTCCGCTTAGAGTAATGAGTTAATAATCGTACAAGTTCTTGATAAAAATTCATGCGCCCAATATGATTCAATGTTTATAGTAGTAATGGTGTCAAAATGGCTATTCGGAACCACAAATATTGATTTCAAAAAGGAAGACGATTTCGTCCGCTTAGAGTAATGAGTTAAAAATTGTAAATGTTCTTGATAAAACTTCATGCCGCCCAATATAATTAAATGTTTATAATAGTAATGGTGTCAAAATGGCTATTCGGAACCACAAATATTGATTTCAAAAAGGCGGACGATTTCGTCCGCTTAGAGTAATGAGTTAAAAATCATAAAAGTTCTTGATAAAACTTCTTGCGCCCAATATGATTCAATGTTTATAGTAGTATTGGTGTCAAAATGGCTATTCGGAACCAAAAATATTGATTTAAAAAAGGCGGACGATTTCGTTCGCTTAGAGTAATGAGTTAAAAATTTGTAAAAGTTCTTGATAAAACTTCATGCGCCCAATATAATTCAATGTTTATAGTAGTAATGGTGTCAAAATGGCTATTTGGAACCACAAATATTGATTTCGAAAAGGCGGACGATTTCGTCCGCTTAGAGTAATGAGTTAATAATCGTACAAGTTCTTGATAAAAATTCATGCGCCCAATATGATTCAATGTTTATAGTAGCAATGGTGTCAAAATGGCTATTCGGAACCACAAATATTGATTTAAAAAAGGCGGACGATTTCGTCCGCATAGAGTAATGAGTTAAAAATCGTACAAGTTCTTGATAAAACTTCATTCGCCCAATATGATTCAATGTTTATAGTAGTAATGGTTTCAAAATGGCTATTCGGAACCACAAAAATTGATTTCAAAAAGGAAGACGATTTCGTCCGCTTAGAGTAATGAGTTAAAAATTGTAAATGTTCTTGATAAAACTTCATGCGCCCAATATAATTAAATTTTTATAATAGTAATGGTGTCAAAATGGCTATTCGGAACCACAAATATTGATTTAAAAAATGCGGACGATTTCGTCCGCTTAGAGTAATGAGTTAAAAATCGTAAAAGTTCTTGATAAAACTTCTTGCGCCCAATATAATTCAATGTTTATAGTAGTATTGGTGTCAAAATGGCTATTCGGAACCACAAATATTGATTTCAAAATGGCGGACGATTTCGTTCGCTTAGAGTAATGAGTTAAAAATTGCAAAGTTCTTGATAAAACTTCATGCGCCCAATATAATTCAATGTTTATAGTAGTAATGGTGTCAAAATGGCTATTCAGAACCACAAATATTGATTTCGAAAAGGCGGACGATTTCGTCCACTTAGAGTAATGAGTTAAAAAGTGTAAAAGTTCTTGATAAAACTTCATGCGCCCAATATAATTCAATGTTTATAGTAGTAATGGTGTCAAAATGGCTATTCGGAACCACAAATATTTATT
Source organism: Euphrasia confusa (assembly GCA_954870475.1). Taxonomy (NCBI): domain Eukaryota; kingdom Viridiplantae; phylum Streptophyta; class Magnoliopsida; order Lamiales; family Orobanchaceae; genus Euphrasia; species Euphrasia confusa. The sequence continues at coordinate 9,029 of CATPAB010000413.1, forward strand.
TCCAAAAGGCGTACGATTTCGTCCGCTTAGAGTAATGAGTTAAAAATCGTAAAAGTTCTTGATAAAACTTCTTGCTCCCAATATGATTCAATGTTTATAGTAGTATTGGTGTCAAAATGGCTATTCGGAACCAAAAATATTGATTTAAAAAAGGCGGACGATTTCGTTCGCTTAGAGTGATGAGTTAAAAATTTGTAAAAGTTCTTGATAAAACTTCATGCGCCCAATATAATTCAATGTTTATAGTAGTAATGGTGTCAAAATGGCTATTTGGAACCACAAATATTGATTTCGAAAAGGCGGACGATTTCGTCCGCTTAGAGTAATGAGTTAATAATCGTACAAGTTCTTGATAAAAATTCATGCGCCCAATATGATTCAATGTTTATAGTAGTAATGGTGTCAAAATGGCTATTCGGAACCACAAATATTGATTTCAAAAAGGAAGACGATTTCGTCCGCTTAGAGTAATGAGTTAAAAATTGTAAATGTTCTTGATAAAACTTCATGCCGCCCAATATAATTAAATGTTTATAATAGTAATGGTGTCAAAATGGCTATTCGGAACCACAAATATTGATTTCAAAAAGGCGGACGATTTCGTCCGCTTAGAGTAATGAGTTAAAAATCATAAAAGTTCTTGATAAAACTTCTTGCGCCCAATATGATTCAATGTTTATAGTAGTATTGGTGTCAAAATGGCTATTCGGAACCAAAAATATTGATTTAAAAAAGGCGGACGATTTCGTTCGCTTAGAGTAATGAGTTAAAAATTTGTAAAAGTTCTTGATAAAACTTCATGCGCCCAATATAATTCAATGTTTATAGTAGTAATGGTGTCAAAATGGCTATTTGGAACCACAAATATTGATTTCGAAAAGGCGGACGATTTCGTCCGCTTAGAGTAATGAGTTAATAATCGTACAAGTTCTTGATAAAAATTCATGCGCCCAATATGATTCAATGTTTATAGTAGCAATGGTGTCAAAATGGCTATTCGGAACCACAAATATTGATTTAAAAAAGGCGGACGATTTCGTCCGCATAGAGTAATGAGTTAAAAATCGTACAAGTTCTTGATAAAACTTCATTCGCCCAATATGATTCAATGTTTATAGTAGTAATGGTTTCAAAATGGCTATTCGGAACCACAAAAATTGATTTCAAAAAGGAAGACGATTTCGTCCGCTTAGAGTAATGAGTTAAAAATTGTAAATGTTCTTGATAAAACTTCATGCGCCCAATATAATTAAATTTTTATAATAGTAATGGTGTCAAAATGGCTATTCGGAACCACAAATATTGATTTAAAAAATGCGGACGATTTCGTCCGCTTAGAGTAATGAGTTAAAAATCGTAAAAGTTCTTGATAAAACTTCTTGCGCCCAATATAATTCAATGTTTATAGTAGTATTGGTGTCAAAATGGCTATTCGGAACCACAAATATTGATTTCAAAATGGCGGACGATTTCGTTCGCTTAGAGTAATGAGTTAAAAATTGCAAAGTTCTTGATAAAACTTCATGCGCCCAATATAATTCAATGTTTATAGTAGTAATGGTGTCAAAATGGCTATTCAGAACCACAAATATTGATTTCGAAAAGGCGGACGATTTCGTCCACTTAGAGTAATGAGTTAAAAAGTGTAAAAGTTCTTGATAAAACTTCATGCGCCCAATATAATTCAATGTTTATAGTAGTAATGGTGTCAAAATGGCTATTCGGAACCACAAATATTTATTTCCAAAAGGCGTACGATTTCGTCCGCTTAGAGTAATGAGTTAAAAATCGTAAAAGTTCTTGATAAAACTTCTTGCTCCCAATATGATTCAATGTTTATAGTAGTATTGGTGTCAAAATGGCTATTCGGAACCAAAAATATTGATTTAAAAAAGGCGGACGATTTCGTTCGCTTAGAGTGATGAGTTAAAAATTTGTAAAAGTTCTTGATAAAACTTCATGCGCCCAATATAATTCAATGTTTATAGTAGTAATGGTGTCAAAATGGCTATTTGGAACCACAAATATTGATTTCGAAAAGGCGGACGATTTCGTCCGCTTAGAGTAATGAGTTAATAATCGTACAAGTTCTTGATAAAAATTCATGCGCCCAATATGATTCAATGTTTATAGTAGTAATGGTGTCAAAATGGCTATTCGGAACCACACATATTGATTTCAAAAAGGAAGACGATTTCGTCCGCTTAGAGTAATGAGTTAAAAATTGTAAATGTTCTTGATAAAACTTCATGCCGCCCAATATAATTAAATGTTTATAATAGTAATGGTGTCAAAATGGCTATTCGGAACCACAAATATTGATTTCAAAAAGGCGGACGATTTCGTCCGCTTAGAGTAATGAGTTAAAAATCATAAAAGTTCTTGATAAAACTTCTTGCGCCCAATATGATTCAATGTTTATAGTAGTATTGGTGTCAAAATGGCTATTCGGAACCAAAAATATTGATTTAAAAAAGGCGGACGATTTCGTTCGCTTAGAGTAATGAGTTAAAAATTTGTAAAAGTTCTTGATAAAACTTCATGCGCCCAATATAATTCAATGTTTATAGTAGTAATGGTGTCAAAATGGCTATTTGGAACCACAAATATTGATTTCGAAAAGGCGGACGATTTCGTCCGCTTAGAGTAATGAGTTAATAATCGTACAAGTTCTTGTTAAAAATTCATGCGCCCAATATGATTCAATGTTTATAGTAGTAATGGTGTCAAAATGGCTATTCGGAACCACAAATATTGATTTAAAAAAGGCGGACGATTTCGTCCGCATAGAGTAATGAGTTAAAAATCGTAAAAGTTCTTGATAAAACTCCATGCGCCCGATATGATAGAATGTTTATAGTAGAAATGGTGTCAAAATTACTTTTCGGAACCACAAATATTGATTTCAAAAAGGCGGACGATTTCGTTCGCTTAGAGTAATGAGTTAAAAATTGTAAAAGTTCTTGATAAAACATCATGCGCCCACTATAATTCAATGTTTATAGTAGTAATGGTGTCAAAATGGCTATTCGGAACCACAAATGTTGATTTCAAAAAGGCGGACGATTTCGTCCACTTAGAGTAATGAGTTAAAAAGTGTAAAAGTTCTTGATAAAACTTCATGCGCCCAATATAATTCAATGTTTATAGTAGTAATGGTGTCAAAATGGCTATTCGGAACCACAAATATTTATTTCCAAAAGGCGTACGATTTCGTCCGCTTAGAGTAATGAGTTAAAAATCGTAAAAGTTCTTGATAAAACTTCTTGCTCCCAATATGATTCAATGTTTATAGTAGTATTGGTGTCAAAATGGCTATTCGGAACCAAAAATATTGATTTAAAAAAGGCGGACGATTTCGTTCGCTTAGAGTGATGAGTTAAAAATTTGTAAAAGTTCTTGATAAAACTTCATGCGCCCAATATAATTCAATGTTTATAGTAGTAATGGTGTCAAAATGGCTATTTGGAACCACAAATATTGATTTCGAAAAGGCGGACGATTTCGTCCGCTTAGAGTAATGAGTTAATAATCGTACAAGTTCTTGATAAAAATTCATGCGCCCAATATGATTCAATGTTTATAGTAGTAATGGTGTCAAAATGGCTATTCGGAACCACACATATTGATTTCAAAAAGGAAGACGATTTCGTCCGCTTAGAGTAATGAGTTAAAAATTGTAAATGTTCTTGATAAAACTTCATGCCGCCCAATATAATTAAATGTTTATAATAGTAATGGTGTCAAAATGGCTATTCGGAACCACAAATATTGATTTCAAAAAGGCGGACGATTTCGTCCGCTTAGAGTAATGAGTTAAAAATCATAAAAGTTCTTGATAAAACTTCTTGCGCCCAATATGATTCAATGTTTATAGTAGTATTGGTGTCAAAATGGCTATTCGGAACCAAAAATATTGATTTAAAAAAGGCGGACGATTTCGTTCGCTTAGAGTAATGAGTTAAAAATTTGTAAAAGTTCTTGATAAAACTTCATGCGCCCAATATAATTCAATGTTTATAGTAGTAATGGTGTCAAAATGGCTATTTGGAACCACAAATATTGATTTCGAAAAGGCGGACGATTTCGTCCGCTTAGAGTAATGAGTTAATAATCGTACAAGTTCTTGTTAAAAATTCATGCGCCCAATATGATTCAATGTTTATAGTAGTAATGGTGTCAAAATGGCTATTCGGAACCACAAATATTGATTTAAAAAAGGCGGACGATTTCGTCCGCATAGAGTAATGAGTTAAAAATCGTAAAAGTTCTTGATAAAACTCCATGCGCCCGATATGATAGAATGTTTATAGTAGAAATGGTGTCAAAATTACTTTTCGGAACCACAAATATTGATTTCAAAAAGGCGGACGATTTCGTTCGCTTAGAGTAATGAGTTAAAAATTGTAAAAGTTCTTGATAAAACATCATGCGCCCACTATAATTCAATGTTTATAGTAGTAATGGTGTCAAAATGACTATTCGGAACCACAAATATTGATTTTAAAAAGGCGGACGATTTCGTCCGCTTAGAGTAATGAGTGAAAAATCGTAAAAGTTCTTGATAAAACTTCATGCGCCCAATATGATTCAATGTTTATAGTTGTAATGGTGTCAAAATGGCTATTCGGAACCACAAATATTGATTTCAAAAAGGCGGACGATTTCGTCCGCTTAGAGTAATGAGTTAAAAATCGTAAAAGTTCTTGATAAAACTTCATGCGCTCAATATTATTCAATGTTTATAGTAGTAATGGTGTCAAAATGGCTATTCGGAACCACAAATATTGATTTCAAAAATGCGGACGATTTCGTTCGCTTAGAGTAATGAGTTAAAAATCGTAAAATTTCTTGATAAAACATCATGCGCCCAATATAATTCAATGTTTATAGTAGTAATGGTGTCAAAATGGCTATTTAGAACCACAAATATTGATTTCGAAAAGGCGGACGATTTCGTCCGCTTAGAGTAATGAGTTAAAAATCGTACAAGTTCTTGATAAAACTTCATGCGCCCAATAGGATACAATGTTTATAGTAGTAATGGTGTCAAAATGGCTATTCGGAACCACAAATATTGATTTAAAAAAGGCGGACTATTTCGTCCGCATAGAGTAATGAGTTAAAAATCGTAAAAGTTCTTGATAAAACTCCATGCGCCCAATATGATAGAATGTTTATAGTAGTAATGGTGTCAAAATTACTTTTCGGAACCAAAAATATTGATTTCAAAAAGGCGGACGATTTCGTTCGCTTAGAGTAATTAGTTAAAAATTGTAAAAGTTCTTGATAAAACATCATGCGCCCACTATAATTCAATGTTTATAGTAGTAATGGTGTCAAAATGACTATTCGGAACCACAAATATTGATTTTAAAAAGGCGGACGATTTCGTCCGCTTAGAGTAATGAGTGAAAAATCGTAAAAGTTCTTGATAAAACTTCATGCGCCCAATATGATTCAATGTTTATAGTAGTAATGGTGTCAAAATGGCTATTCGGAACCACAAATATTGATTTCAAAAAGGCGGACGATTTCGTCCGCTTAGAGTAATGAGTTAAAAATCGTAAAAGTTCTTGATAAAACTTCATGCGCCCAATATGATTCAATGTTTATAGTAGTAATGGTGTCAAAATGGCTATTCGGAACCACAAATATTGATTTCAAAAATGCGGACGATTTCGTTCGCTTAGAGTAATGAGTTAAAAATCGTAAAATTTCTTGATAAAACATCATGCGCCCAATATAATTCAATGTTTATAGTAGTAATGGTGTCAAAATGGCTATTTAGAACCACAAATATTGATTTCGAAAAGGCGGACGATTTCGTCCGCTTAGAGTAATGAGTTAAAAATCGTACAAGTTCTTGATAAAACTTCATTCGCCCAATATGATTCAATGTTTATAGTAGTAATGGTGTCAAAATGGCTATTCGGAACCACAAAAATTGATTTCAAAAAGGAAGACGATTTCGTCCGCTTAGAGTAATGAGTTAAAAAGTGTAAAAGTTCTTGATAAATCTCCATGCACCCAATATGATTCAATGTTTATAGTAGTAATGGTGTCAAAAAGGCTATTCGGAACCACAAATATTGATTTCGAAAAGGCGGACGATTTCGTCCACTTAGAGTAATGAGTTAAAAAGTGTAAAAGTTCTTGATAAATCTCCATGCACCCAATATGATTCAATGTTTATAGTAGTAATGGTGTCAAAATGGCTATTCGAAACCACAAATATTGATTTCGAAAAGGCGGACGATTTGGTCCGCTAATAGTAATGAATTAAAAATCGTAAAAGTTCTTGATAAAACTTCATGCGACAAATATGATTCAATATTTATAGTAGTAATGGTGTCAAAATGGCTATTCGGAACCACAAAAATTGATTTCAAAAAGGAAGACGATTTCGTCCGCTTAGAGTAATGAGTTAAAAATTGTAAATGTTCTTGATAAAACTTCATGCGCCCAATATAATTAAATTTTTATAATAGTAATGGTGTCAAAATGGCTATTCGGAACCACAAATATTGATTTCAAAAATGCGGACGATTTCGTTCGCTTAGAGTAATGAGTTAAAAATCGTAAAATTTCTTGATAAAACATCATGCGCCCAATATAATTAAATGTTTATAGTAGTAATGGTGTCAAAATGGCTATTTAGAACCACAAATATTGATTTCGAAAAGGCGGACGATTTCGTCCGCTTAGAGTAATGAGTTAAAAATCGTACAAGTTCTTGATAAAACTTCATTCGCCCAATATGATTCAATGTTTATAGTAGTAATGGTGTCAAAAAGGCTATTCGGAACCACAAATATTGATTTCGAAAAGGCGGACGATTTCGTCCACTTAGAGTAATGAGTTAAAAAGTGTAAAAGTTCTTGATAAATCTCCATGCACCCAATATGATTCAATGTTTATAGTAGTAATGGTGTCAAAATGGCTATTCGAAACCACAAATATTGATTTCGAAAAGGCGGACGATTTGGTCCGCTAATAGTAATGAATTAAAAATCGTAAAAGTTCTTGATAAAACTTCATGCGCCAAATATGATTCAATATTTATAGTAGTAATGGTATCAAAATGGCTATTCGGAACCACAAAAATTGATTTCAAAAAGGAAGACGATTTCGTCCGCTTAGAGTAATGAGTTAAAAATTGTAAATGTTCTTGATAAAACTTCATGCGCCCAATATAATTAAATTTTTATAATAGTAATGGTGTCAAAATGGCTATTCGGAACCACAAATATTGATTTAAAAAAGGCGGACGATTTCGTCCGCTTAGAGTAATGAGTTAAAAATCGTAAAAGTTCTTGATAAAACTTCTTGCGCCCAATATAATTCAATGTTTATAGTAGTATTGGTGTCAAAATGGCTATTCGGAACCACAAATATTGATTTCAAAATGGCGGACGATTTCGTTCGCTTAGAGTAATGAGTTAAAAATTGCAAAGTTCTTGATAAAACTTCATGCGCCCAATATAATTCAATGTTTATAGTAGTAATGGTGTCAAAATGGCTATTCAGAACCACAAATATTGATTTCGAAAAGGCGGACGATTTCGTCCACTTAGAGTAATGAGTTAAAAAGTGTAAAAGTTCTTTATAAAACTTCATGCGCCCAATATAATTCAATGTTTATAGTAGTAATGGTGTCAAAATGGCTATTCGGAACCACAAATATTTATTTCCAAAAGGCGTACGATTTCGTCCGCTTAGAGTAATGAGTTAAAAATCGTAAAAGTTCTTGATAAAACTTCTTGCGCCCAATATGATTCAATGTTTATAGTAGTATTGGTGTCAAAATGGCTATTCGGAACCAAAAATATTGATTTAAAAAAGGCGGACGATTTCGTTCGCTTAGAGTAATGAGTTAAAAATTTGTAAAAGTTCTTGATAAAACTTCATGCGCCCAATATAATTCAATGTTTATAGTAGTAATGGTGTCAAAATGGCTATTCGGAACCACAAATATTGATTTCAAAAAGGCGGACGATTTCGTCATGTTAGAGTAATGAGTGAAAAATCGTAATAGTTCTTGATAAAACTCCATGCGCCCAATATGATTCAATGTTTATAGTAGTAATGGTGTCAAAATGGCTATTCGGAACCACAAATATTGATTTCGAAAAGGCGGACGATTTCGTCCGCTTAGAGTAATGAGTTAAAAATCGTAAAAGTTCTTGATAAAACTTCATGCGCCCAATATGATTCAATGTTTATAGTAGTAATGGTGTCAAAATGGCTATTCGGAACCACAAATATTGATTTCAAAAAGGCGGACGATTTCGTCCGCTTAGAGTAATGAGTTAAAAATCGTAAAAGTTCTTGATAAAACTTCATGCGCCCAATATGATTCAATGTTTATAGTAGTAATGGTGTCAAAATGGCTATTCGGAACCACAAATATTGATTTCAAAAATGCGGACGATTTCGTCCGCTTAGAGTAATGAGTTAATAATCGTACAAGTTCTTGATAAAAATTCATGCGCCCAATATGATTCAATGTTTATAGTAGTAATGGTGTCAAAATGGCTATTCGGAACCACAAATATTGATTTCAAAAAGGAAGACGATTTCGTCCGCTTAGAGTAATGAGTTAAAAATTGTAAATGTTCTTGATAAAACTTCATGCCGCCCAATATAATTAAATGTTTATAATAGTAATGGTGTCAAAATGGCTATTCGGAACCACAAATATTGATTTCGAAAAGGCGGACGATTTGGTCCGCTAATAGTAATGAATTAAAAATCGTAAAAGTTCTTGATAAAACTTCATGCGCCAAATATGATTCAATATTTATAGTAGTAATGGTGTCAAAATGGCTATTCGGAACCACAAAAATTGATTTCAAAAAGGAAGACGATTTCGTCCGCTTAGAGTAATGAGTTAAAAATTGTAAATGTTCTTGATAAAACTTCATGCGCCCAATATAATTAAATTTTTATAATAGTAATGGTGTCAAAATGGCTATTCGGAACCACAAATATTGATTTAAAAAAGGCGGACGATTTCGTCCGCTTAGAGTAATGAGTTAAAAATCGTAAAAGTTCTTGATAAAACTTCTTGCGCCCAATATAATTCAATGTTTATAGTAGTATTGGTGTCAAAATGGCTATTCGGAACCACAAATATTGATTTCAAAATGGCGGACGATTTCGTTCGCTTAGAGTAATGAGTTAAAAATTGCAAAGTTCTTGATAAAACTTCATGCCCCCAATATAATTCAATGTTTATAGTAGTAATGGTGTCAAAATGGCTATTCAGAACCACAAATATTGATTTCGAAAAGGCGGACGATTTCGTCCACTTAGAGTAATGAGTTAAAAAGTGTAAAAGTTCTTTATAAAACTTCATGCGCCCAATATAATTCAATGTTTATAGTAGTAATGGTGTCAAAATGGCTATTCGGAACCACAAATATTTATTTCCAAAAGGCGTACGATTTCGTCCGCTTAGAGTAATGAGTTAAAAATCGTAAAAGTTCTTGATAAAACTTCTTGCGCCCAATATGATTCAATGTTTATAGTAGTATTGGTGTCAAAATGGCTATTCGGAACCAAAAATATTGATTTAAAAAAGGCGGACGATTTCGTTCGCTTAGAGTAATGAGTTAAAAATTTGTAAAAGTTCTTGATAAAACTTCATGCGCCCAATATAATTCAATGTTTATAGTAGTAATGGTGTCAAAATGGCTATTCGGAACCACAAATATTGATTTCAAAAAGGCGGACGATTTCGTCATGTTAGAGTAATGAGTGAAAAATCGTAATAGTTCTTGATAAAACTCCATGCGCCCAATATGATTCAATGTTTATAGTAGTAATGGTGTCAAAATGGCTATTCGGAACCACAAATATTGATTTCGAAAAGGCGGACGATTTCGTCCGCTTAGAGTAATGAGTTAAAAATCGTAAAAGTTCTTGATAAAACTTCATGCGCCCAATATGATTCAATGTTTATAGTAGTAATGGTGTCAAAATGGCTATTCGGAACCACAAATATTGATTTCAAAAAGGCGGACGATTTCGTCCGCTTAGAGTAATGAGTTAAAAATCGTAAAAGTTCTTGATAAAACTTCATGCGCCCAATATGATTCAATGTTTATAGTAGTAATGGTGTCAAAATGGCTATTCGGAACCACAAATATTGATTTCAAAAATGCGGACGATTTCGTCCGCTTAGAGTAATGAGTTAATAATCGTACAAGTTCTTGATAAAAATTCATGCGCCCAATATGATTCAATGTTTATAGTAGTAATGGTGTCAAAATGGCTATTCGGAACCACAAATACTGATTTCAAAAAGGAAGACGATTTCGTCCGCTTAGAGTAATGAGTTAAAAATTGTAAATGTTCTTGATAAAACTTCATGCCGCCCAATATAATTAAATGTTTATAATAGTAATGGTGTCAAAATGGCTATTCGGAACCACAAATATTGATTTCAAAAAGGCGGACGATTTCGTCCGCTTAGAGTAATGAGTTAAAAATTGTAAAAGTTCTTGATTCAACTTCATGCGCCCTATATGATTCAATGTTTATAGCAGTAATGGTGTCAAAATGGCTATTCGGAACCACAAAAATTGATTTCAAAAAGGAAGACGATTTCGTCCGCTTAGAGTAATGAGTTAAAAATTGTAAATGTTCTTGATAAAACTTCATGCGCCCAATATAATTAAATTTTTATAATAGTAATGGTGTCAAAATGGCTATTCGGAACCACAAATATTGATTTCAAAAATGCGGACGATTTCGTTCGCTTAGAGTAATGAGTTAAAAATCGTAAAATTTCTTGATAAAACATCATGCGCCCAATATAATTCAATGTTTATAGTAGTAATGGTGTCAAAATGGCTATTTAGAACCACAAATATTGATTTCGAAAAGGCGGACGATTTCGTCCGCTTAGAGTAATGAGTTAAAAATCGTACAAGTTCTTGATAAAACTTCATTCGCCCAATATGATTCAATGTTTATAGTAGTAATGGTGTCAAAAAGGCTATTCGGAACCACAAATATTGATTTCGAAAAGGCGGACGATTTCGTCCACTTAGAGTAATGAGTTAAAAAGTGTAAAAGTTCTTGATAAATCTCCATGCACCCAATATGATTCAATGTTTATAGTAGTAATGGTGTCAAAATGGCTATTCGAAACCACAAATATTGATTTCGAAAAGGCGGACGATTTGGTCCGCTAATAGTAATGAATTAAAAATCGTAAAAGTTCTTGATAAAACTTCATGCGCCAAATATGATTCAATATTTATAGTAGTAATGGTGTCAAAATGGCTATTCGGAACCACAAAAATTGATTTCAAAAAGGAAGACGATTTCGTCCGCTTAGAGTAATGAGTTAAAAATTGTAAATGTTCTTGATAAAACTTCATGCGCCCAATATAATTAAATTTTTATAATAGTAATGGTGTCAAAATGGCTATTCGGAACCACAAATATTGATTTAAAAAAGGCGGACGATTTCGTCCGCTTAGAGTAATGAGTTAAAAATCGTAAAAGTTCTTGATAAAACTTCTTGCGCCCAATATAATTCAATGTTTATAGTAGTATTGGTGTCAAAATGGCTATTCGGAACCACAAATATTGATTTCAAAATGGCGGACGATTTCGTTCGCTTAGAGTAATGAGTTAAAAATTGCAAAGTTCTTGATAAAACTTCATGCGCCCAATATAATTCAATGTTTATAGTAGTAATGGTGTCAAAATGGCTATTCAGAACCACAAATATTGATTTCGAAAAGGCGGACGATTTCGTCCACTTAGAGTAATGAGTTAAAAAGTGTAAAAGTTCTTTATAAAACTTCATGCGCCCAATATAATTCAATGTTTATAGTAGTAATGGTGTCAAAATGGCTATTCGGAACCACAAATATTTATTTCCAAAAGGCGTACGATTTCGTCCGCTTAGAGTAATGAGTTAAAAATCGTAAAAGTTCTTGATAAAACTTCTTGCGCCCAATATGATTCAATGTTTATAGTAGTATTGGTGTCAAAATGGCTATTCGGAACCAAAAATATTGATTTAAAAAAGGCGGACGATTTCGTTCGCTTAGAGTAATGAGTTAAAAATTTGTAAAAGTTCTTGATAAAACTTCATGCGCCCAATATAATTCAATGTTTATAGTAGTAATGGTGTCAAAATGGCTATTCGGAACCACAAATATTGATTTCAAAAAGGCGGACGATTTCGTCATGTTAGAGTAATGAGTGAAAAATCGTAATAGTTCTTGATAAAACTCCATGCGCCCAATATGATTCAATGTTTATATTAGTAATGGTGTCAAAATGGCTATTCGGAACCACAAATATTGATTTCGAAAAGGCGGACGATTTCGTCCGCTTAGAGTAATGAGTTAAAAATCGTAAAAGTTCTTGATAAAACTTCATGCGCCCAATATGATTCAATGTTTATAGTAGTAATGGTGTCAAAATGGCTATTCGGAACCACAAATATTGATTTCAAAAAGGCGGACGATTTCGTCCGCTTAGAGTAATGAGTTAAAAATCGTAAAAGTTCTTGATAAAACTTCATGCGCCCAATATGATTCAATGTTTATAGTAGTAATGGTGTCAAAATGGCTATTCGGAACCACAAATATTGATTTCAAAAATGCGGACGATTTCGTCCGCTTAGAGTAATGAGTTAATAATCGTACAAGTTCTTGATAAAAATTCATGCGCCCAATATGATTCAATGTTTATAGTAGTAATGGTGTCAAAATGGCTATTCGGAACCACAAATATTGATTTCAAAAAGGAAGACGATTTCGTCCGCTTAGAGTAATGAGTTAAAAATTGTAAATGTTCTTGATAAAACTTCATGCCGCCCAATATAATTAAATGTTTATAATAGTAATGGTGTCAAAATGGCTATTCGGAACCACAAATATTGATTTCAAAAAGGCGGACGATTTCGTCCGCTTAGAGTAATGAGTTAAAAATTGTAAAAGTTCTTGATTCAACTTCATGCGCCCTATATGATTCAATGTTTATAGCAGTAATGGTGTCAAAATGGCTATTCGGAACCACAAATATTGATTTCGAAAAGGCGGACGATTTCGTCCGCTTAGAGTAATGAGTTAAAAATTGTAAAAGTTTTTGATAAAACTTCATGCGCCCAATATAATTCAATGTTTATAGTAGTAATGGTGTCAATATGGCTATTCGGAACAACAAATATTGATTTCGAAAAGGCGGACGATTTCGTCCACTTAGAGTAATGAGTTAAAAAGTGTAAAAGTTCTTGATAAATCTCCATGCACCCAATATAATTCAATGTTTATAGTAGTAATGGTGTCAAAATGGCTATTCGGAACCACAAATATTGATTTCGAAAAGGCGGACGATTTGGTCCGCTAATAGTAATGAATTAAAAATCGTAAAAGTTCTTGATAAAACTTCATGAGCCAAATATGATTCAATATTTATAGTAGTAATGGTGTCAAAATGGCTATTCGGAACCACAAAAATTGATTTCAAAAAGGAAGACGATTTCGTCCGCTTAGAGTAATGAGTTAAAAATCGTAAAAGTTCTTGATAAAACTTCTTGCGCCCAATATGATTCAATGTTTATAGTAGTATTGGTGTCAAAATGGCTATTCGGAACCAAAAATATTGATTTAAAAAAGGCGGACGATTTCGTTCGCTTAGAGTAATGAGTTAAAAATTTGTAAAAGTTCTTGATAAAACTTCATGCGCCCAATATAATTCAATGTTTATAGTAGTAATGGTGTCAAAATGGCTATTCGGAACCACAAATATTGATTTCAAAAAGGCGGACGATTTCGTCATGTTAGAGTAATGAGTGAAAAATCGTAATAGTTCTTGATAAAACTCCATGCGCCCAATATGATTCAATGTTTATAGTAGTAATGGTGTCAAAATGGCTATTCGGAACCACAAATATTGATTTCGAAAAGGCGGACGATTTCGTCCGCTTAGAGTAATGAGTTAAAAATCGTAAAAGTTCTTGATAAAACTTCATGCGCCCAATATGATTCAATGTTTATAGTAGTAATGGTGTCAAAATGGCTATTCGGAACCACAAATATTGATTTCAAAAAGGCGGACGATTTCGTCCGCTTAGAGTAATGAGTTAAAAATCGTAAAAGTTCTTGATAAAACTTCATGCGCCCAATATGATTCAATGTTTATAGTAGTAATGGTGTCAAAATGGCTATTCGGAACCACAAATATTGATTTCAAAAATGCGGACGATTTCGTCCGCTTAGAGTAATGAGTTAATAATCGTACAAGTTCTTGATAAAAATTCATGCGCCCAATATGATTCAATGTTTATAGTAGTAATGGTGTCAAAATGGCTATTCGGAACCACAAATATTGATTTCAAAAAGGAAGACGATTTCGTCCGCTTAGAGTAATGAGTTAAAAATTGTAAATGTTCTTGATAAAACTTCATGCCGCCCAATATAATTAAATGTTTATAATAGTAATGGTGTCAAAATGGCTATTCGGAACCACAAATATTGATTTCAAAAAGGCGGACGATTTCGTCCGCTTAGAGTAATGAGTTAAAAATTGTAAAAGTTCTTGATTCAACTTCATGCGCCCTATATGATTCAATGTTTATAGCAGTAATGGTGTCAAAATGGCTATTCGGAACCACAAATATTGATTTCGAAAAGGCGGACGATTTCGTCCGCTTAGAGTAATGAGTTAAAAATTGTAAAAGTTTTTGATAAAACTTCATGCGCCCAATATAATTCAATGTTTATAGTAGTAATGGTGTCAATATGGCTATTCGGAACAACAAATATTGATTTCGAAAAGGCGGACGATTTCGTCCACTTAGAGTAATGAGTTAAAAAGTGTAAAAGTTCTTGATAAATCTCCATGCACCCAATATAATTCAATGTTTATAGTAGTAATGGTGTCAAAATGGCTATTCGGAACCACAAATATTGATTTCGAAAAGGCGGACGATTTGGTCCGCTAATAGTAATGAATTAAAAATCGTAAAAGTTCTTGATAAAACTTCATGAGCCAAATATGATTCAATATTTATAGTAGTAATGGTGTCAAAATGGCTATTCGGAACCACAAAAATTGATTTCAAAAAGGAAGACGATTTCGTCCGCTTAGAGTAATGAGTTAAAAATTGTAAATGTTCTTGATAAAACTTCATGCGCCCAATATAATTAAATTTTTATAATAGTAATGGTGTCAAAATGGCTATTCGGAACCACAAATATTGATTTAAAAAAGGCGGACGATTTCGTCCGCTTAGAGTAATGAGTTAAAAATCGTAAAAGTTCTTGATAAAACTTCTTGCGCCCAATATAATTCAATGTTTATAGTAGTATTGGTGTCAAAATGGCTATTCGGAACCACAAATATTGATTTCAAAATGGCGGACAATTTCGTTCGCTTAGAGTAATGAGTTAAAAATTGTAAAAGTTCTTGATAAAACTTCATGCGCCCAATATAATTCAATGTTTATAGTAGTAATGGTGTCAAAATGGCTATTTGGAACCACAAATATTGATTTCGAAAAGGCGGACGATTTCGTCCGCTTAGAGTAATGAGTTAATAATCGTACAAGTTCTTGATAAAAATTCATGCGCCCAATATAATTCAATGTTTATAGTAGTAATGGTGTCAAAATGGCTATTCGGAACCACAAATATTGATTTCAAAAAGGAAGACGATTTCGTCCGCTTAGAGTAATGAGTTAAAAATTGTAAATGTCCTTGATAAAACTTCATGCGCCCAATATAATTAAATGTTTATAATAGTAATGGTGTCAAAATGGCTATTCGGAACCACAAATATTGATTTCAAAAAGGCGGACGATTTCGTCCGCTTAGAGTAATGAGTTAAAAATTGTAAAAGTTCTTGATACAACTTCATGCGCCCAATATGATTCAATGTTTATAGTAGTAATGGTGTCAAAATGGCTATTCGGAACCACAAATATTGATTTCGAAAAGGCGGACGATTTCGTCCGCTTAGAGTAATGAGTTAAAAATTGTAAAAGTTTTTGATAAAACTTCATGCGCCAATATAATTCAATGTTTATAGTAGTAATGGTGTCAAAATGGCTATTCGGAACAACAAATATTGATTTCGAAAAGGCGGACGATTTCGTCCACTTAGAGTAATGAGTTAAAAAGTGTAAAAGTTCTTGATAAATCTCCATGCACCTAATATGATTCAATGTTTATAGTAGTAATGGTGTCAAAATGGCTATTCGGAACCACAAATATTGATTTCGAAAAGGCGGACGATTTGGTCCTCTAATAGTAATGAATTAAAAATCGTAAAAGTTCTTGATAAAACTTCATGCGCCAAATATGATTCAATATTTATAGTAGTAATGGTGTCAAAATGGCTATTCGGAACCACAAAAATTGATTTCAAAAAGGAAGACGATTTCGTCCGCTTAGAGTAATGAGTTAAAAATTGTAAATGTTCTTGATAAAACTTCATGCGCCCAATATAATTCAATGTTTATAGTAGTAATGGTGTCAAAATGGCTATTTGAAACCACAAATATTGATTTCGAAAAGGCGGACGATTTCGTCCGCTTATAAACATGAGTTAAAAATCGTACAAGTTCTTGATAAAACTTTATGCGCCCAATATGATTCAATGTTTATAGTAGTAATGGTGTCAAAATGGCTACTCGGAACCACAAATATTGATTTCAGAAAGGCGTACGATTTCGTCCGCTTAGAGTAATGAGTTAAAAATTTTAAAAGTTTTTGATAAAACTTCATGCGCCCAATATAATTCAATGTTTATAGTAGTAATGGTGTCAATATGGCTATTCGGAACAACAAATATTGATTTCGAAAAGGCGGACGATTTCGTCCACTTAGAGTAATGAGTTAAAAAGTGTAAAAGTTCTTGATAAATCTCCATGCACCCAATATAATTCAATGTTTATAGTAGTAATGGTGTCAAAATGGCTATTCGGAACCACAAATATTGATTTCGAAAAGGCGGACGATTTGGTCCGCTAATAGTAATGAATTAAAAATCGTAAAAGTTCTTGATAAAACTTCATGAGCCAAATATGATTCAATATTTATAGTAGTAATGGTGTCAAAATGGCTATTCGGAACCACAAAAATTGATTTCAAAAAGGAAGACGATTTCGTCCGCTTAGAGTAATGAGTTAAAAATTGTAAATGTTCTTGATAAAACTTCATGCGCCCAATATAATTAAATTTTTATAATAGTAATGGTGTCAAAATGGCTATTCGGAACCACAAATATTGATTTAAAAAAGGCGGACGATTTCGTCCGCTTAGAGTAATGAGTTAAAAATCGTAAAAGTTCTTGATAAAACTTCTTGCGCCCAATATAATTCAATGTTTATAGTAGTATTGGTGTCAAAATGGCTATTCGGAACCACAAATATTGATTTCAAAATGGCGGACAATTTCGTTCGCTTAGAGTAATGAGTTAAAAATTGTAAAAGTTCTTGATAAAACTTCATGCGCCCAATATAATTCAATGTTTATAGTAGTAATGGTGTCAAAATGGCTATTTGGAACCACAAATATTGATTTCGAAAAGGCGGACGATTTCGTCCGCTTAGAGTAATGAGTTAATAATCGTACAAGTTCTTGATAAAAATTCATGCGCCCAATATGATTCAATGTTTATAGTAGTAATGGTGTCAAAATGTCTATTCGGAACCACAAATATTGATTTAAAAAAGGCGGACGATTTCGTCCGCATAGAGTAATGAGTTAAAAATCGTAAAAGTTCTTGATAAAACTCCATGCGCCCAATATGATAGAATGTTTATAGTAGTAATGGTGTCAAAATTACTTTTCGGAACCACAAATATTGATTTCAAAAAGGCGGACGATTTCGTTCGCTTAGAGTAATGATTTAAAAATTGTAAAAGTTCTTGATAAAACATCATGCGCCCACTATAATTCAATGTTTATAGTAGTAATGGTGTCAAAATGACTATTCGGAACCACAAATATTGATTTTAAAAAGGCGGACGATTTCGTCCGCTTAGAGTAATGAGTGAAAAATCGTAAAAGTTCTTGATAAAACTTCATGCGCCCAATATGATTCAATGTTTATAGTAGTAATGGTGTCAAAATGGCTATTCGGAACCACAAATATTGATTTCAAAAAGGCGGACGATTTCGTCCGCTTAGAGTAATGAGTTAAAAATCGTAAAAGTTCTTGATAAAACTTCATGCGCTCAATATGATTCAATGTTTATAGTAGTAATGGTGTCAAAATGGCTATTCGGAACCACAAATATTGATTTCAAAAATGCGGACGATTTCGTTCGCTTAGAGTAATGAGTTAAAAATCGTAAAATTTCTTGATAAAACATCATGCGCCCAATATAATTCAATGTTTATAGTAGTAATGGTGTCAAAATGGCTATTTAGAACCACAAATATTGATTTCGAAAAGGCGGACGATTTCGTCCGCTTAGAGTAATGAGTTAAAAATCGTACAAGTTCTTGATAAAACTTCATGCGCCCAATAGGATACAATGTTTATAGTAGTAATGGTGTCAAAATGGCTATTCGGAACCACAAATATTGATTTAAAAAAGGCGGACGATTTCGTCCGCATAGAGTAATGAGTTAAAAATCGTAAAAGTTCTTGATAAAACTCCATGCGCCCAATATGATAGAATGTTTATAGTAGTAATGGTGTCAAAATTACTTTTCGGAACCAAAAATATTGATTTCAAAAAGGCGGACGATTTCGTTCGCTTAGAGTAATTAGTTAAAAATTGTAAAAGTTCTTGATAAAACATCATGCGCCCACTATAATTCAATGTTTATAGTAGTAATGGTGTCAAAATGACTATTCGGAACCACAAATATTGATTTTAAAAAGGCGGACGATTTCGTCCGCTTAGAGTAATGAGTGAAAAATCGTAAAAGTTCTTGATAAAACTTCATGCGCCCAATATGATTCAATGTTTATAGTAGTAATGGTGTCAAAATGGCTATTCGGAACCACAAATATTGATTTCAAAAAGGCGTACGATTTCGTCCGCTTAGAGTAATGAGTTAAAAATCGTAAAAGTTCTTGATAAAACTTCATGCGCCCAATATGATTCAATGTTTATAGTAGTAATGGTGTCAAAATGGCTATTCGGAACCACAAATATTGATTTCAAAAATGCGGACGATTTCGTTCGCTTAGAGTAATGAGTTAAAAATCGTAAAATTTCTTGATAAAACATCATGCGCCCAATATAATTCAATGTTTATAGTAGTAATGGTGTCAAAATGGCTATTTAGAACCACAAATATTGATTTCGAAAAGGCGGACGATTTCGTCCGCTTAGAGTAATGAGTTAAAAATCGTACAAGTTCTTGATAAAACTTCATTCGCCCAATATGATTCAATGTTTATAGTAGTAATGGTGTCAAAATGGCTATTCGGAACCACAAAAATTGATTTCAAAAAGGAAGACGATTTCGTCCGCTTAGAGTAATGAGTTAAAAAGTGTAAAAGTTCTTGATAAATCTCCATGCACCCAATATGATTCAATGTTTATAGTAGTAATGGTGTCAAAAAGGCTATTCGGAACCACAAATATTGATTTCGAAAAGGCGGACGATTTCGTCCACTTAGAGTAATGAGTTAAAAAGTGTAAAAGTTCTTGATAAATCTCCATGCACCCAATATGATTCAATGTTTATAGTAGTAATGGTGTCAAAATGGCTATTCGAAACCACAAATATTGATTTCGAAAAGGCGGACGATTTGGTCCGCTAATAGTAATGAATTAAAAATCGTAAAAGTTCTTGATAAAACTTCATGCGCCAAATATGATTCAATATTTATAGTAGTAATGGTGTCAAAATGGCTATTCGGAACCACAAAAATTGATTTCAAAAAGGAAGACGATTTCGTCCGCTTAGAGTAATGAGTTAAAAATTGTAAATGTTCTTGATAAAACTTCATGCGCCCAATATAATTAAATTTTTATAATAGTAATGGTGTCAAAATGGCTATTCGGAACCACAAATATTGATTTCAAAAATGCGGACGATTTCGTTCGCTTAGAGTAATGAGTTAAAAATCGTAAAATTTCTTGATAAAACATCATGCGCCCAAATATAATTCAATGTTTATAGTAGTAATGGTGTCAAAATGGCTATTTAGAACCACAAATATTGATTTCGAAAAGGCGGACGATTTCGTCCGCTTAGAGTAATGAGTTAAAAATCGTACAAGTTCTTGATAAAACTTCATTCGCCCAATATGATTCAATGTTTATAGTAGTAATGGTGTCAAAAAGGCTATTCGGAACCACAAATATTGATTTCGAAAAGGCGGACGATTTCGTCCACTTAGAGTAATGAGTTAAAAAGTGTAAAAGTTCTTGATAAATCTCCATGCACCCAATATGATTCAATGTTTATAGTAGTAATGGTGTCAAAATGGCTATTCGAAACCACAAATATTGATTTCGAAAAGGCGGACGATTTGGTCCGCTAATAGTAATGAATTAAAAATCGTAAAAGTTCTTGATAAAACTTCATGCGCCAAATATGATTCAATATTTTTAGTAGTAATGGTGTCAAAATGGCTATTCGGAACCACAAAAATTGATTTCAAAAAGGAAGACGATTTCGTCCGCTTAGAGTAATGAGTTAAAAATTGTAAATGTTCTTGATAAAACTTCATGCGCCCAATATAATTAAATTTTTATAATAGTAATGGTGTCAAAATGGCTATTCGGAACCACAAATATTGATTTAAAATAGGCGGACGATTTCGTCCGCTTAGAGTAATGAGTTAAAAATCGTAAAAGTTCTTGATAAAACTTCTTGCGCCCAATATAATTCAATGTTTATAGTAGTATTGGTGTCAAAATGGCTATTCGGAACCACAAATATTGATTTCAAAATGGCGGACGATTTCGTTCGCTTAGAGTAATGAGTTAAAAATTGCAAAGTTCTTGATAAAACTTCATGCGCCCAATATAATTCAATGTTTATAGTAGTAATGGTGTCAAAATGGCTATTCAGAACCACAAATATTGATTTCGAAAAGGCGGACGATTTCGTCCACTTAGAGTAATGAGTTAAAAAGTGTAAAAGTTCTTTATAAAACTTCATGCGCCCAATATAATTCAATGTTTATAGTAGTAATGGTGTCAAAATGGCTATTCGGAACCACAAATATTTATTTCCAAAAGGCGTACGATTTCGTCCGCTTAGAGTAATGAGTTAAAAATCGTAAAAGTTCTTGATAAAACTTCTTGCGCCCAATATGATTCAATGTTTATAGTAGTAATGGTGTCAAAATGGCTATTCGGAACCACAAATATTGATTTCAAAAAGGCGGACGATTTCGTCATGTTAGAGTAATGAGTGAAAAATCGTAATAGTTCTTGATAAAACTCCATGCGCCCAATATGATTCAATGTTTATAGTAGTAATGGTGTCAAAATGGCTATTCGGAGCCACAAATATTGATTTCGAAAAGGCGGACGATTTCGTCCACTTAGAGTAATGAGTTAAAAAGTGTAAAAGTTCTTGATAAATCTCCATGCACCCAATATGATTCAATGTTTATAGTAGTAATGGTGTCAAAATGGCTATTCGAAACCACAAATATTGATTTCGAAAAGGCGGACGATTTGGTCCGCTAATAGTAATGAATTAAAAATCGTAAAAGTTCTTGATAAAACTTCATGCGCCAAATATGATTCAATATTTTTAGTAGTAATGGTGTCAAAATGGCTATTCGGAACCACAAAAATTGATTTCAAAAAGGAAGACGATTTCGTCCGCTTAGAGTAATGAGTTAAAAATTGTAAATGTTCTTGATAAAACTTCATGCGCCCAATATAATTAAATTTTTATAATAGTAATGGTGTCAAAATGGCTATTCGGAACCACAAATATTGATTTAAAATAGGCGGACGATTTCGTCCGCTTAGAGTAATGAGTTAAAAATCGTAAAAGTTCTTGATAAAACTTCTTGCGCCCAATATAATTCAATGTTTATAGTAGTATTGGTGTCAAAATGGCTATTCGGAACCACAAATATTGATTTCAAAATGGCGGACGATTTCGTTCGCTTAGAGTAATGAGTTAAAAATTGCAAAGTTCTTGATAAAACTTCATGCGCCCAATATAATTCAATGTTTATAGTAGTAATGGTGTCAAAATGGCTATTCAGAACCACAAATATTGATTTCGAAAAGGCGGACGATTTCGTCCACTTAGAGTAATGAGTTAAAAAGTGTAAAAGTTCTTTATAAAACTTCATGCGCCCAATATAATTCAATGTTTATAGTAGTAATGGTGTCAAAATGGCTATTCGGAACCACAAATATTTATTTCCAAAAGGCGTACGATTTCGTCCGCTTAGAGTAATGAGTTAAAAATCGTAAAAGTTCTTGATAAAACTTCTTGCGCCCAATATGATTCAATGTTTATAGTAGTAATGGTGTCAAAATGGCTATTCGGAACCACAAATATTGATTTCAAAAAGGCGGACGATTTCGTCATGTTAGAGTAATGAGTGAAAAATCGTAATAGTTCTTGATAAAACTCCATGCGCCCAATATGATTCAATGTTTATAGTAGTAATGGTGTCAAAATGGCTATTCGGAGCCACAAATATTGATTTCGAAAAGGCGGACGATTTCGTCCGCTTAGAGTAATGAGTTAAAAATCGTAAAAGTTCTTGATAAAACTTCATGAGCCCAATATGATTCAATGTTTATAGTAGTAATGGTGTCAAAATGGCTATTCGGAACCACAAATATTGATTTCAAAAAGGCGGACGATTTCGTCCGCTTAGAGTAATGAGTTAAAAATCGTAAAAGTTCTTGATAAAACTTCATGCGCCCAATATGATTCAATGTTTATAGTAGTAATGGTGTCAAAATGGCTATTCGGAACCACAAATATTGATTTCAAAAATGCGGACGATTTCGTCCGCTTAGAGTAATGAGTTAATAATCGTACAAGTTCTTGATAAAAATTCATGCGCCCAATATGATTCAATGTTTATAGTAGTAATGGTGTCAAAATGGCTATTCGGAACCACAAATATTGATTTCAAAAAGGAAGACGATTTCGTCCGCTTAGAGTAATGAGTTAAAAATTGTAAATGTTCTTGATAAAACTTCATGCCGCCCAATATAATTAAATGTTTATAATAGTAATGGTGTCAAAATGGTTATTCGGAACCACAAATATTGATTTCAAAAAGGCGGACGATTTCGTCCGCTTAGAGTAATGAGTTAAAAATTGTAAAAGTTCTTGATTCAACTTCATGCGCCCTATATGATTCAATGTTTATAGCAGTAATGGTGTCAAAATGGCTATTCGGAACCACAAATATTGATTTCGAAAAGGCGGACGATTTCGTCCGCTTAGAGTAATGAGTTAAAAATCGTAAAAGTTCTTGATAAAACTTCTTGCGCCCAATATAATTCAATGTTTATAGTAGTATTGGTGTCAAAATGGCTATTCGGAACCACAAATATTGATTTCAAAATGGCGGACGATTTCGTTCGCTTAGAGTAATGAGTTAAAAATTGCAAAGTTCTTGATAAAACTTCATGCGCCCAATATAATTCAATGTTTATAGTAGTAATGGTGTCAAAATGGCTATTCAGAACCACAAATATTGATTTCGAAAAGGCGGACGATTTCGTCCACTTAGAGTAATGAGTTAAAAAGTGTAAAAGTTCTTTATAAAACTTCATGCGCCCAATATAATTCAATGTTTATAGTAGTAATGGTGTCAAAATGGCTATTCGGAACCACAAATATTTATTTCCAAAAGGCGTACGATTTCGTCCGCTTAGAGTAATGAGTTAAAAATCGTAAAAGTTCTTGATAAAACTTCTTGCGCCCAATATGATTCAATGTTTATAGTAGTATTGGTGTCAAAATGGCTATTCGGAACCAAAAATATTGATTTAAAAAAGGCGGACGATTTCGTTCGCTTAGAGTAATGAGTTAAAAATTTGTAAAAGTTCTTGATAAAACTTCATGCGCCCAATATAATTCAATGTTTATAGTAGTAATGGTGTCAAAATGGCTATTCGGAACCACAAATATTGATTTCAAAAAGGCGGACGATTTCGTCATGTTAGAGTAATGAGTGAAAAATCGTAATAGTTCTTGATAAAACTCCATGCGCCCAATATGATTCAATGTTTATAGTAGTAATGGTGTCAAAATGGCTATTCGGAGCCACAAATATTGATTTCGAAAAGGCGGACGATTTCGTCCGCTTAGAGTAATGAGTTAAAAATCGTAAAAGTTCTTGATAAAACTTCATGAGCCCAATATGATTCAATGTTTATAGTAGTAATGGTGTCAAAATGGCTATTCGGAACCACAAATATTGATTTCAAAAAGGCGGACGATTTCGTCCGCTTAGAGTAATGAGTTAAAAATCGTAAAAGTTCTTGATAAAACTTCATGCGCCCAATATGATTCAATGTTTATAGTAGTAATGGTGTCAAAATGGCTATTCGGAACCACAAATATTGATTTCAAAAATGCGGACGATTTCGTCCGCTTAGAGTAATGAGTTAATAATCGTACAAGTTCTTGATAAAAATTCATGCGCCCAATATGATTCAATGTTTATAGTAGTAATGGTGTCAAAATGGCTATTCGGAACCACAAATATTGATTTCAAAAAGGAAGACGATTTCGTCCGCTTAGAGTAATGAGTTAAAAATTGTAAATGTTCTTGATAAAACTTCATGCCGCCCAATATAATTAAATGTTTATAATAGTAATGGTGTCAAAATGGCTATTCGGAACCACAAATATTGATTTCAAAAAGGCGGACGATTTCGTCCGCTTAGAGTAATGAGTTAAAAATTGTAAAAGTTCTTGATTCAACTTCATGCGCCCTATATGATTCAATGTTTATAGCAGTAATGGTGTCAAAATGGCTATTCGGAACCACAAATATTGATTTCGAAAAGGCGGACGATTTCGTCCGCTTAGAGTAATGAGTTAAAAATTGTAAAAGTTTTTGATAAAACTTCATGCGCCCAATATAATTCAATGTTTATAGTAGTAATGGTGTCAATATGGCTATTCGGAACAACAAATATTGATTTCGAAAAGGCGGACGATTTCGTCCACTTAGAGTAATGAGTTAAAAAGTGTAAAAGTTCTTGATAAATCTCCATGCACCTAATATGATTCAATGTTTATAGTAGTAATGGTGTCAAAATGGCTATCCGGAACCACAAATATTGATTTCGAAAAGGCGGACGATTTGGTCCTCTAATAGTAATGAATTAAAAATCGTAAAAGTTCTTGATAAAACTTCATGCGCCAAATATGATTCAATATTTATAGTAGTAATGGTGTCAAAATGGCTATTCGGAACCACAAAAATTGATTTCAAAAAGGAAGACGATTTCGTCCGCTTAGAGTAATGAGTTAAAAATTGTAAATGTTCTTGATAAAACTTCATGCGCCCAATATAATTCAATGTTTATAGTAGTAATGGTGTCAAAATGGCTATTTGAAACCACAAATATTGATTTCGAAAAGGCGGACGATTTCGTCCGCTTATAAACATGAGTTAAAAATAGTACAAGTTCTTGATAAAACTTTATGCGCCCAATATGATTCAATGTTTATAGTAGTAATGGTGTCAAAATGGCTACTCGGAACCACAAATATTGATTTCAAAAAGGCGTACGATTTCGTCCGCTTAAAGTAATGAGTTAAAAATTTTAAAAGTTCTTGATAAAACTTCTTGCGCCCAATATGATTCAATGTTTATAGTAGTATTGGTGTCAAAATGGCTATTAAGAACTAAAAATATTGATTTAAAAAAGGCGGACGATTTCGTTCGCTTAGAGTAATGAGTTAAAAATTGTAAAAGTGTTGGAAATCGACTACCCGAGATGGGTTCGTTCGATCACTCGAACATCCGAACGATCCCAGTCGACCTCCAGGTCCGTTCGTTCACGCGACAGTCCGTGTCCCGAATCACGCCCAGCCATCGCCCCGGAGGACAACCGCGCGAAACGGGGCTGGTCTGCCTCAATCGGCGCCCGCCGATTGCAGAACAGCGGTCGCTGGAAGAGCTGCAAACGGCGACCGCCGTTTGCCCTCCGGCGACCGTCGTTTGTCCGCGAACAACAACGCGACGTTGCTGTTCCGGGCTCGTTTCATGGTCGTTTTTCCTCTTTCGACTACCGATCTGAAGGTCCTAGAACCCCCAGTAATCGAGGAATACGATCCACGACCCCGAAACCCGATCTTAGATCCGATGTATTTTTAACGAAATAGAAAACGAAACGTCTGCGGAATAAAGGTTTCGATATCTTATACCTTTGTCGCGTGATTCGGAGAAGCCGAATTGTTGAGACCACGAAGCCTTCCGGTGTATGTCTCTATCCCCGACATTCAGCCGTTGAGTGGGCAACGATCCGCTGAACCTTTCTCTTCTCCTTTCTCTCTTGAACCCACCGTAGGAATAATATCCTCTTTCTCAGCAAGCAAAATTATTTCTACAGAATTATTACTGCGCTAATCTGAATTAATTAAGCAGAGGAAAATTAATTGCGCAAACTTTTATTTTCTCTGCATAATTAATTATAACGGCGTAAGTTAGGTTTTGATCTTCTGTCTCAAAAATATAATTGCGCTAGCAATTAATTTCTCCAGAAAATAATAACAGCGCTAATCTATTTATTTTTACAGAAAAATAATTGCGCAAACAATTTATTTTTCTCCGCAAAAATGAAATAGCGGCGTTTCTTAGGTTTAGAGAAAGAGAGGGTGAGGTATTTATAGAGCTACACCAGGGACCTTATGGAAATTAATTATTAGGCTAAATTGCAATTTAATTAACTCGGCGTCCTAAAAGACAAACCTTAATTAAATTCCACAATTTTAATTATAATTAATTCCACTATAAAATTATAATTGAATTCCCAATAATTAATTTATATTATTTCAACAATAATAATTCCGCCGAATTACATATACGACTTTCCCCGTGTTTAAGACATCGTATGTCCACGAATTAACTTTAGTTACTAATAATTAAATTAATTCGTTTCTTGTTTTCCGAGAATAGTACCACTCATCCTTATTATCATGTGGAACGAATCCACCTGCAGGGTTTACATGATAAACTTTATGAGCTGATCTCGGGGACATCATCAACCCAATAAATGGGACACGGTTTCCTGTCTAAAATCTATAGCATGCCGTATGTACAATTCCGATTCCCAATTTACCGAGAATATTGACTAATCAATTAGTCTCACTCACTAGCAAGTCAAAGAACCGAGAATTGGACACACGCACCTATAATTATATAGGGATTAGGAATTCGTATATCCGTAATATCTGAGGTCTGGTTCGATTACTGTGATTAGTATAAATCGAACGCCCTCCCGTGGTCCTGCTCAATACACCAAGTGTACGAGTGTAACATGATAGTCAAGACCGACTATCTACCAGTCACACTACGACGTACCGATGGATTGTCCCTGTCCATCTAAGTCGTGAGCTACTGTTCGATAGTATACGAGTAACCGATGTTATGATCTTCCGCGTGTCTCCTCACGCCATACTATCTACAACGTATACATCAAGGACTATTGCATTAAATGCAATCATGCTTGAATCATATATCGAATTAAGGTATAGATAAGGAGTTCCGTATTTGCACTAAACTAGACATTTAGAATACAACTCCATCAATCTCCCACTTATACTAAAAGTCTAGTCGCCCTCTCCCAAACATCAGATTCCCATAACCTTATCACGCCTACCCAACGCTTCCGCTGGAAGAGTTTCTGTGAACGGTTTTACCAGGCAATCCTATCGATGCTATCTAGGTGACAACTACAT
This sequence comes from Euphrasia confusa, assembly GCA_954870475.1. Taxonomy (NCBI): domain Eukaryota; kingdom Viridiplantae; phylum Streptophyta; class Magnoliopsida; order Lamiales; family Orobanchaceae; genus Euphrasia; species Euphrasia confusa. The sequence continues at coordinate 36,892 of CATPAB010000413.1, forward strand.
CGTCTTACTAGACAATTTCTCGAATCAGGTGGTACTTGCGCTCTATGTGTTATCTCCCACTGTGGACTCGTGGCATTTCAAGTTTACCAATACACCGCTATTCAAAATAGCTTTGGGTAAACTAGAAAACACATCTAAGTCCCTCAGGAAGTTCTGGAGCACCACTAACCTTTTAGCTGCCTCAGAGTCCGTTATCCTTTCAGTTTCCATGGTAGAGCCCGTAATGCGTTGCTGCTTTACATTCTTCCATGTGACTGCTCCACTTCACAGTGAGAACACATAGCCTGACTTCGACTTTCGACTGTCCCTGTTTGATTGGAAATCCAATTCTATGTAATCCAAAGGAAACAACTTGACTGCTTTGTAACTCAGAACATAATTCCTGGTCCTCTGCAGGAGCCTAAACATGTTCTTTACATCAGTCGAGTGATCCTTTCCAGGATTACTATGATATCTCACCACCATGCCCACGGCATAGTAGATATCAGTCTCGTGTATAGCATTACATACATTAAGCTTCCCACCATTAAGGTGCAGTGAACTGCTTACTCTTCATCTATCTCCTTTATTGTGTCGGACACAAAACCTTAGATAGATGAATTCCACATCTAAAAGGTGAAGACCTCTCTTGGAATTTTGTATGCTGCAACAAGCAAGAATTGTATTTATGTATGAGGCTCGAGATAAGTTCTACGTTCTTTTCTGGTGATCATTTATTACCTTGATCCCAAGAACATTCCCGACTTCTCCTGAGTCTCTTATATTGAATTACTCGGACAACCATCCCTTTATGTCTGATAACATCTTTCATATTGTTGCCAATTTAGAAGGATGTCGTCTACATAAAGAATGAGAAAACACCACAACTTTTCCGTCACTTATTTGTTACACACAGGACCCAAACATGCCTTGAAAGAATCCATAAAATAGATTTTCTCATAGATCCGCATGTGTCCAAGATCTTGAAACTTTCTTCAATCCAAAGATCGATTAAGCTTGCTTACAAAATGCTTTCGGCTCTTTTCGATGAATCCCTCTTGATGTCCCATACATCATATTTCATCGCCTTTTGCCAAGGCTGAGCATCTTGATCTTTCAGCGTCTCGTCATAGGTCCAGGGGTCGGCTTCATGTTCTCCAAGTAATAAGTCCGAAGACTCACCTATAAACATGAACCTGTCAGGTTGTCGAACAACCCTCCCACTACGACGACGCTCCGGTGTATCTTTAGTGACTTAAGATTATAGTAGTGAACCACTCAGTTAGGCTGGTTCTAAGTCTTGATCAGTCCCTCTAAGCTCATTAAGTATTACTCTACTCTTGGGCTTGTGATCTTGCATATATAGTCTATGTCTAAGAACCGAACGTTGATGCAATCAACGAACATCTGGTCCTTTGGACTATATTACATATCTCAATTCGTTTTCTTAGGGTATCCTATAAACAGCCGAATATTTGTACAAGTTTCCAAAGGAATCAAGTTCAGGATAAACGCCGCTGTTTCCAAGCCATATCCCAAAAACGAATTAGGTAACTACGAATAACTTATTGTCTACTTTCCCATATCTATAAGAGTCCTATTCCTTCTTTACAACACATTATTTTGCCAAGGCATAAATGGTGTAGTCTGTTGGGAGTTAATCCCATTTTCTGATAAGTATGCCTTACTCCTCAAAGAGGTCTGCATAAATCAGAGCGAATCAACTCTAGTACATTCTTGGATCTTTTCCCTTTAACCGTAAAGGGTTGCTTGGTCATTAAAACTTCCAAGTATGATTCGAAGGTTGGAAGGTCCTTTCCTTCAACCTAGCTGAGTGGTCCATCAGCTTTCATCCTTTTGAATCGTACTTAAGTTAAAATGATTTAGCCTAAGATTCCATAAGTACAGTTGATTCCTCCTAGAAGGATCTTTACTCTTATTGTGGTTCGGCAATGTGTTATTAGATCCGGTCTGTTGCACCGTGGAAGAACACGGATTTAGTATTAAATTGTCTATCAATGTACCAGAATAGATAATATCCCCATTTCCTACTCTGATAAGTGTGAAACCATCAGAAGAAACGGAATATCCATCCTAAGCCAATTTAGAAATCCGAAATGAAATTTCTTTCTAAATGTCGGCACATAAAGACAATTTATTAGAACTTAAATCCTACCGTTTAAAAATATTTAACATCTCCCACTGCAACGGCTGTTACCTTAACAGTATTGCCCATGTAGGTTATAACTTCTTGTTGCTTAAGAGGACAATTAAAACTCCCAGTATCCAAACTGCTTACAACGGAAGCACTTGCCCCTTGGGCTTGCTTGTCCCATTCCGTGGTCCAGATATATTAGGCCCACTGGGTTTCCGTTTTTGCTCCTTCTTCCTTTTGCCGCCCGAAGGCCTAGGAAGAGTAAATTTTTCAGCCACAAGTGCTTCGAGAGCCCTTAAAGATTCCCTCAGCCGCTTGAAGTTCAATCAGGAGATCTGTCAATGAATAAGACCTCTTATTCATATATTAGTTAAGGCGGAACTGCTCAAAACTTCTCGGCAGAGACTGGCGCACAATATCAACTTGGGTTACCCCATTGATAATTGCTCCCAGAATCTCTATCTCATTAAGATAGCCCATCATTCTAAGAACGTGATCCCTCACGGGCGTTCATTCCGACATGATGGCTGTCATTAGTTGCCTCATTTCATCTTGCCCGGCTGTCCTGTCCTGATAACCAAAACTTCTTGAGGTTAAGCATCATATCATAGGTAATGGTCATGGCATGATCCTGATGTCGCAGCACATTTGACATGAAAGCCATAATGTTGCTCCGCGTCATCTCATAGCCTTGATCCATTTCCAATGAGCTTCCTTTCCTCAGTAGTGGAAGCATCATTTGGTTCAGCAGGTCAATTGACTTGGAGTATATATTTGTACTCCTCTGCAGTTAGGACAATGTCCAAGTTTCTTCTCTTATCCATACAATCAAGTTCAGTGAGTTTGTTGACTTTTAATGGGAATAATACCATATAAACCAAACAATGAGTTTAATTCGATATCATTTTCCTCAAGTGATATCATTAAACTACCAATCATTTCCAAAATCCCATCAGACATAGCAAGCCACGTTCTTGTGGACGTTTACCAGTCCAAATGATTTTATGATTGGATTTCACTTCGGTCGTACATCATTATAGCAGTGACTCCGATGGGGAGGATACTATAAAGCGTACCTAAGTGTACCATTTCTGATTACTAAGTCCACCGCTCGGGAACTACATGTCCACCGCAAGCCACGTTCTTGTGGACGTTTACGTTGACATGCGGTCCTCCACGACTTTCTATAACTGTCGAGCGTCAATTAATCCCAAAGTTCCGTTTCCATTTAGAAAGCCACGTTAGTGTGGACGTTTACTAAAACAAACAACTTTATTAATTGAATCTCACTTATTTAAATGTCATAGAATCTTAATTAACCCAAAGTACCGTTTCCATTTAGCAAGCCACGATAGTGTGGACGTTTACTAAAACAAACAACTTTGTTAATTGAATATTACATTAATTAAATTTCACAATTTTATTAATCAAAGCTTGATATCTCGTAAGTGAAACTCGAAGTTTCTAACCAGCGATCAATCATGCAATTGAGCCCTATCTCTCACAAAGTGAGGGAGCCAATCAGACAATCGATCTAGTCATCGAATGACTCGAAAGTCTCTAATCTGTGTCATCGACAAAACAAAGCGCTTTGGCTCCATTCCACTCCCCGGGGTGAGAATGAGTCGAGTTGAAATTAGTCTTTGAATGACAGATTAGGCATTGCTTTTGAGAAATATAATTGTTCAATTTTTATAAGTGGATTTTCAATTCGAATTTTGATCCAATGATATCCGTGTGTCGACTTTATCCGATAGGGAGGATGACACTAAAGCCAACTCGTAAGTGACACACATCACTATGAAAACAGAGAATGGAGACCGCGGGATTGTTTCCAATCCCTCTCCCACTTAGTATTTTACGAAAGGGATAAACATGCATAAAAAATTTAAAACATAATAAAAGCACGTAAACACATATAAAGCATTTAACGTGGCCCGATTATTATGACCTTAAATATCTTGGATGCACGTCTTCTCCGAACTTCGGCTCGTTGCTCGTCTCGGTCTCGATCCACCACCGACTCGTCCAAGTGCCAAGAGACGAACCCCTCCCACTGGAGTATCGCCCCAAGCCTCGACGAGCGTTCCGTGGTGTCTGTCGAACCCCTGCGGCGTTGCTGCCGAGCCTCAGGCAGCGGGCGCTGCCTCAACTTCAGCGCTCGCTAGAGAAGCCCTGGGCAGCGGGCGCTGCCCCATCTCCAGCGGTCGCTGATTGAGCCCAGTCAGCCGCGGGTTCGACTTCTCGACCCTCGTTCGTCCGGCCTTCGATCTTCTCTCGATCCACCAAGTAGCAGCAACATTACATAAGGAAAACTAACTACTTCCGGCATCGATCCTATACAGGTTGATCGATCCTATACAATCCGGAAACAACGAAAACGATAAATAGAACCTAAACGACTCAACCCGTCGTTTTAACTATTACATACATGCAACGATTTCAAAAACCAAAACCGATCCCGACAAGCCCGAGAGTTTAACAAACCACAAAACATAAAGCACAATCACATGGCCATAATAATCGGGTTCGAACCTGCAAAACAATTCTCGCAAAAATACAACGAATCGACAAAACCGGCTCTGATACCAATTGTTGGAAATCGACTACCCGAGATGCGTTCGTTCGATCACTCGAACATCCGAACGATCCCAGTCGACCTCCAGGTCCGTTACTTCGTTCACGCGACAGTCCGTGTCCCGAATCACGCCCAGCCATCGCCCCGGAGGACAACCGCGCGAAACGGGGCTGGTCTGCCTCAATCGGCGCCCGCCGATTGCAGAACAGCGGTCGCTGGAAGAGCTGCAAACGGCAACCGCCGTTTGTCCGCGAACAGCAACGCGACGTTGCTGTTCCGGGCTCGTTTTTCCTCTTTCGACTACCGATCTGAAGGTCCTAGAACCCCCAGTAATCGAGGAATACGATCCACGACCCCGAAACCCGATCTTAGATCCGATGTATTTTTAACGAAATAGAAAACGAAACGTCTGCGGAATAAAGGTTTCGATATCTTATACCTTTGTCGCGTGATTCGGAGAAGCCGAATTGTTGAGACCACGAAGCCTTCCGGTGTATGTCTCTATCCCCGACGTTCAGCCGTTGAGTGGGCAACGATCCGCTGAACCTTCCTCTTCTCCTTTCTCTCTTGAACCCACCGTAGGAATAATATCCTCTGTCTCAGAAATATATTTGCGCAAGCAAAATTATTTCTACAGAATTATTACTGCACTAATCTGAATTAATTAAGCAGAGGAAAATTAATTGCGCAAACTTTTATTTTCTCTGCATAATTAATTATAACGGCGTAAGTTAGGTTTTGATCTTCTGTCTCAAAAATATAATTGCGCTAGCAATTAATTTCTCCAGAAAATAATAACAGCGCTAATCTATTTATTTTTACAGAAAAATAATTGCGCAAACAATTTATTTTTCTCCGCAAAAATAAAATAGCGGCGTTTCTTAGGTTTAGAGAAAGAGAGGGTGAGGTATTTATAAAGCTACACCAGGGACCTTATGGAAATTAATTATTAGGCTAAATTGCAATTTAATTAACTCGGCGTCCTAAAAGGCAAACCTTAATTAAATTCCACAATTTTAATTATAATTAATTCCACTATAAAATTATAATTGAATTCCCAATAATTAATTTATATTATTTCAACAATAATAATTCCGCCGAATTACATATACGACTTTCCCCGTGTTTAAGACATCGTATGTCCACGAATTAACTTTAATTACTAATAATTAAATTAATTCGTTTCTTGTTATCCGAGACTAGTACCACTCATCCTTATTATCATGTGGAACGAATCCACCTGCAGGGTTTACATGATAAACTTTATGAGCTCATCTCGGGGACATCATCAACCCAATAAATGGGACACGGTTTCTGTTGGAGTTGTGTACTTAATGTCTAGATTTAAGTATCGGTAAACTCCCGGTCATAGCATTTTACCTATTTAATTAATAAACAATTATTTGCATTTAATTATTATTTATGCAAAATATAGTCCTGGATTTTATACGTTGTAGTTAGTATGGTGTGCATGGGCGCACAGAAGATCATACTATCGGTTACTCGTATTTAATCGAACAGTTGCTCACGACCTAGATGGACACGGACCAATCCATCGGTATAGTCGTTGTGTGAGAGAGAAAATAATTTATCTTAATTATTTTATCACACTTGTACACTTGGTGTATTGGGCGGATCGCTTGAGATTTATTGATTAGGATTGCCTTGGATAATCAATTTAAATCTCAGAGTATTTTATTCTTAATCCCCGATATTATTGCGGGTGTGTATATTTAATATTAGAGACTTTGATTTTCCAAAGGAATTAACCGATTTAATTATTGGGTTAATTACCGGTAAAATTGGGTCGCTATATTTTATATACGACATGCCGTGAATACTTGACGGGAAAGTGTATCCCGGAAGGGTTGATAATATCCCCGAGATGAGTTCATAAGGAATTATTGTGTAAACCTCATGAGTGGATTCGTTCCGCACAATAATAAAGGTTGAACGGTACTAGTCTCGGATATAAGATATGAATATTATTTATTGAGCAATAAATAAATTTATTCATGGATATTTAAATCTTAAATACACGGAATAAATAATACTAACCGGAGAAATATTATTTGATATAATATGGATTAATATTGGGAGTGCAATTTTATTTATATAGTGGAAAATAAATAAAATTTAATATTGATAAGGATTAATGGATTTGGGTTGGACCCAATTTAATCTTCAATATTAAGAAGCCCAATATTTAATCTCCTTATGATCCCCTACGTAGCCTATATAAGCACTACATGGTCTTCAATTTTCACAACTTGATTTTAACCTACGCCAATCATAAAGTCTTAGAGAGTGAAGGAGATCCATAGGAGTTCGATAGATCGTCGCCCACACGACGTTCGAACGAGGTGCAAGGAATACGTAGGAAGATCGCAAGGTCATCAACCGATTTCGTTTCTCCGCACAACGAATCGAAGGTAATAATCATAAACCCCCTTCATGATTATTTGTGCTTGATTAATTGTGATATATACATGAACGCACGATCCGGGAAAACGACGATCATCGCGGACGGGGATTCGAGATCCCCGGCGAAGATCGAAGGGGGCGGTCGAAACCCTAGGGCTCGACCGCCCGGCGCGCGCGGACGAGGGGGCCCCGGCTGGACTGCCGGGGCGTGCGATCGACTCGAAGTCGATCGCGGGGAGGTTCGCCGTGGGCTGGTGCCACGGCGGGTGAACCCCCCCAGCCACCTCGCCTGGTGGCGTGCGCAAGGGAGGAGCCCCGGCTGAAGCCGGGGCGTGCGATCGACCGCGTGGTCGATCGCGAGGGAAAGCCGCGGCTGATGCCGCGGCGGGTCAGCCTGGGGCTGACCGCCCTCCTCCGGCGAAGGTGGTGAGTCGCCAGACTCACCACCGGGGGCTGCTGGGCAGCCCCAGCGATCGCCATACACGGCGATCGTGAACCCCAGCCGCGATGGGGTTCGGCTAGGGTTTAGCCGCGGGTTCATCCCGCGGCGACGCTCTCGTCGAACCCGGTTCTTCGCGTGTGGTTCGCGTTCGTAATTTCCGACTCGCGGGGGTTCGGCTGGGGGCGGGCTGCGTACCTTCGGGCGCGTGGTCTCCAAAGGTCGGACTCCTGCGGATGAGTCGGTGTTCGTGCAATCTCCGGCGACGGGTTTTCGGTCGGGTTATCGGTTCCGCAATTTTTTTGATAGCCCGGGACATCGAATCCCAGCAATTGGTATCAGAGCGTTTGGTTTCGTGTTCATGTATATGTTCAATTATTGTTCTACCTTGAAGGATTTCCGGCTATCATGGTTGGATTTAATTATTGTTTTTTTTAATTAATTATCATGATTAAACTCTCGGACATGTCGAGATTCATTTTGTGTGGTTGAATGTTTGTAATAGTAAAAATTTGGGGGTTGACCGAATTTAGGATTTATTATTACGTTCTTTATTTTCCGGAAAATGTATAGGGTCGATTTCATGTATAGAATCGATACCGGATAGTGTAATTTAAATTTTGTAATTTATCTACGTTGGTTCGATGTTGAGACGATCGCCGGAAAACGAAGACGTGTGACGAAGATGAAGAGGACGAAAAACCGGGGAGTCGATCAACCCCATGATCGACCCCATGACCGAAGCCATGGGGAGGGGTCGATCGCCCCTCGGCTGGGGCTGCCGCCGGCGGTGGTGGCCGGCCAGCTGGGGTGGCGGCGGCGGTTCCCTCCTCCCGAGGTGGCGACGGTCGATGGTGGTGGTGGTATGGGGATCTCCCAACCCATGCCACTTTTACCAAGATATTGCTTTCCTAATTAATTCGGATTTTTCCTATTTGAGTGTTCTCCTTTTGGAAACTCTCATGGATTAGGAAAAGAATTAATTGGAATTAATTTTATTCCTATTGATTTATTTCCTTCATGGAGATATTCAAAGATTAGGAATTTAATTAATTTGGTATTAATTTATTTCCTATTTGATTATTCCTATTTTTTTGGAATTTTCATGGACATAGAAATTAATTAAATTTGGAAAGTATATGAGTCCTAAATTATTTTATTTCCTTATTTCATTATGGATATCATCTAGAATATTCCAAGAGTATCTTGGATAGATTATTCTAGAGATTTAATGGAGTGGAAAAGGAAAATAAAAATAAATAAAAATATTAATAATATTTAATTTTATTTTTGATATATTCAATTGACTTAATTTTCGAATTAAGTAACTTTTGGATTAATTGAAAATAAATAGATTTAAATATTGGAGATTAATATTCTCGTCACATGGAGCATTCAAGAAACGAAGACTGAAGACTAGAAGATGCATATGAAGATAAAGCCATGATAGTCGGGAAAATAATTTTCTAGCATTATTTTGACTATGTGATACTATGTGCTTTATTGCTTATATGCATGCTATATGTGTTTATTTTATGCACTAGATAGCGTATCCCTTTATCGTAAAAAGCTAAGTGGGAGAGGGGATGGAAACATTCCCATGGTCTCCATTGTTGTTCTCTTGGTGACTCTTATGGACTTTCGAAGTTCGTATAGACGAGTCATTGGAGGAGAATTCTTGTAATTCCTCTTACAAGAAACATTGATCTAGTTTATCAAACAATGCCTAATTTGTCTTTCTGAAACTGACTACAAGTCGACTCATTCTCACCTCGGGGAGTGGAATGGAGCCAAAGCCACTTGGTCATGTGGATGACACAAATTAGAGACCTTCGTACCATTCTTTGATAGGTGGGTCGATTGTCTGCTCGGCTCCCTCATTTTTGAGAGATAGGGTCGCTTGCATGGCGAATCACTGGTTAGAAACTTCGAGTTTCACTTATGATTCTCCGAGTCTTGATTTACGAAATCTAATGGATCTTGTAATTGGGAGTCAATTATAAAAATCTCTTGGTGTAGTAAACGTCCACACCACGTGGCTTGCTATGCTGACGGATTTTGGATTAATTGATGTAGACAGTTATAAGTGATTGTGAAGAGTTGTGAAATTGTCGTAAACGTCCACACCACGTGGCTTGCGGTGATGTAGCGATTCCAAGCAATGTACTTTAGTGCTGAGTGATGGTTTACACTTAGATACGCGTTATAGTATTCTTCCCCAGGAAGTTACGCTATAATCGATGTATGACCAAAGAAAATCTAATTGCTAAATCATTTGGGTGGGTAAACGTCCACACCACGTGGCTTGCCTTACCTGATGGGATTTTAGACGCAATTAGTAATTTAATGATATTATTTGAGGGAGATAATATCGGACATTAAATTGATTGTTTGTTTACATGTGCTTATTGGTTTAGAGAATAGCTATGAATCCACTTTCTATGATACTCAAGGAACAAAAACTCACTGGTCCAAACTACATTGATTGGAAGAGAAATTTAGACATTGTCCTGACTGCTGAAGAGTACAAGTTTGTACTCTATGAGCAATGTCCTGCTGAACCCACGGCCGCCTCAACTGATGGGGAAAAAGAAGCATATCGGAAGTGGAAAAAGGCTGATGAAATGGCTAGGTGCTATATTTTGGCTTCCATGTCAAATGTACTCCAAACCCAGCATCAGTCGATGAACACTGCCGAGGATATGTTATTTAACCTCAAGGAGATGTTTGGGCATCATGACCGTGCGGGTAGGCAAGAAGCCATGAGAGTCCTCATGTCGACTACTCAGTCTGAAGGAACGCCCGTTGAGGAGCATGTTCTCAAGATGATGAGTCTGTTGAATGAATTGGAGGTCCTAGGAGCTATGATTGATGGTGAGACGCAAGTCGACATCATACTCCAGTCTCTGACCCCTAAGTTTGAGCAGTTTCGTATGAGCTATAATATGGGTAAACTATCTTATACTCTTGCGCAACTCCTGACTGAACTGAAGGCGGCAGAGGGGATCTACAAGAAGGGCAAGTCTCAAGCGCTTGTGGCTACCAAGTCCAAAAGCTTGAAAGCTGTTGGAGGTAGGGGCAATAAAAGGAAGCAAGCCATTAAACCCAGTGGTGCCAAGAGGAATGGACCACGAGTGGGGGCTAATAAGCCAAGGGGCAAGTGCTTCCTGCTGGGTTTCGATGTCCCGGGGTATCAAAAATTGCGGAACCGATAACCCCGAACGAAATCCCGTCGCCGGAAACTGGATCCCCGACTCATCCGCAGGAGTCCGACCTTTGGAGACTACGCGCCCGAAGACACGCAGCCCGCCCCCAGCCGATTTTCTCCCACGAGTCGGATCCACGAACGCGAACCACACAAACGGAGCCGGTCTCGACCCGAGTATCGCCGCGGGATAAACCCGCGGCTCAAACCCTAGCCGAGCCCCCGTCGGGGCTCGCGATCGCTAGCCCTAGCGATCGCCGGGGATGCACGCGCATCCCCGTGGGGCTGTTCTGAACAGCCCCCGGCGGTGAGTCCGGCGACTCACCGCCACCGCCGAGGAGGGCGGTGCGCCCAGCGCACCAGCCGCGGCCCAGCCGCGGCTCGCCCGGCGATCGACCACGCGGTCGATCGCATGCCCCGGCTCCAGCCGGGGCGTCCTCGTGTGGGCCCGCGATCGACGCCCCTAGGGCTCGATCGCACCCCTCGGCTCCCAGCCGAGGGTCCTTCGAACCTTCGCCGGGGATCTCGAATCCCCGTCCCCGAAGTTCGTCGTTTTTCCCGGATCTTGTGTTCATGCATGTATCACAATTAAATCACATAAATTCACACAAAGGAGTTTATGATTGTACCTTTGATTCGTTGTGCGGAGAAACGAAATCAAGTTGAAGACCTTTGGATCTTCCCACGTATTCCTTGCACTTCGTTTGAACGTCGGGTGGGCGACGATCTATCGAACACCTATGGATCTCCTTCAACTCTCTAGAATATCAAGTATGATAATCTTGTCTTATGATTTATGAAGGCCATGTAGTGCTTTTATAGGCTACGTAGGGGATCTAAAGGAGGTGGAATATTGGGCTTCCAATATTGAAGATTAAATTGAGCCCACTGCCCAAGTCCATTAATCCTTATCAATATTAATTAATTTATTTTCCACTATATAAATTAATTGCACTCCCAATATTAAACCATATTATTTCAAATAATATTTCTCCGGTAGTATTTATTTATTCCGTGTATTTAAGATTTAAATATCCATGAATAAAATTAATTTATTGCTAATTAATTTATTCATCTCTTTAATCCGAGACTAGTACCATTCAACCTTAATTATTGTGCGGAACGAATCCACTCATGAGGTTTACACAATAATTCCTTATGAACTCATCTCGGGGATATTATCAACCCTTACGGGATACACTGTCCGGTCAATTATTCACGGCATGTCATATATAAAATATAGTGACCCAACTTAACCGGAAATTAACCCAATAATTAAATCGGTTAATTCCTTTGGTAAATCAAAGTTACTTATATTAAATATACACACCCGTAATAATATCGGGGATTAAGAATAAAATACACTGAGACTCGAATCGATTATCGCCGGTAATCCTAATCGATGAATCTCAACGATCCGCTCAATACACCAAGTGTACAAGTGTGATAAAATAATTAAGATAAATTATTTTCTCTCTCACACAACGACTATACCGATGGATTGGTTCGTGTCCATCTAGGTCGTGAGCAACTGTTTGATTGAATACGAGTAACCGATAGTATCATCTTCTGTGCGCCCATGCTTGCACCATACTAACTACAACGTATAAAATCCAGGACTATATTTTGCATATATTTAATTAATAATAATTAAACGCAAAACAATTGTTTATTAATTTAATAGATTAAATGCTATGATCGGGAGTTTACCGTTACTCAAATCTAGACATTAAGTACACAACTCCAACAATCTCCCACTTGTACTAAGGTCTAGTCATTTCCTCCAAACTCCCGGTTCCCATACTCATCACGTGCTTAAAGTGTACTTCCGAGAAGTACTATGTGAATGAGCACTCTAGGTTGCCGCTCTGAAGTTATCTTGGTGACTACTACGTCGTCTCCTTGACGATGACTCGTATCAGGTGGTACTTGCACTATGTGTTATCATCACTTTTAGACTTATGACTTCTTCCAGTTTATCATGCACCGCTATAAAATAGCCTTCGATAAACTAAGAGTCATTTCCAAGTCTTAGAGGTTATCCCGGAACCTAACCAAACCTTCCGCTGCCTCTGAGGTTGCTATTCGGTTATGAGAGAGTCTGAGAAGCATCCTGCTTATCACTCTTTCATATTAAAGGTTCCACCTTTTCCAAAAGTGAACACATAGCCTGATATCGACTTACACTGGTCCTTCTCTGATTTGAAATCTGAGAATATGTAATCTAAGAAAATGTCATTTTGAATATTTCTTATCCAGATTACTTTGATATCCTCCCACTACGCTAACCGCATAGTTGATATCAGTTTCTTGTTTTCTAACATTGCATTTAAGCTTTCCACACGAGGTGTAGGAAACTGCTTAGTATCATCTATCTCCTTAATGTGTTCAAGACATATAACCTTAGATAGATATACATATTCTGTCTCTGAAGGGCAACGACCTTTCTCAGAATTATGCATGTTAAAACAAACCATAATCGTATAAGATATCCAGGAGAAGTACAATGTTCTTATCCCTAGATCATAAGATCTCAAGAACATGTTCTAACTTCTACTTAATCTTATATCCCGATTTATTTAGACAACCATTATTTTATGCCTGATAATATCTTTACATTGTTGCCAATGATAAAATATTATCTACATAAAATCTCCGAGAAACACCACCTTGTTTCCATTACGTCTCCAATACACCTATCGTCTCTGCCTTTTGATGAATCCATCGAATGGATTATCTCATCAATTCGCAAGTTCCACGATTCACAGCTTTGTAACCATCCATAAATGGATTTACTAAGCTCGTACTCTAAATGATCTAGCCTCTTAACAATAATCCTTATTGTTTTCCAAGCAGGCTCATTTAGATCTAGTACTGCCTTTATGCAGAGCTAGGGATCGATTTCATGTTTACTAGATCCAGAGTCCGAACTCCTCTAGTCTTATGAATATCTCCGGTTGTTCAACAACCTCCCACTGCAATGGCGTCCCGGTGTATAACAGTAATAACAATAGGTGCAGTGTGTGGTGTACTTCTACTCGGTTTGGCTGGTTCCCAGTCTTTTGTCCTTTTTCTCATTCCAAGGTATTAATTCAGTTCAGGCTTTGTGGTTCATCTAATAGTCTTCCTTTATGAACCGAACGAAAGTTCTTCTGGTTCATAGTACTATAGAACACACAATACTTCGTTCACCTAGGATATCCTACAATCACACAGAATGTGTTATTGTCTCCAGAAATATCCATAGAACATAGGTAGTTCCGAACAACTTGTTCTCTTTTACTTTTAGATTTCCATTTCTTATTTTCAACACACCATCTCTACACGTTGTTGGAAATCGACTACCCGGGACACGTCCGTTCGAACCATCGAACATCCGGACGTCCCCAATCGACTTCTGGAGGTCACCCTTAGACAGCCATGGCCGCCCGCCCAAGAGATCGCGCGTCCGCCGCAGCCGAAGCCGCGGCTCGCGATCTGCCCGGAGCAAGCGACCGCTTGCCTACCAAGCGAGCGCTCGCGCAGCAGAGCAAGCGAGCGCCTGCTGACCAGGCGAGCGCCTGCTGCCTGTCGCGAGCGGGCGCTTGCCCCTCAGGCGGGCGCCTGCCTGCTGCGAACAGCGGCCCCGTTCGCCCGTTCCGGCTGTTCCGACGCGTTTTTCTCGATCCGACTGCCACGCCGGAGGTCAGAAACCTCCCAGCAGTCCGAGAATCTCACATCCAAGCCACGGGAACCGATCTACGTTCATGTATGTTCAACGAGATAAATTGAGATCGAATAATTGCGGAATTAAAAGTTCCGATCTCATACCTTCTCGGTCGATTGTTGAGACCTTAGATGCTTCTAACGTATGCCTCAGATCCCGTCTCCAACCGTTGTGTGGGCAACGATCCGCTGGAGTTCTCCCGTCTGTACTCTCCTTTCCAAGACCAGCGTATGATTATTCTCAATGAGAGAATAAAAATTTTTATTGCGTTAACTTTTATTTTTAACAGAGAAAACTTTTAATTGCGCTAAGCAATTTATTTTTCTCTGATGAAAATAATTATTGCGGCGAATGTTAGGTCTTAGGAGAGTAAGGGAGGGGGTTTATATAGAGTTACGTTAGGGACCTTAGGATAAATTAATTAAGGGCTAAATTGAAATATTAATTAACTTGGAATACGTAAAAGCAATTCCTTAATTAATTGATTTCAATTTTAATTATTATTAACTCCACTATAAAATAATAATTGAATTCCCGAAATTAATTTTAATATTATTTCAACAATAATAAATCCGCCGAAATTACATATACGACTTTCCCCGTGTTTAAGATATCGAACGTCCACGAATTTATTTAATTACTAATAATTAAATTAATTCGTTTCTTATTATCCGAGACTAGTACCACTCATCCTTATTATCATGTGGAACAAATCCACCTGCAGGGTTTACATGATAAACTTTATGAGCTCATCTCGGGGACGTAATCAACCCAATAAACGGGACACGGTTTCCTGTCTATAATCTATAGCATGCCGTGCGCACAATTACGATTCCCAATTTACCGAGGATCTCGACTAATCAATTAGTCTCACTCATTGGCAAATTAAAGAACCGAGAATTGGACACACGCACCTATAATTATATAGGGATTAGGAATTCGTATATCCGTAATATCTGAGGTCTAGTTCGATTACTGCGATTAGTATAAATCGAACGCCCTCCCGTGGTCCTGCTCAATACACCAAGTGTACGAGTGTAACATGATAGTCAAGACCGACTATCTACCAGTCACACAACGACGTACCGATGGATTGTCCCTGTCCATCTAAGTCGTGAGCCACTGTTCGATAATATACGAGTAACCGACAGTATGATCTTCCGCGTGTCTCCTCACGCCATACTGTCTACAACGTATATATCTAGGACTATAGAGCACAGAGTTATAATAAACAAAATGCAGACTGTTTGATTAATAGATAATAAAACACAGATAAGGAGTTCCATATTGTCACTAAACTAGACATTTAGAATATAACTCCATCACACGTAAGTGTATGGCGCGGCCCCTTGGGATTGAATCCCAATTTTTGATTATGCTATGTGTTATTTAGATAGGCGATGGCCTCCGCGACCGAGTCGCAGGCTTCTAATGGATATACTTTAATGGTTCCCCATAATAGCTATGTGTCCATTGACTAGTCAAAACACTTTGCTTTTATGGCACATTTAAGTACTCTAATCCATCATTGAGTATTCTTGAAAGAACTACTCGTGTCTTTCTAATTCACACATGTGACTGCATATCTAATCATTTCCAATACTAGTCCGAATTCTATCCTTTATGAATAAAGGTTTGCTTAGATGTATTATCCTCCAAATTCAATTCTTAGGTCGGAAGGTCCATTCCTTCAACTATAATTGATCAAATCAATTTCGACCTTTTGAATTTTATTTGAAAATACTACTAAGTACAAGAATTCACAAGTATAATGATTTAATAAAGAAACATATCTAATCAAGTAAAACCAGTTATAGAACGGTTTGTTGCATCGTGGTAGACTTAGGATCTATCATTCATATATTGCTATCTAATGTACCAGAATAGATAATGCCATCATTTCTTATCAAAATCATCCAATGATTAAAGAAATAAAATATCCATTCATAAATAATAGAAATCCAGAACAAAATGTTCTTTCTAAAATAAGGGTACACAATGCAATAATCTTGAAATGAAATCCTATTTAACTACTAAAGCAGATAAATGTCTTCCACCGCAACAGCTGCCTCCTCTACAGCTTTTGCCCGTGTAGACTCGAACTCTCCTTCTCTAAGTCGCCGGGTTTTCTGGAACCCCTGCATTCAAAATGCACATACCGTCAGTGGTTCCATATCTACACACCAGAATTCTGGTAGATAATACCGCTGACTATGTTTTTACGACTAAAGAAAAATTCGTACCTCTGAGAGGACATTCAGACTTCCAGTGTCCAGACTTGTTGCATCGGAAGCACTTGCCCCTTGGCTTTGCAGCCCCCACTCGTGGCACATTCCTCTTGACACCACTGGGTTTCCCGGCTTGCTTCCTTCTCTTGCCCCTACCTCCACTAGGCTTAAAGCCTTTGGACTTGGTAGCTACAAGCGCTTGAGACTTGCCCTTCTTGTAGATCCCCTCTGCCGCCTTCAGTTCAGTCAGGAGTTGCGCAAGAGTATAAGATAGTTTACCCATATTATAGCTCATACGAAACTGCTCAAAACTAGGGGTCAGAGACTGGAGTATGATGTCGACTTGCGTCTCCCCATCAATAGAAGCTCCTAGGATCTCAAGCTCATTCAACAGACTAATCATCTTAAGAACGTGCTCCCCAACGGGCGTTCCTTCAGACTGAGTAGTTGTCATGAGGACTCTCATGGCTTCTTGCCTTGCCGCACGATCTTGCTCCCCAAACATCTCCTTGAGGTTAAACATCATATCATAGGCAGTGTCCATTGACTCATGTTGGGTTTGGAGTACATTTGACATGGAAGCCAAAATATAACACCTAGCCATTTCATCAGCCTTTTTCCACTTCCGATATTCCAGTTTTTCCTCATCAGTTGAGGCAGCCGTGGGCTCAGCAGGGCATACTTCATGGAGTACAAACTTGTACTCTTCCGAAGTCAGGACAATGTCTAAATTTCTCTTCCAATCAATATAGTTGGTGCCAGTGAGCTTATGCTCCTTGAGTATCATAGAAAGTGGGTTCATAGCTATTCTCTAAACCTATAAGCACATTTAAACAAACAATTAATTTAATATCCGATATTATCTCCCTCAAATAATATCATTAAATCACTAATCACATCTAAAATCCCATCAGATAAGGCAAGCCACGATAGTGTGGACGTTTACCCATCCAAATGATTTAGCAATTAGATTTGCTTTGGTCGTACATCACTATAGCGTTACTTCGATGGGAAGAATACTATAGAGCGTACCTAAGTGTAAACCATTACTCAGTATCTAAGAAGATCGTTTGGGACTGCATATCAGCGCAAGCCACGATAGTGTGGACGTTTACGTTAACACACGATCCTTCACTTTCTTCTATAACTGTCTACATCAATCGTTCTAAAATCCCATTCAATGCAGCAAGCCACGATAGTGTGGACGTTTACTACACCAAAAGATTTATACAATTGACATCCAATTACTTGAACCATTCGATTTTGTAAATCAAGACGCGGAGAATCATAAGTGAAACTCGAAGTTTCTAACCAGAAATTCACCATGCGAACAACCTATCTCTCATTAGATGAGGGAGCCGAGCAGACAATCGATCCACCTTAAAAGGATGGTACGAATGTCTCTAATTTGTGTCATCCACATGACCAAGTGGCTCTGGCTCCATTCCACTCCCCGGGGTGAGAATGAGTCGACTTGAAGTCAGTTTCAGAAAGACAAATTAGGCATTGTTTGACAAACTTAATCAATGTTTCTTGCAAAAGGAATTACAAGAATTCTCCTACAATGACACATCTATACGAACTTCAAAAGTCCATAAGAGTCACCAAGAGAACAGTGATGGAGACCATGGGAATGTTTCCATCCCCTCTCCCACTTAGCTTTTTATAACAAAGGGATACGCTATCTAATGCATAATTAAACACATAAGCATGCATACAAGTAATAAAGCACATAGCACATAGTCAAAATAATGCTAGAAAAATTATTTTCCGACTATCATGGCTTTATTCCATCTCCGTATGCTTCTTCTAGTCTTCAGTCTTCGTTCTTGAATGCTCCATGTGACGAGAATATTAATCCCAATATTTAAATCTATTTTTAATAAATCCAAAAGATACTCAATTCGAAAATTAAGTCAATCGAATAAATCAAAAATAAAATTAAATATTATTAATATTTTTATTTATTTATTTTTTCCATCTAATTCTATTAAAACTCTAGAATAATCTATCCAAGTCAAACTTGGAATATTCTAGAAGACTTCTATAATAGAATAAGGAAATAAAATAAATTAGGACTCTTCTACTTTCCAAGATTAATTAATTTCCATTACTATGAAAATTCCCATAAAATAGAAATAATCAATTAGGAAATAAATTAATCCTAAATTAATTATTATTCCTTTCTAATTCTATTAAATCTCTAGGATCCTATTCCAAGTAGAACTCGGAATACTCTAGAAGACTTCCATAATAGAATAAGGAATAAAATTAATATTAATTAATTCTTTTCCTAATCCATGAGAATTCCCAAAAATAGGAAAAACTCAAATAGGAAAGACGAATCAATTAGGAAAGCGAATCTAGGTAGGAGTAGCACGGGATGGGAGTTCCCGCACCACCCCACCATCATCGGCCGACCGCCGGGAGGGAGCACCCGCCGCCGCCGCCTCAGCCGGTCAGCCGCCACCGTCGCCGGCGACGACCCACGGCCGAAGGGGCGCGACGCCCCCACCCTTTGGGCGATCGATTGGGGTCGATCAAGGGAGTTGATCGATCCCGGTCCTTCGTCCTATTCGTCTTCTTCGTCACACGCGTTCTCCGGCGGTCATCTCGGCATCGATCCAACGTAAATAAATTACAAGAAATAAATTTACAATTCCGGTATCGATTCTATACATGAAATCGACCCTATACATTTTCCGGAAAAACATAGAACAATAATAATAAATCTAAATTCGGTCAACCCCCGAATTTTTACTATTACAAGCATTCATCCACACAAAACGAATCTCGACATGTCCGAGAGTATAATAAACGAACAATCATGGTAAATTAAATAGCAATTAATTAAACGAATAATTAATAATTAATTAAACCATGATAGTCGGAATCCCTGCAAGGTAGAACAAAATTGAATACATACATGAACACGAACCAAACGCTCTGATACCAATTGCTGGGTTTCGATGTCCCGGGGTATCAAAAATTGCGGAACCGATAACCCCGAACGAAATCCCGTCGCCGGAAACTGGATCCCGACTCATCCGCAGGAGTCCGACCTTTGGAGACTACGCGCCCGAAGACACGCAGCCCGCCCCCAGCCGATTTTCTCCCACGAGTCGGATCCACGAACGCGAACCACACAAACGGAGCCGGGCTCGACCCGAGTATCGCCGCGGGATAAACCCGCGGCTCAAACCCTAGTCGAGCCCCCGTCGGGGCTCGCGATCGCTAGCCCTAGCGATCGCCGGGGATGCACGCGCATCCCCGTGGGGCTGTTCCGAACAGCCCCCGGCGGTGAGTCCGGCGACTCACCGCCACCGCCGAGGAGGGCGGTGCGCCCAGCGCACCAGCCGCGGCTCGCCCGGCGATCGACCACGCGGTCGATCGCATGCCCCGGCTCCAGCCGGGGCGTCCTCGTGTGGGCCCGCGATCGACGCCCCTAGGGCTCGAATCCCCGTCCCCGAAGTTCGTCGTTTTTCCCGGATCTTGTGTTCATGCATGTATCACAATTAAATCACATAAATTCACACGAAGGAGTTTATGATTGTACCTTTGATTCGTTGTGCGGAGAAACGAAATCAAGTTGAAGACCTTTGGATCTTCCCACGTATTCCTTGCACTTCGTTCGAACGTCGGGTGGGCGACGATCTATCGAACACCTATGGATCTCCTTCAACTCTCTAGAATATCAAGTATGATAATCTTGTCTTATGATTTATGAAGGCCATGTAGTGCTTTTATAGGCTACGTAGGGGATCTAAAGGAGGTGGAATATTGGGCTTCCAATATTGAAGATTAAATTGAGCCCACTGCCCAAGTCCATTAATCCTTATCAATATTAATTAATTTATTTTCCACTATATAAATTAATTGCACTCCCAATATTAAACCATATTATTTCAAATAATATTTCTCCGGTAGTATTTATTTATTCCGTGTATTTAAGATTTAAATATCCATGAATAAAATTAATTTATTGCTAATTAATTTATTCATCTCTTTAATCCGAGACTAGTACCATTCAACCTTAATTATTGTGCGGAACGAATCCACTCATGAGGTTTACACAATAATTCCTTATGAACTCATCTCGGGGATATTATCAACCCTTACGGGATACACTGTCCGGTCAATTATTCACGGCATGTCATATATAAAATATAGTGACCCAACTTAACCGGAAATTAACCCAATAATTAAATCGGTTAATTCCTTTGGTAAATCAAAGTTACTTATATTAAATATACACACCCGCAATAATATCGGGGATTAAGAATAAAATACACTGAGACTCGAATCGATTATCGCCGGCAATCCTAATCGATGAATCTCAACGATCCGCTCAATACACCAAGTGTACAAGTGTGATAAAATAATTAAGATAAATTATTTTCTCTCTCTAGACATTAAGTACACAACTCCAACACTTCCGATGCAACAAGTCTGGACACTGGAAGTCTGAATGTCCTCTCAGAGGTACGAATTTTTCTTTAGTCGTAAAAACATAGTCAGCGGTATTATCTACCAGAATTCTGGTGTGTAGATATGGAACCACTGACGGTATGTGCATTGTCTTAAATGCAGGGGTTCCAGAAAACCCAGCGACTTAGAGAAGAAGAGTTCGAGTCTACATGGGCAAAGCTGTTGGGGTAGCAGCGGTTGCAGTGGAAGACATTTATCTGTTTTAGGATTTCATTTTAAGTTATTGCTTTATGTACCCCTTTATTTTGAAAAAGAACTTTTGTTCTAGTTTTCTTTATTAATGAATGGATATTTATTTCTTTAATCATTGAGTGATTTAGATAAGAAATAATGGTGTTATCTATTCTGGTACATTAGATAGCAATACATGAATGATGAATCCTTAGTCTACCACGATGCAACAAATTGATATGTATAACTTGTTTTACTTATTAGATGTGTTTCTCTTATCAATCATTATACTTGTGAATTCTTGAACTTGGTAGTATCTATTCAAAAGGGATTCAAAAGGTCGAAATTGAATTGATCAATTATAGTTGGAGGAATGGACCTCCCGACCCAAGAATCGATCTTGAAAGATGATACAACTAAGTTAACCTTTCTGGATAAAGGATAGAATTCGGACAAGTATTGAAAATGATTTACGATTAATGCGGTAACATGTGTAATAAGAGAGGTACGAGTCGTTCTTTCAAGAATACTCGAAGATGGATTAGAATACTTGATGTGCCATAAAAGCGAAGTGTTTTTTGACACAAAGCCATTATGGGGATCCTTCAAAGTATATCCATTGGAAGCCTGCGACTTGTTCGCGGAGGCTATCACCTATCTAAATAACACATAGCATAAATCAAAGATTGAGATTCAGTCTCAAAGGACTACACCATACACTGATGTGTGGATATGGTGTGTCAGGGATAAGAAATGGAATTCTAAAAGTAAAAGAACAAGTTTGTTCGGAACTACCTATGTTCTATGGATATTTCTGAATACAACGGCACATTAAATGTGATTGTAGAATATCCTAGAAGAACAAGTAATTGTATGTTCAATAGTACTACGAACCAGAGGGGTGTCCTCGCCCGGTTCTTAGAGGAAAACTATTAGATGAACTACAATGCCCTAATTGACAAAGTACTTTAGAATGAGGAAAGGAAAGACTGAGAACCAGCCTGACCGAGTAGCAGTACACCACTAACTGCACCTAATGTTATTACTGTTATACACCAGAATGCCGTTGCAGTGGGAGGTTGTTAACCAACCAGAGATGTTCATAAGACTGGAGGAGTTTTGAACTCTGAGATCTAGTAGACATGAAATCGATCCCTAGTTCTGCATAGGAGGCAGTGCTAATCTAGATGTGCCTACTTGGATAGCAATAACTATTATTGTTAAGAGGCAAGATCATTTAGAAGTACAAGCTTAATGAATCCATTTATGGATTATCACAAAGCTGTGGAACTTGCAAATGCAAGGAGAGGTGTGTTAGAGACGTAATGGAAACAAGGTGGTGTTTCTCGGAATTTTGTGTAGATAACACTTCATCGTTGGCGACAATGTAAAAGTGTTGTCAGACATAAAATAGAGGTTGTCTAAATAAATCGAGATATGAGATTAAGATGAAGTTGGATCATGTTCTTAGAAATATTTCGATCTCTAGATGAGAACATTTGTACTTCTCTTAAGATATCTTATACGATTATGGTTTGTTTTAAACATGCACAATTCTGAGAAAGGTTATTGCCTTTCGGGAACAGAATACATCTATCTAAAGGTATGTGTTTCGAACGCATAAACGAGATAGATATAGACAAAGCAGTTTCCTACACTTCGAGTGTAGAGAGCTTTGTAGATGCTATGTTGAAAAACAAGAACCTGATATCAACTATGCGGTTAGCGTAGTGGGAGGATATCAAAGTAATCTGGATAAGAAATTTTCGAATGCTGTAAAAGTACTTGGAGGTACTGGATTACTAGCAAAACGAAATCTTCTTAGATTGCAGTTTCTCAGATCCAAAATCAGAGAAAGACCAGTGTAAGTCGATATCAGGCTATGTGTTCACTTTTAGAAGAGGTGGAACCTAAGGATGAAAGAGTGATAAGCGTAATGCTTCTCGGACTCTATCATAAACCGAATAGCAGCCTCAGAGGCAGCGGAAGTTTTGGTTAGGTTCCGGAATAACCTCTGAACTTGGATATGATTCTTGGTTTACCAAAGGCTATTTATATAGCGGTGCATGGAGAACTGGAAGAAGTCATAAGTTCAAAAGGTGATGATAACACGTAGAGCCAGTACCACCTGATACGAGTCATCGTCAGGGTGACGACGCAGTAGTCACCAAGATAACTTCAGAGCGACAACCTAGATTGCTCATTCACATAATACTTCTAGGAAGTATGACTTAAGCACGTGATGAGTATGGAAGTCGGGAGTTTGGAGGAAATGACTAGACCTTAGTACAAGTGGGAGATTGTTGGAGTTGTGTACTTAATGTCTAGATTTAAGTATCGGTAATCTCCCGGTCATAGAATTTTACCTATTTAATTAATAAACAATTATTTGCATTTAATTATTATTTATGCAAAATATAGTCCTGGATTTTATACGTTGTAGTTAGTATGGTGTGCATGGGCGCACAGAAGATCATACTATCGGTTACTCGTATTTAATCGAACAGTTGCTCACGACAAAGATGGACACGGACCAATCCATCGGTATAGTCGTTGTGTGAGAGAGAAAATAATTTATCTTAATTATTTTATCACACTTGTACACTTGGTGTATTGGGCGGATCGCTTGAGATTTATTGATTAGGATTGCCTTGGATAATCAATTTAAATCTCAGAGTATTTTATTCTTAATCCCCGATATTATTGCGGGTGTGTATATTTAATATTAGAGACTTTGATTTTCCAAAGGAATTAACCGATTTAATTATTGGGTTAATTACCGATAAAATTGGGTCGCTATATTTTATATACGACATGCCGTGAATACTTGACGGGAAAGTGTATCCCGGAAGGGTTGATAATATCCCCGAGATGAGTTCATAAGGAATTATTGTGTAAACCTCATGAGTGGATTCGTTCCGCACAATAATAAAGGTTGAACGGTACTAGTCTCGAATATAAGATATGAATATTATTTATTGAGCAATAAATAAATTTATTCATGGATATTTAAATCTTAAATACACGGAATAAATAATACTAACCGGAGAAATATTATTTGATATAATATGGATTAATATTGGGAGTGCAATTTTATTTATATAGTGGAAAATAAATAAAATTTAATATTGATAAGGATTAATGGATTTGGGTTGGACCCAATTTAATCTTCAATATTAAGAAGCCCAATATTTAATCTCCTTATGATCCCCTACGTAGCCTATATAAGCACTACATGGTCTTCACTTTTCACAACTTGATTTTAACCTACGCCAATCATAAAGTCTTAGAGAGTGAAGGAGATCCATAGGAGTTCGATAGATCGTCGCCCACACGACGTTCGAACGAGGTGCAAGGAATACGTAGGAAGATCGCAAGGTCATCAACCGATTTCGTTTCTCCGCACAACGAATCGAAGGTAATAATCATAAACCCCCTTCATGATTATTTGTGCTTGATTAATTGTGATATATACATGAACGCACGATCCGGGAAAACGACGATCATCGCGGACGGGGATTCGAGATCCCCGGCGAAGATCGAAGGGGGCGGTCGAAACCCTAGGGCTCGACCGCCCGGCGCGCGCGGACGAGGGGGCCCCGGCTGGACTGCCGGGGCGTGCGATCGACTCGAAGTCGATCGCGGGGAGGTTCGCCGTGGGCTGGTGCCACGGCGGGTGAACCCCCCCAGCCACCTCGCCTGGTGGCGTGCGCAAGGGAGGAGCCCCGGCTGAAGCCGGGGCGTGTGATCGACCGCGTGGTCGATCGCGAGGGAAAGCCGCGGCTGATGCCGCGGCGGCTCAGCCTGGGGCTGACCGCCCTCCTCCGGCGAAGGTGGTGAGTCGCCGGACTCACCACCGGGGGCTGCTGGGCAGCCCCAGCGATCGCCATACACGGCGATCGCGAACCCCAGCCGCGATGGGGTTCGGCTAGGGTTTAGCCGCGGGTTCATCCCGCGGCGACGCTCTCGTCGAACCCGGTTCTTCGCGTGTGGTTCGCGTTCGTAATTTCCGACTCGCGGGGGTTCGGCTGGGGGCGGGCTGCGTACCTTCGGGCGCGTGGTCTCAAAAGGTCGGACTCCTGCGGATGAGTCGGTGTTCGTGCAATCTCCGGCGACGGGTTTTCGGTCGGGTTATCGGTTCCGCAATTTTTTTGATAGCCCGGGACATCGAATCCCAGCAATTGGTATCAGAGCATTTGGTTTCGTGTTCATGTATATGTTCAATTATTGTTCTACCTTGAAGGATTTCCGGCTATCATGGTTGGATTTAATTATTGTTTTTTTTTAATTAATTATCATGATTAAACTCTCGGACATGTCGAGATTCATTTTGTGTGGTTGAATGTTTGTAATAGTAAAAATTCGGGGGTTGACCGAATTTAGGATTTATTATTACGTTCTTTATTTTCCGGAAAATGTATAGGGTCGATTTCATGTATAGAATCGATACCGGATAGTGTAATTTAAAATTTGTAATTTATTTACGTTGGTTCGATGTTGAGACGATCGCCGGAAGACGAAGACGTGTGACGAAGACGAAGAGGACGAAAAACCGGGGAGTCGATCAACCCCATGATCGACCCCATGACCGAAGCCATGGGGAGGGGTCGATCGCCCCTCGGCTGGGGCTGCCGCCGCCGGTGGTGGCCGGCCAGCTGGGGTGGCGGCGGCGGTTCCCTCCTCCCGAGGTGGCGACGGTCGATGGTGGTGGTGGTATGGGGATCTCCCAACCCATGCCACTTTTACCAAGATATTGCTTTCCTAATTAATTCGGATTTTTCCTATTTGAGTGTTCTCCTTTTGGAAACTCTCATGGATTAGGAAAAGAATTAATTGGAATTAATTTTATTCCTATTGATTTATTTCCTTCATGGAGATATTCAAAGATTAGGAATTTAATTAATTTGGTATTAATTTATTTCCTATTTGATTATTCCTATTTTTTTGGAATTTTCATGGACATAGAAATTAATTAAATTTGGAAAGTATATGAGTCCTAAATTATTTTATTTCCTTATTTCATTATGGATATCATCTAGAATATTCCAAGAGTATCTTGGATATATTATTCTAGAGATTTAATGGAGTGGAAAAGGAAAATAAAAATAAATAAAAATATTAATAATATTTAATTTTATTTTTGATATATTCAATTGACTTAATTTTCGAATTAAGTAACTTTTGGATTAATTGAAAATAAATAGATTTAAATATTGGAGATTAATATTCTCGTCACATGGAGCATTCAAGAAACGAAGACTGAAGACTAGAAGATGCATATGAAGATAAATCCATGATAGTCGGGAAAATAATTTTCTAGCATTATTTTGACTATGTGATACTATGTGCTTTATTGCTTATATGCATGCTATATGTGTTTATTTTATGCACTAGATAGCGTATCCCTTTATCGTAAAAAGCTAAGTGGGAGAGGGGATGGAAACATTCCCATGGTCTCCATTGTTGTTCTCTTGGTGACTCTTATGGACTTTCGAAGTTCGTATAGACGAGTCATTGGAGGAGAATTCTTGTAATTCCTCTTACAAGAAACATTGATCTAGTTTATCAAACAATGCCTAATTTGTCTTTCTGAAACTGACTACAAGTCGACTCATTCTCACCTCGGGGAGTGGAATGGAGCCAAAGCCACTTGGTCATGTGGATGACACAAATTAGAGACCTTCGTACCATTCTTTGATAGGTGGGTCGATTGTCTGCTCGGCTCCCTCATTTTTGAGAGATAGGGTCGCTTGCATGGCGAATCACTGGTTAGAAACTTCGAGTTTCACTTATGATTCTCCGAGTCTTGATTTACGAAATCTAATGGATCTTGTAATTGGGAGTCAATTATAAAAATCTCTTGGTGTAGTAAACGTCCACACCACGTGGCTTGCTATGCTGACGGATTTTGGATTAATTGATGTAGACAGTTATAAGTGATTGTGAAGAGTTGTGAAATTGTCGTAAACGTCCACACCACGTGGCTTGCGGTGATGTAGCGATTCCAAGCAATGTACTTTAGTGCTGAGTGATGGTTTACACTTAGATACGCGTTATAGTATTCTTCCCCACGAAGTTACGCTATAATCGATGTATGACCAAAGAAAATCTAATTGCTAAATCATTTGGGTGGGTAAACGTCCACACCACGTGGCTTGCCTTACCTGATGGGATTTTAGACGCAATTAGTAATTTAATGATATTATTTGAGGGAGATAATATCGGACATTAAATTGATTGTTTGTTTACATGTGCTTATTGGTTTAGAGAATAGCTATGAATCCACTTTCTATGATACTCAAGGAACAAAAACTCACTGGTCCAAACTACATTGATTGGAAGAGAAATTTAGACATTGTCCTGACTGCTGAAGAGTACAAGTTTGTACTCTATGAGCAATGTCCTGCTGAACCCACGGCCGCCTCAACTGATGGGGAAAAAGAAGCATATCGGAAGTGGAAAAAGGCTGATGAAATGGCTAGGTGCTATATTTTGGCTTCCATGTCAAATGTACTCCAAACCCAGCATCAGTCGATGAACACTGCCGAGGATATGTTATTTAACCTCAAGGAGATGTTTGGGCATCATGACCGTGCGGGTAGGCAAGAAGCCATGAGAGTCCTCATGTCGACTACTCAGTCTGAAGGAACGCCCGTTGAGGAGCATGTTCTCAAGATGATGAGTCTGTTGAATGAATTGGAGGTCCTAGGAGCTATGATTGATGGTGAGACGCAAGTCGACATCATACTCCAGTCTCTGACCCCTAAGTTTGAGCAGTTTCGTATGAGCTATAATATGGGTAAACTATCTTATACTCTTGCGCAACTCCTGACTGAACTGAAGGCGGCAGAGGGGATCTACAAGAAGGGCAAGTCTCAAGCGCTTGTGGCTACCAAGTCCAAAAGCTTGAAAGCTGTTGGAGGTAGGGGCAATAAAAGGAAGCAAGCCATTAAACCCAGTGGTGCCAAGAGGAATGGACCACGAGTGGGGGCTAATAAGCCAAGGGGCAGGTGCTTCCGATGCAACAAGTCTGGACACTGGAAGTCTGAATGTCCTCTCAGAGGTACGAATTTTTCTTTAGTCGTAAAAACATAGTCAGCGGTATTATCTACCAGAATTCTGGTGTGTAGATATGGAACCACTGACGGTATGTGCATTGTCTTAAATGCAGGGGTTCCAGAAAACCCAGCGACTTAGAGAAGAAGAGTTCGAGTCTACATGGGCAAAGCTGTTGGGGTAGCAGCGGTTGCAGTGGAAGACATTTATCTGTTTTAGGATTTCATTTTAAGTTATTGCTTTATGTACCCCTTTATTTTGAAAAAGAACTTTTGTTCTAGTTTTCTTTATTAATGAATGGATATTTATTTCTTTAATCATTGAGTGATTTAGATAAGAAATAATGGTGTTATCTATTCTGGTACATTAGATAGCAATACATGAATGATGAATCCTTAGTCTACCACGATGCAACAAATTGATATGTATAACTTGTTTTACTTATTAGATGTGTTTCTCTTATCAATCATTATACTTGTGAATTCTTGAACTTGGTAGTATCTATTCAAAAGGGATTCAAAAGGTCGAAATTGAATTGATCAATTATAGTTGGAGGAATGGACCTCCCGACCCAAGAATCGATCTTGAAAGATGATACAACTAAGTTAACCTTTCTGGATAAAGGATAGAATTCGGACAAGTATTGAAAATGATTTACGATTAATGCGGTAACATGTGTAATAAGAGAGGTACGAGTCGTTCTTTCAAGAATACTCGAAGATGGATTAGAATACTTGATGTGCCATAAAAGCGAAGTGTTTTTTGACACAAAGCCATTATGGGGATCCTTCAAAGTATATCCATTGGAAGCCTGCGACTTGTTCGCGGAGGCTATCACCTATCTAAATAACACATAGCATAAATCAAAGATTGAGATTCAGTCTCAAAGGACTACACCATACACTGATGTGTGGATATGGTGTGTCAGGGATAAGAAATGGAATTCTAAAAGTAAAAGAACAAGTTTGTTCGGAACTACCTATGTTCTATGGATATTTCTGGATACAACGGCACATTAAATGTGATTGTAGAATATCCTAGAAGAACAAGTAATTGTATGTTCAATAGTACTACGAACCAGAGGGGTGTCCTCGCCCGGTTCTTAGAGGAAAACTATTAGATGAACTACAATGCCCTAATTGACAAAGTACTTTAGAATGAGGAAAGGAAAGACTGAGAACCAGCCTGACCGAGTAGCAGTACACCACTAACTGCACCTAATGTTATTACTGTTATACACCAGAATGCCGTTGCAGTGGGAGGTTGTTAACCAACCAGAGATGTTCATAAGACTGGAGGAGTTTTGAACTCTGGATCTAGTAGACATGAAATCGATCTCTAGTTCTGCATAGGAGGCAGTGCTAATCTAGATGTGCCTACTTGGATAGCAATAACTATTATTGTTAAGAGGCAAGATCATTTAGAAGTACAAGCTTAATGAATCCATTTATGGATTATCACAAAGCTGTGGAACTTGCAAAAGCAAGGAGAGGTGTGTTAGAGAAGTAATGGAAACAAGGTGGTGTTTCTCGGAATTTTGTGTAGATAACACTTCATCGTTGGCGACAATGTAAAAGTGTTGTCAGACATAAAATAGAGGTTGTCTAAATAAATCGAGATATGAGATTAAGATGAAGTTGGATCATGTTCTTAGAAATATTTCGATCTCTAGATGAGAACATTTGTACTTCTCTTAAGATATCTTATACGATTATGGTTTGTTTTAAACATGCACAATTTTGAGAAAGGTTATTGCCTTTCGGGAACAGAATACATCTATCTAAAGGTATGTGTTTCGAACGCATAAACGAGATAGATATAGACAAAGCAGTTTCCTACACTTCGAGTGTAGAGAGCTTTGTAGATGCTATGTTGAAAAACAAGAACCTGATATCAACTATGCGGTTAGCGTAGTGGGAGGATATCAAAGTAATCTGGATAAGAAATTTTCGAATGCTGTAAAAGTACTTGGAGGTACTGGATTACTAGCAAAACGAAATCTTCTTAGATTGCAGTTTCTCAGATCCAAAATCAGAGAAAGACCAGTGTAAGTCGATATCAGGCTATGTGTTCACTTTTAGAAGAGGTGGAACCTAAGGATGAAAGAGTGATAAGCGTAATGCTTCTCGGACTCTATCATAAACCGAATAGCAGCCTCAGAGGCAGCGGAAGTTTTGGTTAGGTTCCGGAATAACCTCTGAACTTGGATATGATTCTTGGTTTACCAAAGGCTATTTATATAGCGGTGCATGGAGAACTGGAAGAAGTCATAAGTTCAAAAGGTGATGATAACACGTAGAGCCAGTACCACCTGATACGAGTCATCGTCAGGGTGACGACGCAGTAGTCACCAAGATAACTTCAGAGCGACAACCTAGATTGCTCATTCACATAATACTTCTAGGAAGTATGACTTAAGCACGTGATGAGTATGGAAGTCGGGAGTTTGGAGGAAATGATTAGACCTTAGTACAAGTGGGAGATTGTTGGAGTTGTGTACTTAATGTCTAGATTTAAGTATCGGTAATCTCCCGGTCATAGCATTTTACCTATTTAATTAATAAACAATTATTTGCATTTAATTATTATTTATGCAAAATATAGTCCTGGATTTTATACGTTGTAGTTAGTATGGTGTGCATGGGCGCACAGAAGATCATACTATCGGTTACTCGTATTTAATCGAACAGTTGCTCACGACCTAGATGGACACGGACCAATCCATCGGTATAGTCGTTGTGTGAGAGAGAAAATAATTTATCTTAATTATTTTATCACACTTGTACACTTGGTGTATTGGGCGGATCGCTTGAGATTTATTGATTAGGATTCCCTTGGATAATCAATTTAAATCTCAGAGTATTTTATTCTTAATCCCCGATATTATTGCGGGTGTGTATATTTAATATTAGAGACTTTGATTTTCCAAAGGAATTAACCGATTTAATTATTGGGTTAATTACCGGTAAAATTGGGTCGCTATATTTTATATACGACATGCCGTGAATACTTGACGGGAAAGTGTATCCCGGAAGGGTTGATAATATCCCCGAGATGAGTTCATAAGGAATTATTGTGTAAACCTCATGAGTGGATTCGTTCCGCACAATAATAAAGGTTGAACGGTACTAGTCTCGGATATAAGATATGAATATTATTTATTGAGCAATAAATAAATTTATTCATGGATATTTAAATCTTAAATACACGGAATAAATAATACTAACCGGAGAAATATTATTTGATATAATATGTATTAATATTGGGAGTGCAATTTTATTTATATAGTGGAAAATAAATAAAATTTAATATTGATAAGGATTAATGGATTTGGGTTGGACCCAATTTAATCTTCAATATTAAGAAGCCCAATATTTAATCTCCTTATGATCCCCTACGTAGCCTATATAAGCACTACATGGTCTTCACTTTTCACAACTTGATTTTAACGTACGCCAATCATAAAGTCTTAGAGAGTGAAGGAGATCCATAGGAGTTCGATAGATCGTCGCCCACACGACGTTCGAACGAGGTGCAAGGAATACGTAGGAAGATCGCAAGGTCATCAACCGATTTCGTTTCTCCGCACAACGAATTGAAGGTAATAATCATAAACCCCCTTCATGATTATTTGTGCTTGATTAATTGTGATATATACATGAACGCACGATCCGGGAAAACGACGATCATCGCGGACGGGGATTCGAGATCCCCGGCGAAGATCGAAGGGGGCGGTCGAAACCCTAGGGCTCGACCGCCCGGCGCGCGCGGATGAGGGGGCCCCGGCTGGACTGCCGGGGCGTGCGATCGACTCGAAGTCGATCGCGGGGAGGTTCGCCGTGGGCTGGTGCCACGGCGGGTGAACCCCCCCAGCCACCTCGCCTGGTGGCGTGCGCAAGGGAGGAGCCCCGGCTGAAGCCGGGGCGTGCGATCGACCGCGTGGTCGATCGCGAGGGAAAGCCGCGGCTGATGCCGCGGCGGGTCAGCCTGGGGCTGACCGCCCTCCTCCGGCGAAGGTGGTGAGTCGCCGGACTCACCACCGGGGGCTGCTGGGCAGCCCCAGCGATCGCCATACACGGCGATCGCGAACCCCAGCCGCGATGGGGTTCGGCTAGGGTTTAGCCGCGGGTTCATCCCGCGGCGACGCTCTCGTCGAACCCGGTTCTTCGCGTGTGGTTCGCGTTCGTAATTTCCGACTCGCGGGGGTTCGGCTGGGGGCGGGCTGCGTACCTTCGGGCGCGTGGTCTCCAAAGGTCGGACTCCTGCGGATGAGTCGGTGTTCGTGCAATCTCCGGCGACGGGTTTTCGGTCGGGTTATCGGTTCCGCAATTTTTTTGATAGCCCGGGACATCGAATCCCAGCAGTTTCCTGTCTATAATCTATAGCATGGCGTATGTACAATTCCGATTCCCAATTTACCGAGAATATTGACTAATCAATTAGTCTCACTCACTAGCAAGTCAAAGAACCGAGAATTGGACACACGCACCTATAATTATATAGGGATTAGGAATTCGTATATCCGTAATATCTGAGGTCTGGTTCGATTACTGTGATTAGTATAAATCGAACGCCCTCCCGTGGTCCTGCTCAATACACCAAGTGTACGAGTGTAACATGATAGTCAAGACCGACTATCTACCAGTCACACTACGACGTACCGATGGATTGTCCCTGTCCATCTAAGTCGTAAGCTACTGTTCGATAGTATACGAGTAACCGATAGTATGATCTTCCGCGTGTCTCCTCACGCCATACTATCTACAACGTATACATCAAGGACTATTGCATTAAATGCAATCATGCTTGAATCATATATCGAATTAAGGTATAGATAAGGAGTTCCGTATTTGCACTAAACTAGACATTTAGAATACAACTCCATCAAAAAGTTCTTGTTAAAACTTCATGCGCCCAATATAATTCAATGTTTATAGTAGTAATGGTTTCAAAATGGCTATTGGGAACCACAAATATTGATTCCGAAAAGGCGGACGATTTCGTCCGCTTAGAGTAATGAGTTAAAAATCGTTAAAGTTCTTGATAAAACTTCTTGCGCCCAATATGATTCAATGTTTATAGTAGTATTGGTGTCAAAATGTCTATTCGGAACCGCAAATATTGATTTCAAAATGGCGGAAGATTTCGTTCGCTTAGAGTAATGAGTTAAAAATTGTAAAAGTTCTTGATAAAACTTCATGCGCCCAATATAATTCAATGTTTATAGTAGTAATGGTGTCAAAATGGCTATTTGGAACCACAAATATTGATTTCGAAAAGGCGGACGATTTCGTCCGCTTAGAAACATGAGTTAAAAATCGTACAAGTTCTTGATAAAACTTCATGCGCCCAATATGATTCAATGTTTATATTAATAATGGTGTCAAAATGGCTATTCGGAACCACAAATATTGATTTCGAAAAGGCGGACGATTTCGTCCACTTAAAGTAATGAGTTAAAAAGTGTAAAAGTTCTTGATAAAACTTCATGCGCCCAATATAATTCAATGTTTATAGTAGTAATGGTGTCAAAATGACTATTCGGAACCACAAATATTGATTTCAAAAAGGCGTACGATTTCGTCCGTTTAGAATAATGAGTTAAAAATCGTAAAAGTTCTTGATAAAACTTCTTGCGCCCAATATGATTCAATATTTATAGTAGTATTGGTGTCAAAATGGCTATTCGGAACCACAAATATTGATTTAAAAAAGGCGGACGATTTTGTTCGCTTAGAGTAATGAGTTAAAAATTGTAAAAGTTCTTGATAAAACTTCATGCGCCCAATATAATTCAATGTTTATAGTAGTAATGGTGTCAAAATGGATATTTGGAACCACAAATATTGATTTCGAAAAGGCGGACGATTTCGTCCGCTTAGAGTAATGAGTTAATAATCATACAAGTTCTCGATAAAAATTCATGCCCCCAATATGATTCAATGTTTATAGTAGTAATGGTGTCAAAATGGCTATTCGGAACCAAAAATATTGATTTAAAAAAGGAAGACGATTTCGTCCGCTTAGAGTAATGAGTTAAAAATTGTAAATGTTCTTGATAAAACTTCATGCGCCCAATATAATTAAATGTTTATAATAGTAATGGTGTCAAAATGGCTATTCGGAACCACAAATATTGATTTCAAAAAGGCGGACGATTTCGTCCGCTTAGAGTAATGAGTTAAAAATTGTAAAAGTTCTTGATACAACTTCATGCGCCCAATATGATTCAATGTTTATAGTAGTAATGGTGTCAAAATGGCTATTCGGAACCACAAATATTGATTTCGAAAAGGCGGACGATTTCGTCCGCTTAGAGTAATGAGTTAAAAATTGTAAAAGTTTTTGATAAAACTTCATGCGCCCAATATAATTCAATGTTTATACTAATGGTGTCAAAATGGCTATTCGGAACAACAAATATTGATTTCGAAAAGGCGGACGATTTCGTCCACTTAGAGTAATGAGTTAAAAAGTGTAAAAGTTCTTGATAAATCTCCATGCACCCAATATGATTCAATGTTTATAGTAGTATTGGTGTTAAAATGGCTATTCGGAACCACAAATATTGATTTCAAAATGGCGGACGATTTCGTTCGCTTAGAGTAATGAGTTAAAATTTTTAAAAGTTCTTGATAAAACTTCATGCGCCCAATATAATTCAATGTTTATAGTAGTAATGGTGTCAAAATGGCTATTTGGAACCACAAATATTGATTTCGAAAAGGCGGACGATTTCGTCCGCTTAGAAACATGAGTTAAAAATCGTACAAGTTCTTGATAAAACTTCATGGGCCCAATATGATTCAATGTTTATAGTAGTAATGGTGTCAAAATGGCTATTCGGAACCACAAATATTGATTTCAAAAAGGCGGACGATTTCGTCCACTTAGAGTAATGAGTTAAAACGTGTAAAAGTTCTTGATAAAACTTCATGCGCCCAATATAATTCAATGTTTATATTAGTAATGGTGTCAAAATGGCTATTCGGAACAACAAATATTGATTTCGAAAAGGCGGACGATTTCGTCCACTTAGAGTAATGAGTTAAAAAGTGTAAAAGTTCTTGATAAATCTCCATGCACCCAATATGATTCAATGTTTATAGTAGTAATGGTGTCAAAATGGCTATTCGGAACCACAAATATTGATTTCGAAAAGGCGGACGATTTGGTCCGCTAATAGTAATGAATTAAAAATCGTAAAAGTTCTTGATAAAACTTCATGCACAAAATAAGATTCAATCTGTATAGTAGTAATGGTGTCAAAATCGCTATTCGGAACCACAAATATTGATTTCGAAAAGGCGGACGATTTGGTCCGCTAATAGTAACGAATTAAAAATCGTAAAAGTTCTTGATAAAACTTCATGCGCCCAATATGATTCAATGTTTATAGTAGTAATGGTGTCAAAATGGCTATTCGGAACCACAAATATTGATTTCAAAACGGCGGACGATTTCGTTCGCTTAGAGTAATGAGTTAAAAATTGTAAAAGTTCTTGATAAAACTTCATGCGCCCAATATAATTCAATGTTTATAGTAGTAATGGTGTCAAAATGGCTATTCGGAACCACAAATATAGATTTCAAAAAGGCGGACGATTTCGTCCGCTTAGAGTAATGAGTTAAAAATCGTAAAAGTTCTTGATAAAACTTCTTACGCCCAATATGATTCAATGTTTATAGTAGTATTGGTGTCAAAATGGCTATTCGGAACCACAAATATTGATTTCAAAATGGCGGACGATTTCGTTCGCTTAGAGTAATGAGTTAAAAATTGTAAAAGTTCTTGATAAAACTTCATGCGCCCAATATGATTCAATGTTTATAGTAGTAATGGTGTCAAAATGGCTATTCGGAACCACAAATATTGATTTCAAAACAGCGGACGATTTCGTTCGCTTAGAGTAATGAGTTAAAAATTGTAAAAGTTCTTGATAAAACTTCATGCGCCCAATATAATTCAATGTTTATAGTAGTAATGGTGTCAAAATGGCTATTCGGAACCACAAATATAGATTTCAAAAAGGCGGACGATTTCGTCCGCTTAGAGTAATGAGTTAAAAATCGTAAAAGTTCTTGATAAAACTTCTTGCGCCCAATATGATTCAATGTTTATAGTAGTATTGGTGTCAAAATGGCTATTCGGAACCACAAATATTGATTTCAAAATGGCGGACGATTTCGTTCGCTTAGAGTAATGAGTTAAAAATTGTAAAAGTTCTTGATAAAACTTCATGCGCCCAATATAATTCAACGTTTATTGTAGTAATGGTGTCAAAATGGCTATTTGGAACCACAAATATTGATTTCGAAAAGGCGGACGATTTCGTCCGTTTAAAAACATAAGTTAAAAATCGTACAAGTTCTTGATAAAACTTCATGCGCCCAATATGATTCAATGTTTATAGTAGTAATGGTGTCAAAATGGCTATTCGGAACCACAAATATTGATTTCGAAAAGGCGGACGATTTCGTCCACTTAGAGTAATGAGTTAAAAAGTGTAAAAGTTCTTGATAAAACTTCATGCGCCCAATATAATTCAATGTTTATAGTAGTAATGGTGTCAAAATGGCTATTCGGAACCACAAATATTGATTTCAAAAAGGCGTACGATTTCGTCCGCTTAGAGTAATGAGTTTAAAATCGTAAAAGTTCTTGATAAAACTTCTTGCGCCCAATATGATTCAATGTTTATAGTAGTATTGGTGTCAAAATGGCTATTCGTGCTGGAAATTGATATCCCGGGGCATCAAAAATTGCGGAACCGATAACCCCGACCGAAATCCGATCACGAACACCGCACTAACCGGGGCACGACGAGAGCATCGCCGCGGGATGAACCCGCGGCTAAACCCTAGCCACGCCCCCGTGGGGCTCGCGATCGTCGTGCATGGCGATCGCATGGGGCTGTATGGGATAGCCCCCGGCGGTGAGTCTGGCGACTCACCGCCACCGCCAGGAGGGGCGGTCAGCCCGGCTGACCTACCGCGACTTCAGCCGCGGTCTACCCCCGGCGATTGATCGCCCGCCCCGGCCCAGCCGGTGCGCCTTCTCGCGCACGCCGCCGTCGAGGCGGCGGGGATCCGCCACGGCACCAGCCCGTGGCATCCCCAGCGATCGACCCTAGGTCGATCCCATGCCCCGGTGTCCAGTCGGGGCTTCCTTGCGCGGCACACCGGCAGTCGAAACCCTAGGGTTCGACCGCCCATCGTTCGATCCCCACGGGGATCCAACGATCCCCGTATCTAGGTCTCGATCGTCCCGGATCGTATGTTCATGTATATATCACAATTATATATCACATAAAATCATAGAGGGGTTTTACGATTTTATACCTCGATTCGTTGTGCGGAGAAACGAAATCAAAACGTTGAAGACCTTCGAATCTTCCTACATATTCCTTGCACTCCGTTCGAACGTCGTGTGGGCGACGATCTATCGAACTCCTATGGATCTCCTTCAACTCTCAAGCAATATCAAGTATGATATTCTTGTCTTATGATGTATATTAATTATGAAGGCCATGTAGTGCTTTTATAGACTACGTAGGGGATCTAAAGGAGGTGGAATATTGGGCTTCCAATATTAATGATTAAATTGAGCCTAGCCCAAATCCATTAATCCCATTAATATTAATTAATTTATTTTCCACTATATAAATTAATTGCACTCCCAATATTAAACCATATTATATCAAATAATATTTCTCCGGTAGTATTATTTATTCCGTGTATTTAAGATTTAAATATCCATGAATAAAATTAATTTATTGCTAATTAATTTATTCATCTCTTATATCCGAGAATAGTACCATTCAACCTTAATTATTGGGCGGAACGAATCCACTCATGAGGTTTACAAAATAATTCCTTATGAACTCATCTCGGGGATATTATCAACCCTTACGGGATACACTTTCCCGTCAAGTATTCACGGCGTGTCATATATAAAATATAGCGACCCAATTTTACCGGTAATTAACCCAATAATTAAATCGGTTAATTCCTTTGGAAAATCAAAGTCACTTATATTAAATATACACACCCGCAATAGTAAAGGGGATTAAGAATAAAATACTCTGAGACTTAAATCAATTATCAACGGCAATCCTAATTGATAAATCTCAAGCGATCCGCCCAATACACCAAGTGTACAAGTGTGATAAAATAATTAAGACAAATTATTTTCTCTCTCACACAACGACTACACCGATGGATTGGTCCGTGTCCATCTAGGTCGTGAGCAACCGTTCGATTAAATACGAGTAACCGATAGTATGATCTTCTGTGTGACGTCGCACACCATACTAACTACAACGTATAGAATCCAGGACTATATTTTGCATATATTTAATTAATAATAATTAAATGCAAACAATTGTTTATTAATTAAATAGATTAAATGCTATGACCGGGAGTTTACCGATACTTAAATCTAGACATTAAGTACACAACTCCAACATTCTCCTACTTGTACTAAGGTCTAGTCATTTCCTCCAAACTCCCGACTCCCATACTCATCACGTGCTTAAAATTGTACTTCCAAGAAGTACTATGTGAATGAGCAATATAGGTTGCCGCTCTGAAGTTATCTTGGTGACTACTGCGTCGTCTCCCCAAACGATGACTCGAA
The DNA here is from genome assembly GCA_954870475.1 of Euphrasia confusa. Classification (NCBI taxonomy): domain Eukaryota; kingdom Viridiplantae; phylum Streptophyta; class Magnoliopsida; order Lamiales; family Orobanchaceae; genus Euphrasia; species Euphrasia confusa. The sequence continues at coordinate 75,960 of CATPAB010000413.1, forward strand.
CCAGGTGGTACTTGCTCTATGTGTTATCTTCACCTTTTGAACTTATGACCTCTAATGGAGTTGTTTTCTAAATGTCTAGTTTAGTGCAAATACGGAACTCCTTATCTATGCCTTCATTCGAGATATGATTCAAGCATGATTGCATTTAATGCAATAGTCCTTGATGTATACGTTGTAGACAGTATGGCGTGAGGAGACACGCGGAAGATCATACTGTCGGTTACTCGTATACTATCGAACAGTAGCTCACGACTTAGATGGACAGGGACAATCCATTGGTACGTCGTAGTGTGACTGGTAGATAGTCGGTCTTGACTATCATGTTACACTCGTACACTTGGTGTATTGAGCAGGACCACGGGAGGGCGTTCGATTTATACTAATCGCAGTAATCGAACTAGACCTCAGATATTACGGATATACGAATTCCTAATCCCTATATAATTATAGGTGCGTGTGTCCAGTTCTCGGTTCTTTGACTTACTAGTGAGTGAGACTAATTGATTAGTCAATATTCTCGGTAAATTGGGAATCCGAATTGTACACACGACATGCTATAGATTATAGACAGGAAACCGTGTCCCGTTTATTGGGTTGATTACGTCCCCGAGATGAGCTCATAAAGTTTATCATGTAAACCCCGCAGGTGGATTCGTTCCACATGATAATAAGGATGAGTGGTACTAGTCTCGGATAACAAGAAACGAATTAATTTAATTATTAGTAATTAAAGTTAATTCGTGGACATACGATATCTTAAACACGGGGAAAGTCGTATATGTAATTCAGCGGAATTATTATTGTTGAAATAATATAAATTAATTATTGGGAATTCAATTATAATTTTATAGTGTAATTAATTATAATTAAAATTGTGGAATTTAATTATGGTTTGCCTTTTAGGACGCCGAGTTAATTAAATTGCAATTTAGCCTAATAATTAATTTCCATAAGGTCCTTGGTGTAGCTTTATAAATACCTCACCCTCTCTTTCTCTAAACCTAAGAAACGCCGCTATTTTATTTTTGGGGAGAAAAATAAATTGTTTGCGCAATTATTTTTCTGTAAAAAATAAATAGATTAGCGCTGTTATTATTTTCTGGAGAGATTAATTGCTAGCGCAATTATATTTCTGAGACAGAAGATCAAAACCTAACTTACGACTGCTATAATTAATTCTGCAGAGAAAATAAAAGCTTGCGCAATTAATTTTCCTCTGCTTAATTAATTCAGATTAGCGCAGTAATAATTCTGTAGAAATAATTTTGCTTGCGCAAATATATTTATGAGACAGAGGATATTATTCCTACGGTGGGTTCAAGAGAGAAAGGAGAAGACGAAGGTTCAGCGGATCGTTGCCCACTCAACGGCTGAACGTCGGGGATAGAGACATACACCGGAAGGCTTCGTGGTCTCAACAATTCGGCTTCTCCGAATCACGCGACAAAGGTATGAGATCGAAACCTAATTCCGCGATTATCGATCTCTTATTTCCTTGATTATACATCGAATCTTAGATCGGGTTCCGGGCGTCGTGGATCATGTTCCTCGACTACTGGGGGGTCAAGGACCTCCGGATCGGTAGTCGGAAGAGGAAAATTGACCCGGAAACGCGCTCGGAACAGCAGGTCGCGCTGCTGTTCGCGGACGAACAGCGCTCGCTGAAAGGCAAACGGCGACCGCCGTTTTAGGCCTAATCAGTGACCGCTGATTTGTGGGCAGCGCCCGCTGCCCAAGGCAGATCAGCTGCCGTTTCGCGCGGTTGTCCTCCGGGGCGACGGCTGGGCGTGATTCGGCACACGGGATGTCATGTGAACAGAGTAGCGCTTCCGGGAGGTCGACTGGGAGTGTTCGGATGTTCGAGCGATCGAACGAACGCATCCCAGGTAGTCGATTTCCAACAATTGGTATCAAAGCCGGTTTTGTCGATTCGTTGTATTTTTGCGAGAATTGCTTTGCAGGTTCGAACCCGATTATTATGGTCAATTGTTTGTACTGTATGTTGTGGTTTGATTAAACTCTCGGGATTGTCGAGATCTTTTGTTTTGATACGTTGCTTGTTTGTAATAGTTAAAACGACGGGTTGAGTCGTTTAGGTTCTATTTATGTTTCGTTGAATCCGGATTGTATATGATCGATCAACCGGTATAGGATCGATGCCGGAAGTAGTTATTTTTACTTATGTAATGTTCCTACTACTTGGTGGATCGAGAGAAGATCGAAGGCCGGACGAACGAGGGTCGAGAAGTCGAACCCGCGGCTGACTGAGCATGAACAGCGCCCGCTGGAGCTGGGGCAGCGCCCGCTGCCCAGAGCTTCTCCAGCGAGCGCTGGATATGGGGCAGCGCCCGCTGCCCGAGGCTTGGCAGCAACACCGCGAGGGTTCGACGGACACCACGGAACGCTCGTCGAGGCTTAGGGCGATACTCCAGTGGGAGGGGTTCGTCTTTTGACACTTAGACGAGTCGGTGGTGGATCGGGACCGAGACGAGCAACGAGATGAAGATCCGAGTAGACGTGCATTCAAGATATTTAAGGCCATAATAATCGGGCCACGTTAAATGCTTTTTATGTGCTTACGTGCTTTTATTATGCTTAAATTGTTTATGCATGTTATCCCTTTTTCGTAAAATACTATGTGGGAGAGGGATTGGAAACAATCCCGCGGTCTCCATTCTCTGTTTTGATAGTGATGTGTGTCACTTACGAGTTGGCTTTAGTGTCATCCTCCCTATCGGATAAAGTCAACACACGGATATCACTGGATCAAAATTCGAATTTAAAATCCACTTATAAAATTGAACAATTATATTTCTCAAAAGCAATGCCTAATCTGTCATTCAAAGACTAATTTCAACTTGACTCATTCTCACCCCGGGGAGTGGAATGGAGCCAAAGCGCTTGGTTATGTCGATGACACAGATTAGAGACTTTCGAGTCATTCGATGACTAGATCGATTGTCTGATTGGCTCCCTCACCTTGTGAGAGATAAGGCTCAATTGCATGATGGATCGCTGGTTAGAAACTTCGAGTTTCACTTACGAGATATCAAGCTTTGATTAATAAATTGTGAAATTTAATAAATGTAAGAGTCAATTAACAATGTTGTTTGTTTTAGTAAACGTCCACACTATCGTGGCTTGCTAAATGGAAACGGAACTTTGGGATTAATTGAGGCTCGACAGTTATAGAAAGTCGTGGAGGACCGCATGTCAACGTAAACGTCCACAAGAACGTGGCTTGCGGTGGACATGTAGTTCCCAAGCGGTGGACTTAGTACTGAGAAATGGTATACACTTAGGTACGCTTTATAGTATCCTCCCCATCGGAGTCACTGCTATAATGATGTACGACCGAAGAGAAATCCAATCATAAAATCATTTGGACTGGTAAACGTCCACAAGAACGTGGCTTGCAATGTCTGATGGGATTTTGGAAATGATTGGTAGTTTAATGATATCACTTGAGGGAAATGATATCGAATTAAACTCATTGTTTGTTTTATATTGTATTATTCCCATTAAAAGTCAACAAACTAACTGAACCTGATTGTATGGATAAGAGAAGAAACTTGGACATTATCCTAACTGCATAGGAGTACAAATATGTACTCCAAGTCAATTGACCTGCTGAACCAAATGATGCTTCCACTACTGAGGAAAGGAAGCTCATTGGAAATGGATCAAGGCTATGAGATGACGCGGAGCAACATTATGGCTTTCATGTCAGATGTGCTGCGGCATCGGGATCATTTCATGACCATTACCTTTGATATGATGCTTAACCTCAAGGAGGTTTTTGGTTATCAGGACAGGACAGCCGGGCAAAATGCAATGAGGCAACTCATGACGGTCATCATGTCGGAAAGAACGCCCGTGAGGGATCACGTTCTTAGAATGATGGGCTATCTTAATGAGATAGAGATTCTGGGAACAGTTATCAATGGGGTAACCCAGGTTGATTTTGTGCTCCAGTCTCTGCCGAGAAGTTTTGAGCAGTTCCGCCTAAACTATAACATGGACAAGAGGTCGTATTCATTGGCGGAGCTCCTGGTTGAACTTCAAGCGGCTGAGGGAATCTTTAAGGGCTCTCAAAACACTTGTGGCTGAGAAATTGACACTTCCTAGGCCTTGTGGCGGCAAAAGGAAGAAGAAGCAAATACGGAAACCCAGAGGGCCTAATATATCTGGACCACGGAATGGGACAAGCAAGCCCAAGGGGCAAGTGCTTCCGTTGTAAGCAGTTTGGATACTGGGAGTTTTAATTGTCCTCTCATGCAACAAGAAGTTATAACCTACATGGGCAATACTGTTAAGGTAACAGCCGTTGCAGTGGGAGATGTTAAATGTTTTTAAACGGTAGGATTTAAGTTCTAATAAATTGTCTTTATGTGCCGACATTTAGAAAGAAATTTCATTTCGGATTTCTAAATTGGCTTAGAATGGATATTCTGTTTCTTCTGATAGTTTCATACTTTTCAGAGTAGGAAACGGGGTTGTTATCCATTCTGGTACATTGACAGACAATTTAATACTAAATCCGTATTCTTCCACTATGCAACACACCGGAGAAAATAACACATTGTCGAACCCCAATAAGAGTAAAGATCCTTCTAGGGTGAATCAAATGTACTTATGGAATATTAGGCTAAATCATTTTAACTTGAGTACGATTCAAAGGATGAAAGCTGATGGACCACTCAGCTAGGTTGAAGGAAAGGACCTTCCAACCTTCGAATCATACTTGGAAGTTTTAATGACCAAGCAACCCTTTACGGTTAAAGGGAAAAGATCCAAGAACGTACTAGAGTTGATTCGCTCTGATTTATGCATACCTCTTTGAGGAGTAAGGCATACTTATCAGAAAATGGGATTAACTCCAAACAGACTACACCATTTATGCCTCGGCAAAATAACGTGTTGTAAAGAAGGAATAGGACTCTTATAGATATGGGAAAGTAGACAATAAGTTATTAGGAGTTACCTAATTCGTTTTTGGGATATGGCTTGGAAACAGCGGCGTTTATCCTGAACTTGATTTCTTTGGAAACTTGTACAGATACTCGGCTGTTTATAGGATACCCTAAGAAAAACGAATTGAGATATGTAATATAGTCCAAAGGACCAGATGTTCATTGATTGCATCAATGTTCGGTTCTTAGACATGGACTATATATATGCAAGGTCACAAGCCCAAGAGTAGAGTAATACTTAATGTGCTTAGAGGGACTGATCAAGACTTAGAACCAGCCTAACTGAGTAGTTCACTACTGTAATCTTTAGTCACTAAAGATACAACGGAGCGTCGTCGTAGTGGGAGGGTTGTTAGACAACCCGACAGGTTCATGTTTATAGGAGAGTCTTCGGACTTGTTACCTAGAGAACATGAAGCCGACCCCTGGATCTATGACGAGACGCTGAAAGATCAAGATGCTCAGTCTTGGCAAAAGACGATGAAATATGAGATTGAATCTTTGGATTCAAATCATGTCTGGGATCTTGTAGCACCGCCCAAAGGTGTAAAAGCCATTGGTTGCAAGTCGGTGTACAAGATGAAAAGAGGTTCTGACGGGAAGGTGTGAACCTTAAGGCTAGGCGAAAGGGTGCACTCAGAAAGAAAGTGATCGATTTTGAGTAAACTTTTTCGCCTGTAGCTATGCTAAAGTCGATCCGGATTCTTTTGTCTTCACATGGAAGATGGAAGTCAAGACGGATTTCCTAAATCGAAGTCTTGACGGGACCATCTGTGTGGGACAGCCAGAGGGATTCATCGAAAAGAGCCAAGAGCATTCGGTAAGCAAGCTTAATCAATCTTAGGATTGAAGGAAGCTTCAAGGTCTTGGACACATGCGGACCTATGAGAAAATCCATTTCATGGATTCATTCAAGGCATGTTTAGGTCCTGTGTGTAATAAAGAAGTGACAGAAAAGTTGTGGTGTTTTCTCATTATTTATGTAGACGACATCCTTCTAAATTGGCAACAATATGAAAGATGTTATCGGACATAAAGGGATGGTTGTCCGAGTAATTCAATATAAGAGACTTAGGAGAAGTCGGGAATGTTCTTGGGATAAAAGTAATAAATGATCGCCAGGAAAGAACATAGAACTTATCTCGAGTCTCATACATAAATATAATTCTTACTCGTTGCGGCATATAGAATTCCAAGAAAGGTCTTCACCTTTTAGATGTGGAATTCATCTATCGAAAGTTTTGTGTCTGACACAATAAAGGAGATAGATGAAGAGTAAGCAGTTCCCTGCACCTTAATGGTGGGAAGCTTAATGTATGTAATGCTATGCACGAGACTGATATTTACTATGCCGTGGGCATGGTGGTGAGATATCATAGTAATCCTGGAAAGGATCACTCGACTGATGTAAAGAACATGTTTTATGTTCTGAGTTACAAAGCAGTCAAGTTGTTTCCTTTGGATTACATAGAATTAGATTTCCAATCAAACAGGGACAGTCGAAAGTCGAAGTCAGGCTATGTGTTCTCACTGTGAAGTGGAGCAGTCACATGGAAGAATGTAAAGCAGCAATGCATTACGGACTCTACCATGGAAACTGAAAGGATAACGGCCTCTGAGGCAGTTAAAAGGTCAGTGTGGCTCCAGAACTACCTAAGGGACTTAGATGTGGTTTCTAGTTTACCCAAAGTTATTTTGAATAGCGGTATTGGCAAACTTGAAAGCCACGAGTCCACAGTGGGAGATAACACGTAGAGCGCAAGTACCACCTGATTCGAGAGATCGTCTAGTAAGACGATGCAGTTGTCTCCTAGATAGCATCGAGAGGATTGCCTGGTAAAACCCGTTCACAGAGGCACTTCCAGCGAAAGCGTTGGGTAAGCGTGATGAGGTTTATGGGAATCTAATGTTTGGGAGAGGGCGACTAGACTTTTAGTATAAGTGGGAGATTGATGGAGTTGTATTCTAAATGTCTAGTTTATTGCAAATACGGAACTCTTTATCTATGCCTTCATTCGAGATATGATTCAAGCATGATTGCATTTAATGCAATAGTCCTTGATGTATACGTTGTAGACAGTATGGCGTGAGGAGACACGCGGAAGATCATACTGTCGGTTACTCGTATACTATCGAACAGTAGCTCACGACTTAGATGGACAGGGACAATCCATTGGTACGTCGTACTGTGACTGGTAGATAGTCAATCTTGACTATCATGTTACACTCGTACACTTGGTGTATTGAGCAGGACCACGGGAGGGCGTTCGATTTATACTAATCGCAGTAATCGAACTAGACCTCAGATATTACGGATATACGAATTCCTAATCCTTATATAATTATAGGTGCGTGTGTCCAGTTCTCGGTTCTTTGACTTACTAGTGAGTGAGACTAATTGATTAGTCAATATTCTCGGTAAATTGGGAATCGGAATTGTACACACGACATGCTATAGATTATAGACAGGAAACCGTGTCCCATTTATTGGGTTGATGATGTCCCCGATATGAGCTCATAAAGTTTATCATGTAAACCCTGCAGGTGGATTCGTTCCACATGATAATAAGGATGAGTGGTACTAGTCTCGGATAACAAGAAACAAATTAATTTAATTATTAGTAATTAAATTTAATTCGTGGACATACGATATCTTAAACACGGGGAAAGTCGTATATGTAATTCGGCGGAATTATTATTGTTGAAATAATATAAATTAATTATTGGGAATTCAATTATAATTTTATAGTGGAATTAATTATAATTAAAATTGTGGAATTTAATTAAGGTTTGCCTTTTAGGACGCCGAGTTAATTAAATTGCAATTTCGCCTAATAATTAATTTCCATAAGGTCCCTGGTGTAGCTCTATAAATACCTCACCCTCTCTTTCTCTAAACCTAAGAAACGTCGCTATTTTTTTTTTTGCGGAGAAAAATAAATTGTTTGCGCAATTTTTTTTCTGTAAAAAATAAATAGATTAGCGCTGTAATTATTTTCTGGAGAAATTAATTGCTAGCGCAATTATATTTCTGAGACAGAAGATCAAAACCTAACTTACGACTGCTATAATTAATTTTGCAGAGAAAAGAAAAGCTTGCGCAATTAATTTTCCTCTGCTTAATTAATTCAGATTAGCGCAGTAATAATTCTGTAGAAATAATTTTGCTTGCGCAATTATATTTCTGAGACAGAGGATATTATTCCTACGGTGGGTTCAAGAGAGAAAGGAGAAGAGGAAGGTTCAGCGGATCGTTGCCCACTCAACGGCTGAACGTCGGGGATAGAGACATACACCGGAAGGCTTCGTGGTCTCAACAATTTGGCTTCTCCGAATCACGCGACAAAGGTATGAGATCGAAACCTAATTCCGCAATTATCGATCTCTTATTTCGTTGATTATACATCGAATCTTAGATCGGGTTCCGGGCGTCGTGGATAATGTTCCTCGACTACTGGGGGGTCAAGGACCTCCGGATCGGTAGTCGGAAGAGGAAAATTGACCCGGAAACGCGCTCGGAACAGCAGGTCGCGCTGCTGTTCGCGGACGAACAGCGCTCGCTGAAAGGCAAACGGCGACCGCCGTTTTAGGCCTAATCAGTGACCGCTGATTTGTGGGCAGCGCCCGCTGCCCAAGGCAGATCAGCTGCCGTTTCGCGCGGTTGTCCTTCGGGGCGACGGTTGGGCGTGATTCGGCACACGGGCTGTCATGTGAACGGAGTAGCGCTTCCGGGAGGTCGACTGGGAGTGTTCGGATGTTCGAGCGATCGAACGAACGCATCCCGGGTAGTCGATTTCCAACAACCTCTTCCAGTTTACCATGCACCGCTATATACATAGCCTTTTGGTGAACCAAGATTCATATCCAAGCTCAGAGGTCATTCCAGAACCTAACCAAAACTTCCGCTGCCTCTGAGGCTGCTATTCGGTTTATGATAGAGTCCGATAAGAATCATGCTTATCACTCTTTCATCTTAAAGTTCCACCTCTTTCAAAAGTGAACACATAGCCTGATATCGACTTACACTGGTCCTTCTCTGATTCGGGTTCTGAGAAAATGTAATTCTTTAAGAAGTATTCGTGTTGTAATTCAGTACTTCGAAAGTACTTTTAAAGCATCCAAATATCTCTTGACAGGATTACTTTGATATCCTCCCACTATACTAACTGCATAGTTGATATCAGGTTCTTGTTTTTCAACATTTCATCCATTAAGCTTTCCATACACCAAGGTATAGGAAACCGCTTTATCTATCCCCTTTTACGTGTTCAAGACACATACCCTTAGATAGATGTATTCTGTTCCTGAAAGGAAATAACCTTTCTCAGAATTATGCATGTTTAAAACAACCCATAATCGTATAAGATTTCTAGGAGAAGTATGATGTTCTTATCTGGAGATCGAAAGATTCCAAGAACACGACAACTTCTTCTTAATCTTATATCTCGATTTATTTAGACAACCATTATTTTATGTCTGACAACACTTTTACATTGTTGCCAATGACAAAGTATCATCTACATAAAACTCCGAGAAACACCACCTTGTTTCCATTACGTTTCTAATACACCCTCTACTCTAAATGATCTTGCCTCTTAACAATAATACTTATTGCTTTCTAAGCAGGCACATTTAGATTAGCACCGCCCTTATGCAGGGCTAGGGATCGATTTCATCTCTACTAGATCCAGAGTTCAAAACTCCTCTAGTCTTATGAAAATCTCTGGTTGCTTAACAACCTCCCACTGCAATGGCGTTCCGGTGTATAACAGTAATAACATTTAGGTGCAGTTTGTGGTGTACTACTACTCGGTTAGGCTGGTTCTCAGTCTTTTGTCCTTTTCCTCATTTCAAGGTACCTTGTCAGTTAGGGCATTGTATTTCATCCAACAGTCTTGCTCTAAGAACCGGGCGAGGACACCCCTCTGGTTCATAGTACTATTGAACATACAATCACTTGTTCTTCTAGGATATCCTACAATCACATTAAATGTGCTGTTGTTTTCAGGAGTATCCATAGAACATAGGTAGTTCCGAACAAACTTTTCCTTTTACTTATTAGAATTCCATTTCTTATTTCCGACACACCATTTCTACACGTGAGTGCATGGTGCATTCCTTTGAGACTTAATCCCAATCTTTTGATTTATGCCATGTGTTATTTAGATAGGTTGTAGCCTCCGCGAACAAGTCGCAGGCTTTTAATGGATATACTTTGACGGTTCCCCATAATAGCTTTGTGTCCATTGACTAGTCAAAACACTTTGATTTTATGGTACATCAAGTACTCTAATCCATCTTTGAGTATTCTTGAAGAAATAACTACTCACTCCTTTCTAATTACACATGTCTCCGCATAAATCATAAATCATTTTCAATACTTGTCCGAATTCTATCCTTTGTCCAGAAAGGTTTACTTAGTTGTACTATCTTTCAAATTTGATTCTTAGGTCGGAAGGTCCATTCCTTCAACTATAATTGATCAAATAAATTTTGACTTTTTGAATCTTATTTGAACAAATACTACTAAGTTCAAGAATTCACAAGTATAATGATTAACAAAGAAATACATCTAATAAGAAAAACAAGTTATATAACGGTTTGTTGCATCGTGGTAGACTAAGGATTCATCATTCATATATTGCTATCTAATGTACCAGAATAGATAACACCATTATTTCTTATCTAAATCATCAAATGATTAAAGAAATAAATATCCATTCATTAATAAAGAAAAACAAGAACAAAAGTTCTTTTCAAAATAAAGGGGTACATAAAGCAATAAACTTGAAATGAAATCCTATAACTACTAAAAGCAGATAAATGTCTTCCACTGCAACCGCTGCTACCCCAACAGCTTCGCCCATGTAGACTCGAACTCTTTTTCTCTAAGTCGCCGGGTTTTCTGGAACCCCTGCATTCAAAAAATGCACATACCGTCAGTGGTTCCATATCTACACACCAGAATTCTGGTAGATAATACCGCTGACTATGTTTTTACGACTAAAGAAAAATTCGTACCTCTGAGAGGACATTCAGACTTCCAGTGTCCAGACTTGTTGCATCGGAAGCACTTGCCCCTTGGCTTGTTAGCCCCCACTCGTGGTCCATTCCTCTTGGCACCACTAGGTTTCCAGGATTGCTTCCTTTTCTTGCCCCTACCTCCAACAGCTTTCAAGCTTTTGGACTTGGTAGATACAAGTGCCTGAGACTTGCCCTTCTTGTAGATCCCCTCTGTCGCCTTCAGTTCAGTCAGGAGTTGCGCAAGAGTATAAGATAGTTTACATATATTATAGCTCATACGAAACTGCTCAAAACTAGGGGTCAGAGACTGGAGTATGATGTCGACTTGCGTCTCACCATCAATCTGAGCTCCTAGGACCTCCAATTCATTCAATAGACTCATCATCTTAAGAACGTGTTCCCCAACGGGTGTCCCTTCAGACTGAGTAGTTGTCATGAGGACTCTCATGGCCTCTTGTCTAGCCGCACGGTCTTGATGCCCAAACATGTCCTTGAGGTTGAACAACATATCCTCGGCAGTTTCCATCGACTCATGTTGGGTTTGGAGTACATTTGACATAGAAGCCAACATATAGCACCTAGCAATTTCATCAGCCTTTGTCCACTTCCTATATGCTGCTCTCTCCTCATCAGTTGAGGCAGCCGTGGGTTCAACAGGGCATGGCTCATAGAGTACAAACTTGTACTCTTCGGAAGTCAGGACAATGTCCAAATTTCTCTTCCAATCAATGTAATTGGGACCAGTGAGTTTATTCTCCTTGAGTATCACATAAAGTGGATTCATAGCTATTCTCTAAACCTATAAGCACATATAAACAAACAATCAATTTAATGTCCGATATTATCTTCCTCAAATAATATCATTAAATTACTAATCACATCTAAAATCCCATCAAGTAACACTACTACAAAATACCTTTTATAGTGACGCTTTTTTTGTGACACTTATAAGTAAGTGTCACATTATTACCTATATAATGACACATTATATTTGTGCAAACATGTAGTGACGCTACTTTGGTTAGAAGTCCAATAATTTATCAAGAGGTTTTAGGTTCAAGTTCGGTGAAGATTTTTTTATTTACTATTTATACATTCATATAAATTATTTCTCCATAATTTTTTTAATAAATCATAAAATCACAGTCATTTCATAACTGCAAGTAAAAGCCGATTCCTATCGGTGCCCTAGCACGATCTACTTCAAACTCTCTCTCAAATCTAGATTTCCTCCAATCTTGATTTCTGAAATTAATTTCTCATTTTCACTCGTACAGCCCACTTCACCAATCGATGCCGGGAGGAATTCGATCTCTTCAATCTCGGAATACCAAGCGGCCATTCGGTGCCGGTGGGACTAAATCAAAATCTGGCTTCAGATGCTTATTTCGACGACGGAGCCTTACGACTCTCCTGTTTCGAACGAGCTTATCGATAAAATTCTCCCTTAAATTTTATGCGCAAAAATTCCATCATATGCAAAAATCGGCCCTCGAATTGCTTTGCTCAGACAGAGAATTATTTTTCACACAGAAATTGCCGATGCATTTCAGATTCGTCTCCTTCAGGTGATAAAATACTTTATTTATTCAATATTAATTAATTGTATTTGCTTTGCTTTGCTTTGCTTTGCTTAATTGGGCACACACATAAAGGGTTTTTTCTCTAACGCCCACAATTTTTTTCCCTTAGTTAATTGTATTGTTAATTTATTAATTACATGTCGTGAATGTTTTTTACTCCATAAAGTAATTAGTACTTATAAAATTGTTGATACAATACAGAGATGATTTATATTCATTTGCATTTGTTAATGAACAGTGTACCAGGTATGGAAAATATTTTGTTTCTGTTACAAGTCTAACTCAATAAAAAGATGTGAGGTAATTGTTTCTTGCGAGTGCATGAAGGGATGTATATACATGTTCTTCTAACTCCTAAGTCCTAAATACATGTTTTCTAATTGATTTCTCTAGTAATGTTGTTTTTTTTATATTATTGAACAGTGGCCCAACAACTTTATCACATTCTTACGATTATGTTATTGTGAAACGCGATCTTTTTGGAGGTATCATATATTATTTATATACTGCTCTTTTGTTTTTTAATAATAATTTTTAAATTTTAATTGATTTTTTTTAATCTTCACAAGAAAATATTATATCAATGACACATAGATAAAATATTATTATTGATTCTATTAATCCTCGAAGTATTGGTAAATTTTTCGTTGAAAAAATATCAACCATTCAAGTATATTATTGCATTAGCATTTTTCGTTGGGAATGTGTATTTATTTTATTCTTGTATTTTTTTGGAAATGATATAATGTATTTTGAATGGAATCTTGAAAGGTGTGTTCCATATTGTTTCATTGTAGCCATGGCAAAGTGTTAAACACGGGCATAACAAAATTGTCAAGATACCATGATAAATCCTGTGACCAAACGTGTTAGTTCTTCAGGTATGAACAACTTATTTTTGAATAATTTAGTATAACAATTTGATTTTTTTATTTTTTTTTAATTATCATTTTTTATGAATTGCTTAATTGTTGTTTTACCATTCTCGAGTTATGTATTATGTAGTTGTTTCAACAGCAAATGTGCAGGTGCAAAAGTACTTGGACAAGTACAGAATGGAACATTGTTTGACAAAAACATTTGGTAAAATTTCTTTTTATATGGTTTCATTTCTTTTAGTTATATTTTTTCAATTTAACCTATTAATTATATTTCTTTTTGTTCATTATATAGGTTCAAGTGTACAAAATAAAGCTATCAAATACAAATCTTGCCACTGACGCGTGAATACCTTTGTGTTTTGTAAATATTTTAGTTTTGAATATTAGATAGGAGGTTATGAGCTATGTGATTGAGTAAAAAATTGAGTTGATATTTGAAGTCTAATGACATTTTATTATACTAATAATTTTTGTTTTTAATTTTGGATTTGTGAGGTAATTTTATTTTATGATAATAAAATTAGTATTATAAATTCTTGAAAAGGCGGAGCATTGTCAAATAGTGGTTGGCATGAAAGTGTTGCAAGGGAGTTGCGAAATTAAATTATCATGACACCGTAAAAAGTGTCACTAAATGTATTTGTTGAGTTAGTTACAATTTTCATGTGACGAGAAAAAATGTCACCAAAGTGTATTATTGTGACGCTTGTCAATGTCATCAATTAAAGTTATAATAACACATAAAAGCGTCACAAAATAATGCTATCGTAACGTCGAGAAACGTCACAATATAATGTTATCGTGACGGGTCAAAAGTGTCACTAATAGACACTTATGGTGACACTTTTTAAGCGTCACAATACATACTTATAGTAACGCCAAATCAGGTGACGCTTTCTCAAAGCGTCACTATATTAAAAGCGTCACCAAAAGTAATTTTTAATGACACTTTTGAGCGTCTCTAAAACTAATTTTTGTAGTAGTGTAAGGCAAGCCACGATAGTGTGGACGTTTACCCACCCAAATGATTTTGCAATTAGATTTACTTCGGTCGTACATCATCAATAGCGTTACTTCGATGGGAAGAATACTATGAAGCGCACCTAAGTGTAAACCATTACTCAATACTAAGAAGTTCGTTTGGGACTCGTACATCACCGCAAGCCACGATAGTGTGGACGTTTACGTTGATACATGGATCCTTTACTCCCTTCTATAACTGTCTACATCAATCGTTCCAAAATCCCATTTAGTATAGCAAGCCACGATAGTGTGGACGTTTACTACACCAAAAGACTTTTACAATTGACATCCTTTTACTCGATCCATTGAATTCTCGCAAACCAAGACGCGGAGAATCATAAGTGAAACTCGAAGTTTCTAACCAGTGATTCACCATGCGAACAACCCTATCTCTCATAAATGAGGGAGCCGAGCATACAATCGATCCACCTTCAAAAGGATGGTACGAAGGTCTCTAATTTGTGTCATCCACGTGACCAAGTGGCTTTGGCTCCATTCCACTCCCCGGGGTGAGAATGAGTCGACTTGAAGTCAGCTTCAGAAAGACAATTAGGCATTGTTTGATAAACTTGATCAATGTTTCTTGTAGAAGGAATTACAAGAATTCTCCTCCAATGACTCGTCTATATGAACTTCGAAAGTCCATAAGAGTCACCAAGAGAACAGCAATGGAGACCATGGGAATGTTTCCATCCCCTCTCCCACTTAGCTTTTTACAATAAAGGGATACACTATCTAGTGCATAAAAATAAACACATATAGCATGCATACAAGTAATAAAGCACATAGTATCACATAGTCAAAATAATGCTAGAAAATTATTTTCCCGACTATCATGGCTTTATTCCATCTTCATATGCATCTTCTAGTCTTCAGTCTTCGTTTTTGAATGCTCCATGTGACGAGAATATTAATCCCAATATTTAAATCTATTTATTTTCAATTAATCCAAAAGTTACTTAATTCGAAAATTAAGTCAATCGAATATATCAAAAATAAAATTAAATATTATTAATATTTTATTTATTTAATTTCCCATCTAATTCCATTAAATCTCTAGAATCCCATACAAGTAAAACTTGAATATTCTAGAAGACTTGTATAATAGAATAAGGAAATAAAATAAATTAGGACTCTTCTACTTTCCAAAATTAATTAATTTCCATCTAATGAAAAATTCCAAGAAGGAATAATCAAATAGGAAATAAATTAATTCCTAATTAATTCTTTTCCTAATCCATGAGAATTCCCATAAAAGAGAATACTCAATAAAGAATAAAATTAATTCCAATTAATTCTTTTCCTAATCCATGAGAGTTCCTAAAAGTAAGAACACTCAAATAGGAAAACCGAATTAAATTAGGAAAGTAAGATCTTGGTAGGAGTAGCATTGGTTGGGAGACCCCACACCGCCCCACCATGATCGACCGGCCGACCACCCGGGGAGGAGCGCCGCCGCCCAGCCACGCCGGCCAGGCCATCGATCGATCATCATCATCATAGCTTCTTCGTCACTTCTTCGTCTTCCAGCGATCGTTCCAACATCGAACCAACGTAAATAAATTACAAGAAATAAATTTACAATTCCGGTATCGATTCTATACATGAAATCGACCCTATACACTTTCCGGAAAACATAGAACAATAATAATAAATCCTAAATTCGGTCTACCCCCGAATTTTTACTATTACAAACATTCATCCACACAAAACGAATCTCGACATGTCCGAGAGTTTAATAAACGAATAATCATGATAATTAAATAACAATTAATTAAACCATTATAGCCGGAAATCCCTGCAAGGTAGAACGATAATAGAACATATACATGAACACGAAACCAAACGCTCTGATACCAGTTGCTGGAAATCGATATCCCGGGGCATCAAAAATTGCGAAACCGATAACCCCGACCGAAATCCCATTGCCGGAAACCGATCACGAACACCGCACGAACCGGGGCACGACGAGAGCATCGCCGCGGGATGAACCCGCGGCTAAACCCTAGCCACGCCCCCGTGGGGCTCGCGATCGCCGTGCATGGCGATCGCATGGGGCTGTATGGGACAGCCCCCGGCGGTGAGTCCGGCGACTCACCGCCACCGCCAGGAGGGGCGGTCAGCCTGGCTGACCTACCGCGGCTTCAGCCGCGGTCTACCCCCGGCGATCGATCGCCCGATCGATCGCCCGCCCCGGCCCAGCCGGGGCGCCTTCTCGCGCACGCCGCCGTCGAGGCGGCGGGGATCCGCCACGGCACCAGCCCGTGGCATCCCCAGCGATCGACCCTAGGTCGATCGCATGCCCCGGCGTCCAGCCGGGGCTTCCTTGCGCGGCACACCGACGGTCGAAACCCTAGGGTTCGACCGCCCCTCGTTCGATCCCCACGGGGATCCAACGATCCCCGTATCTAGGTCTCGATCGTGCCGGATCGTATGTTCATGTATATATCACAATTATATATCACATAAAATCATAGAGGGGTTTTACGATTTTATACCTCGATTCGTTGTGCGGAGAAACGAAATCAAAACGTTGAAGACCTTCGAATCTTCCTACGTATTCCTTGCACTCCGTTCGAACGTCGTGTGGGCGACGATCTATCGAACTCCTATGGATCTCCTTCAACTCTCAAGCAATATCAAGTATGATATTCTTGTCTTATGATGTATATTAATTATGAAGGCCATGTAGTGCTTTTATAGGCTACGTAGGGGATCTAAAGGAGGTGGAATATTGGGCTTCCAATATTAATGATTAAATTGAGCCTAGCCCAAATCCATTAATCCCATTAATATTAATTAATTTATTTTACACTATATAAATTAATTGCACTCCCAATATTAAACCATATTATATCAAATAATATTTCTCCGGTAGTATTATTTATTCCGTGTATTTAAGATTTAAATATCCATGAATAAAATTAATTTATTGCTAATTAATTTATTCATCTCTTATATCCGAGAATAGTACTAAGGGTTT
Organism: Euphrasia confusa; assembly: GCA_954870475.1. Taxonomy (NCBI): domain Eukaryota; kingdom Viridiplantae; phylum Streptophyta; class Magnoliopsida; order Lamiales; family Orobanchaceae; genus Euphrasia; species Euphrasia confusa. The sequence goes on from CATPAB010000413.1 coordinate 93,427, forward strand.
AATGTTTAGTTTTAGGGATTAGGGTTTTAGTGTATTAAAGATTAGGGTTTTAGTTTTTAGGGTTTAGGGTTTTGTTTTTAGGTTTTAGTGTTTAGAGTATTAGGGCTTAGCATTTAGTGTATTAAAAATTAGGGTTTAAGATTTACTTTTTAGGATTTAGGGTTTAGGGTTTTGGTTTTAGGTTTTAGGGTTTAGAGTTTTTGGGTTTAATGTTTAGTTTTAGGGTTTAATTTTTGGTTTTAGGGTTTTGGTTTTAGGTTTTAGGGTTTAGAGTTTTTGGGTTTAATGTTTAGTTTTAGGTTTAATTTTAGGTTCAATTTAATGGTTTTAGGTTTTAGTTTTTAGGGTTTTAGGTTTTAGTTTTTAGTTTTTAGAATTTTAGGGTTTAATGTTTAGTTTTAAGGATTAGGGTTTTAGTGTATTAAAGATTAGGGTTTTAGTTTTTAGGGTTTAGGGTTTTGTTTTTATGTTTTAGTGTTTAGTGTATTAGGAATTTGGGTTTAGTGTATTAAAATTTAGGGTTTAAGATTTAGTTTTTAGGATTTAGGGTTTAGGGTTTTTGTTTTAGGTTTTATGGTTTAGAGTATTTGGGTTTAATACTTAGTTTTAGTTTTTAATTTTAGGTGTTAGGGTTTTGTTGTATTCAAGATTAGGGTTTAAGGTTTTAGTTTTTAGGGTTTTGGGTTTAGGTTGTAGGGTTTAGAATTTTAGGGTTTAATGTTTAGTTTTAGGGTTTAGGGTTTTAGTGTATTAAATATTAGGGTTTTGGTTTATAGGGTTTAGGGTTTTGTTTTTAGGTTTTGGTGTTTTGAGTATTAGGAATTATGGTTTAGTGTATTAAAATTTAGGGTTTAAGATTGAGTTTAAGGATTTAGGGTTTAGGGTTTTGGTTTTAGCTTTTAGGGTTTATAGTTTTTGGGTTTAATGCTTAGTTTTAGGTTTTAATTTTAGGTGTTAGGGTTTTGTTGTATTCAAGTTTAGGGTTTTAGGTTTTAGTTTTTAGGGTTTTAGGTTTTAGTTTTTAGTGTTTCGAATTTTAGGGTTAATGTTTAGTTTTAAGGATTAGGGTTTTAGTGTATTAAAGATTAGGGTTTTAGTTTTCAGGGTTTAGGGTTTTTTTTTAGGTTTTAGTGTTTAGAGTATTAGGACTTTTATTTAGTGTATTAAAATTTAGGGTTTAAGATTAATTTTTGGGATTTAGGGTTTAGGGTTTTGGTTTTAGGTTTTAGGGTTTAGAGTTTTTGGGTTTGATGCTTAGTTTTAGGTTTTAATTTTAGGTGTTAGGGTTTTGTTGTATTCAAGTTTATGGTTTTAGGTTTTAGTTTTAAGGGTTTTAGGTTTTAGTTTTTAGTGTTTCGAATTTTAGGGTTTAATGTTTAGTTTTAAGGATTAGGGTTTTAGTGTATTAAAGATTAGGGTTTTAGTTTTCAGGGTTTAGGGTTTTGTTTTTAGGTTTTAGTGTTTAGAGTATTAGGACTTTGGGTTTAGTGTATTAAAATTTAGGGTTTAAGATTTAGTTTTTAGGATTTAGGGTTTAGGGTTTATGTTTTAGGTTTTATGGTTTAGAGTTTTTGGGTTTAATGCTTAGTTTTAGGTTTTAATTTTAGGTGTTAGGGATTTGTTGTATTCAAGTTTAGGGTTTTAGGTTTTATTTTTTAGGGTTTTGGGTTTAGGTTGTAGGGTTTAGAATTTTAGGGTTTAATATTTAGTTTTAGGGTTTAGGGTTTTAGTGTATTAAATATTAGGGTTTTGGTTTTAGGTTTTAGGGTTTAGAGTTTTTGGGTTTGATGCTTAGTTTTAGGTTTTAATTTTAGGTGTTAGGGTTTTGTTGTATTCAAGTTTATGGTTTTAGGTTTTAGTTTTTAGGGTTTTAGGTTTTAGTTTTTAGTGTTTCGAATTTTAGGGTTTAATGTTTAATTTTAAGGATTAGGGTTTTAGTGTATTAAAGATTAGGGTTTTAGTTTTCAGGGTTTATGGTTTTGTTTTTAGGTTTTAGTGTTTAGAGTATTAGGACTTTGGGTTTAGTGTATTAAAATTTAGGGTTTAAGATTTAGTTTTTAGGATTTAGGGTTTAGGGTTTTGGTTTTAGGGTTTAGGGTTTAGAGTTTTTGGGTTTAATGTTTAGTTTTAGGGTTTAATTTTTGGTTTTAGGGTTTTGGTTTTAGGTTTTAGGGTTTAGAGTTTTTGGGTTTAATGTTTAGTTTTAGGTTTAATTTTAGGTTCAATTTAATGGTTTTAGGTTTTAGTTTTTAGGGTTTTAGGTTTTAGTTTTTAGTTTTTAGAATTTTAGGGTTTAATGTTTAGTTTTAAGGATTAGGGTTTTAGTGTATTAAAGATTAGGGTTTTAGTTTTTAGGGTTTAGGGTTTTGTTTTTATGTTTTAGTGTTTAGTGTATTAGGAATTTGGGTTTAGTGTATTAAAATTTAGGGTTTAAGATTTAGTTTTTAGGATTTAGGGTTTAGGGTTTTTGTTTTAGGTTTTATGGTTTAGAGTATTTGGGTTTAATACTTAGTTTTAGTTTTTAATTTTAGGTGTTAGGGTTTTGTTGTATTCAAGATTAGGGTTTAAGGTTTTAGTTTTTAGGGTTTTGGGTTTAGGTTGTAGGGTTTAGAATTTTAGGGTTTAATGTTTAGTTTTAGGGTTTAGGGTTTTAGTGTATTAAATATTAGGGTTTTGGTTTATAGGGTTTAGGGTTTTGTTTTTAGGTTTTGGTGTTTTGAGTATTAGGAATTATGGTTTAGTGTATTAAAATTTAGGGTTTAAGATTGAGTTTAAGGATTTAGGGTTTAGGGTTTTGGTTTTAGCTTTTAGGGTTTATAGTTTTTGGGTTTAATGCTTAGTTTTAGGTTTTAATTTTAGGTGTTAGGGTTTTGTTGTATTCAAGTTTAGGGTTTTAGGTTTTAGTTTTTAGGGTTTTAGGTTTTAGTTTTTAGTGTTTCGAATTTTAGGGTTAATGTTTAGTTTTAAGGATTAGGGTTTTAGTGTATTAAAGATTAGGGTTTTAGTTTTCAGGGTTTAGGGTTTTTTTTTAGGTTTTAGTGTTTAGAGTATTAGGACTTTTATTTAGTGTATTAAAATTTAGGGTTTAAGATTAATTTTTGGGATTTAGGGTTTAGGGTTTTGGTTTTAGGTTTTAGGGTTTAGAGTTTTTGGGTTTGATGCTTAGTTTTAGGTTTTAATTTTAGGTGTTAGGGTTTTGTTGTATTCAAGTTTATGGTTTTAGGTTTTAGTTTTAAGGGTTTTAGGTTTTAGTTTTTAGTGTTTCGAATTTTAGGGTTTAATGTTTAGTTTTAAGGATTAGGGTTTTAGTGTATTAAAGATTAGGGTTTTAGTTTTCAGGGTTTAGGGTTTTGTTTTTAGGTTTTAGTGTTTAGAGTATTAGGACTTTGGGTTTAGTGTATTAAAATTTAGGGTTTAAGATTTAGTTTTTAGGATTTAGGGTTTAGGGTTTATGTTTTAGGTTTTATGGTTTAGAGTTTTTGGGTTTAATGCTTAGTTTTAGGTTTTAATTTTAGGTGTTAGGGATTTGTTGTATTCAAGTTTAGGGTTTTAGGTTTTATTTTTTAGGGTTTTGGGTTTAGGTTGTAGGGTTTAGAATTTTAGGGTTTAATATTTAGTTTTAGGGTTTAGGGTTTTAGTGTATTAAATATTAGGGTTTTGGTTTTAGGTTTTAGGGTTTAGAGTTTTTGGGTTTGATGCTTAGTTTTAGGTTTTAATTTTAGGTGTTAGGGTTTTGTTGTATTCAAGTTTATGGTTTTAGGTTTTAGTTTTTAGGGTTTTAGGTTTTAGTTTTTAGTGTTTCGAATTTTAGGGTTTAATGTTTAATTTTAAGGATTAGGGTTTTAGTGTATTAAAGATTAGGGTTTTAGTTTTCAGGGTTTATGGTTTTGTTTTTAGGTTTTAGTGTTTAGAGTATTAGGACTTTGGGTTTAGTGTATTAAAATTTAGGGTTTAAGATTTAGTTTTTAGGATTTAGGGTTTAGGGTTTATGTTTTAGGTTTTAGGGTTTAGAGTTTTTGGGTTTAATGCTTAGTTTTAGGTTTTAATTTTAGGTGTTAGGGATTTGTTTTATTCAAGTTTAGGGTTTTAGGTTTTAGTTTTTAGGGTTTTGGGTTTAGGTTGTAGGGTTTAGAATTTTAGGGTTTAATGTTTAGTTTTAGGGTTTAGGGTTTTAGTGTATTAAATATTAGGGATTTAGTTTTTAGGGTTTAGGGTTTTGTTTTTAGGTTTTGGTGTTTAGAGTATTAGGACTTATGGTTTAGTGTATTAAAATTAAGGGTTTAAGATTGAGTTTTAAGGATTTAGGGTTTAGGGTTTTTGTTTTAGCTTTTAGGGTTTATAGTTTTTGGGTTTAATGCTTACTTTTAGGGTTTAATTTTAAGTTTTAGGATTTTTTTGTATTCAAGTTTGGGGTTTTAGGTTTTAGTTTTTAGGGTTTCAGGTATTTGTTTTTAGGGTTTAGAATTTTAGGGTTTAATGTTGAGTTTTAAGGATTAGGGTTTTAGTGTATTACAGATTAGGGTTTATGTTTTTGTTTTTAGGTTTTAATGTTTTTGGGTTTAGTGTATTAAAATTTAGGGTTTAAGATTTAGTTTTTAGGATTTAGGGTTTAGGGTTTTGGTTTTAGGTTTTAGGGTTTAGAGTTTTTGGGTTTAATGCTTAGTTTAAAGTTTTAAAGTTAGGTGTTAGGGTTTAGTTGTATTCAAGTTTATGGTTTTAGGTTTTAGTTTTTAGGGTTTTAGGTTTTAGTTTTTAGTGTTTCGAATTTTAGGGTTTAATGTTTAGTTTTAAGGATTAGGGTTTTAGTGTATTAATGATAAGGGTTTTAGTTTTCAGGGTTTAGGGTTTTGTTTTTAGGTTTTAATGTTTAGAGTATTAGGACTTTGGGTATAGTGGATTAAAAGTTAGGGTTTAAGATTTAGTTTTTAGGATTTAGGGTTTATGGTTTTGGTTTTAGGTTTTAGGGTTTGGAGTTTTTGGGTTTAATGCTTAGTTTTAGGTTTTAATTTTAGGTGTTAGGGATTTGTTGTATTCAAGTTTAGGGTTTTAGTGTATTACAGATTAGGGTTTATGGTTTTGTTTTTAGGTTTTAGTGTTTAGAGTATTAGGACTTTGGGTTTAGTGTATTAAAATTTAGGGTTTAAGATTTAGTTTTTAAGATTTAGGGTTTAGGGTTTTGGTTTTAGGTTTTAGGTTTTAGGGTTTAGAGTTTTTGGGTTTAATGCTTAGTTTTAGGGTTAAATTTTAGGCTTTAGGGTTTTGTTGTATTCATGTTTATGGTTTTAGGTTTTAGTTTTTAGGGTTTTAGGTATTAGTTTTTAGGGTTTAGAATTTTAGGGTTTAATGTTGAGTTTTAAGGATTAGGGTTTTAGTGTATTACAGATTAGGGTTTTAGTTTTCAGGGTTTATGGTTTTGTTTTTAGGTTTTAGTGTTTAGAGTATTAGGACTTTGGGTTTAGTGTATTAAAATTTAGGGTTTAAGATTTAGTTTTTAGGATTTAGGGTTTAGGGTTTTGGTTTTAGGTTTTAGGGTTTAGAGTTTTTGGGTTTAATGCTTAGTTTAAAGTTTTAAAGTTAGGTGTTAGGGTTTAGTTGTATTCAAGTTTATGGTTTTAGGTTTTAGTTTTTAGGGTTTTAGGTTTTAGTTTTTAGTGTTTCGAATTTTAGGGTTTAATGTTTAGTTTTAAGGATTAGGGTTTTAGTGTATTAATGATAAGGGTTTTAGTTTTCAGGGTTTAGGGTTTTGTTTTTAGGTTTTAATGTTTAGAGTATTAGGACTTTGGGTATAGTGGATTAAAAGTTAGGGTTTAAGATTTAGTTTTTAGGATTTAGGGTTTATGGTTTTGGTTTTAGGTTTTAGGGTTTGGAGTTTTTGGGTTTAATGCTTAGTTTTAGGTTTTAATTTTAGGTGTTAGGGATTTGTTGTATTCAAGTTTAGGGTTTTAGTGTATTACAGATTAGGGTTTATGGTTTTGTTTTTAGGTTTTAGTGTTTAGAGTATTAGGACTTTGGGTTTAGTGTATTAAAATTTAGGGTTTAAGATTTAGTTTTTAAGATTTAGGGTTTAGGGTTTTGGTTTTAGGTTTTAGGTTTTAGGGTTTAGAGTTTTTGGGTTTAATGCTTAGTTTTAGGGTTAAATTTTAGGCTTTAGGGTTTTGTTGTATTCATGTTTATGGTTTTAGGTTTTAGTTTTTAGGGTTTTAGGTATTAGTTTTTAGGGTTTAGAATTTTAGGGTTTAATGTTGAGTTTTAAGGATTAGGGTTTTAGTGTATTACAGATTAGGGTTTTAGTTTTCAGGGTTTATGGTTTTGTTTTTAGGTTTTAGTGTTTAGAGTATTAGGACTTTGGGTTTAGTGTATTAAAATTTAGGGTTTAAGATTTAGTTTTTAGGATTTAGGGTTTAGGGTTTTGGTTTTAGGTTTTAGGGTTTAGAGTTTTTGGATTTAATGCTTAGTTTTAGGTTTTAATTTTAGGTGTTAGGGTTTTGTTGTATTCAAGTTTATGGTTTTAGGTTTTAGTTTTTAGGGTTTTAGGTTTTAGTTTTTAGTGTTTCGAATTTTAGGGTTTAATGTTTAGTTTTAAGGATTAGGATTTTAGTGTCTTAATGATTAAGGTTTTAGTTTTCAAGGTTTAGGGTTTTGGTTTTAGGTTTTAGTGTTTAGAGTATTAGGACTTTGGGTTTAGTGTATTAAAATTTAGGGTTTATGATTTAGTTTTTAGGATTTAGGGTTTAGGGTTTTGGTTTTAGGTTTTAGGGTTTGGAGTTTTTGGGTTTAATGCTTAGTTTTAGGTTTTAATTTTAGGTGTTAGGGATTTGTTGTATTCAAGTTTAGGGTTTTAGGTTTTAGTTTTTAGGGTTTTGGGTTTAGGTTGTAGGGTTTAGAATTTTAGGGTTTAATGTTTAGTTTTAGGGTTTAGGGTTTTAGTGTATTAAAGATCAGGGTTTTGGTTTTTAGGGTTTGGGGTTTTGTTTTTAGGTTTTGGTGTTTAGAGTATTAGGACTTATGGTTTAGTGAATTAAAATTTGGGGTTTAAGATTGAATTATTTTAAGGATTTAGGGTTTAGGGTTTTGGTTTTAGCTTTTAGGGTTTATACTTTTTGGGTTTAATGCTTACTCTTAGGGTTTAATTTTAAGTTGTAGGGTTTTCTTGTATTCATGTTTAGGTTTTTAGGTTTTAGTTTTTAGGGTTTTGGTTTTAGGTTTTAGGGTTTAGAATTTTAGGGTTTAATTTTTAGTTTTAGGGATTAGGGTTTTAGTGTATTAAAGATTAGAGTTTTAGTTTATAGGGTTTAGGGTTTTGTTTTTAGGTTTTAGTGTTTAGAGTATTAGGACTTAGGGTTTAGTGTATTAAAAATTAGGGTTTAAGATTTAGTTTTTAAGATTTAGGGTTTAAGGTTTTGGTTTTAGGTTTTAGGATTTAGAGTTTTTGGGTTTAATGCTCATTGTTAGGGTTTAATTTTAGGTTTTAGGGTTTTGTTGTATTCATGTTTATGGTTTTAGGTTTTAGTTTTTAGGGTTTTAGGTTTTAGTTTTTAGTGTTTCGAATTTTAGGGTTTAATGTTTAGTTTTAAGGATTAGGATTTTAGTGTCTTAATGATTAGGGTTTTAGTTTTCAGGGTTTAGGGTTTTGTTTTTAGGTTTTAGTGTTTAGAGTATTAGGACTTTGGGTTTAGTGTATTAAAATTTAGGGTTTAAGATTTAGTTTTTAGGATTTAGGGTTTAGGGTTTATGTTTTAGGTTTTAGGGTTTAGAGTTTTTGGGTTTAATGCTTAGTTTTAGGTTTTAATTTTAGGTGTTAGGGATTTGTTGTATTCAAGTTTAGGGTTTTAGGTTTTAGTTTTTAGGGTTTTGGGTTTAGGTTGTAGGGTTTAGAATTTTAGGGTTTAATGTTTAGTTTTAGGGTTTAGGGTTTTAGTGTATTAAAGATTAGGGTTTTGGTTTTTAGGGTTTGGGGTTTTGTTTTTAGGTTTTGGTGTTTAGAGTATTAGGACTTATGGTTTAGTGAATTAAAATTTGGGGTTTAAGATTGAATTATTTTAAGGATTTAGGGTTTAGGGTTTTGGTTTTAGCTTTTAGGGTTTATACTTTTTGGGTTTAATGCTTACTCTTAGGGTTTAATTTTAAGTTGTAGGGTTTTCTTGTATTCATGTTTAGGTTTTTAGGTTTTAGTTTTTAGGGTTTTGGTTTTAGGTTTTAGGGTTTAGAATTTTAGGGTTTAATTTTTAGTTTTAGGGATTAGGGTTTTAGTGTATTAAAGATTAGAGTTTTAGTTTATAGGGTTTAGGGTTTTGTTTTTAGGTTTTAGTGTTTAGAGTATTAGGACTTAGGGTTTAGTGTATTAAAAATTAGGATTTAAGATTTAGTTTTTAAGATTTAGGGTTTAAGGTTTTGGTTTTAGGTTTTAGTGTTTAGAGTTTTTGGGTTTAATGCTCATTTTTAGGGTTTAATTTTAGGTTTTAGGGTTTTGTTGTATTCATGTTTATGGTTTTAGGTTTTAGTTTTTAGGGTTTTAGGTTTTAGTTTTTAGGGTTTAGAATTTTAGGGTTTAATTTTAAGTTTTAAGAATTAGGGTTTTAGTCTATTAAAGATTAGGGTTTTAGTTTTCAGGGTTTATGGTTTTGTTTTTAGGTTTTAGTGTTTAGAGTATTAGGACTTTGGGTTTAGTGTATTAAAATTTAGGGTTTATGATTTAGTTTTTAGGATTTAGGGTTTAGGGTTTTGGTTTTAGGTTTTAGGGTTTGGAGTTTTTGGGTTTAATGCTTAGTTTTAGGTTTTAATTTTAGGTGTTAGGGATTTGTTGTATTCAAGTTTAGGGTTTTAGGTTTTAGTTTTTAGGGTTTTGGGTTTAGGTTGTAGGGTTTAGAATTTTAGGGTTTAATGTTTAGTTTTAGGGTTTAGGGTTTTAGTGTATTAAAGATCAGGGTTTTGGTTTTTAGGGTTTGGGGTTTTGTTTTTAGGTTTTGGTGTTTAGAGTATTAGGACTTATGGTTTAGTGAATTAAAATTTGGGGTTTAAGATTGAATTATTTTAAGGATTTAGGGTTTAGGGTTTTGGTTTTAGCTTTTAGGGTTTATACTTTTTGGGTTTAATGCTTACTCTTAGGGTTTAATTTTAAGTTGTAGGGTTTTCTTGTATTCATGTTTAGGTTTTTAGGTTTTAGTTTTTAGGGTTTTGGTTTTAGGTTTTAGGGTTTAGAATTTTAGGGTTTAATTTTTAGTTTTAGGGATTAGGGTTTTAGTGTATTAAAGATTAGAGTTTTAGTTTATAGGGTTTAGGGTTTTGTTTTTAGGTTTTAGTGTTTAGAGTATTAGGACTTAGGGTTTAGTGTATTAAAAATTAGGGTTTAAGATTTAGTTTTTAAGATTTAGGGTTTAAGGTTTTGGTTTTAGGTTTTAGTGTTTAGAGTTTTTGGGTTTAATGCTCATTTTTAGGGTTTAATTTTAGGTTTTAGGGTTTTGTTGTATTCATGTTTATGGTTTTAGGTTTTAGTTTTTAGGGTTTTAGGTTTTAGTTTTTAGGGTTTAGAATTTTAGGGTTTAATTTTAAGTTTTAAGAATTAGGGTTTTAGTCTATTAAAGATTAGGGTTTTAGTTTTCAGGGTTTATGGTTTTGTTTTTAGGTTTTAGTGTTTAGAGTATTAGGACTTTGGGTTTAGTGTATTAAAATTTAGGGTTTAAGATTTAGTTTTTAGGATTTAGGGTTTAGGGTTTTTGGTTTAGGTTTTAGGGTTTAGAGTTTTTGGGTTTAATGCTTAGTTTTAGGTTTTAATTTTAGGTGTTAGGGTTTTGTTGTATTCAAGTTTATGGTTTTAGGTTTTAGTTATTAGGGTTTTAGGTTTTAGTTTTTAGTGTTTCGAATTTTAGGGTTTAATGTTTAGTTTTAATGATTAGGGTTTTAGTGTATTAAAGATTAGGGTTTAAGTTTTCAGGGTTTAGGGTTTTGTTTTTAGGTTTTAGTGTTTAGAGTATTAGGACTTTTATTTAGTGTATTAAAATTTAGGGTTTAAGATTAATTTTTGGGATTTAGGGTTTAGGGTTTTGGTTTTAGGTTTTAGGGTTTAGAGTTTTTGGGTTTGATGCTTAGTTTTAGGTTTTAATTTTAGGTTTTAGGGTTTTGTTGTATTCAAGTTTATGGTTTTAGGTTTTAGTTTTTAGGGTTTTAGGCTTTAGTTTTTAGTGTTTCGAATTTTAGGGTTTAATGTTTAGTTTTAAGGATTAGGGTTTTAGTGTATTAAAGATTAGGGTTTTAGTTTTCAGGGTTTAGGGTTTTGTTTTTAGGTTTTAGTGTTTAGAGTATTAGGACTTATGGTTTAGTGTATTAAAATTAAGGGTTTAAGATTGAGTTTTAAGGATTTAGGGTTTAGGGTTTTGGTTTTAGCTTTTAGGGTTTATAGTTTTTGGGTTTAATGCTTACTTTTAGGGTTTAATTTTAAGTTTTAGGGTTTTTTTGTATTCAAGTTTAGGGTTTTAGGTTTTAGTTTTTAGGGTTTTTGTTTTAGGTTTTATGGTTTAGAATATTAGGGTTTAATGTTTAGTTTTAGGGATTAGGGTTTTAATGTATTAAAGATTAGGGTTTTAGTTTTTAGGGTTTAGGGTTTTGTTTTTAGATTTTAGTGTTTAGAGTATTAGGACTTAGGGTTTAGTGTATTAAAAATTAGGGTTTAAGATTTAGTTTTTAAGATTTAGGGTTTAGGGTTTTGGTTTTAGGTTTTAGGGTTTAGAGTTTTTGGGTTTAATGCTTAGTTTTAGGGTTTAATTTTAGGTTTTGGTTTTTTGTTGTATTCATGTTTATGGTTTTAGGTTTTAGTTTTTAGGGTTTTAGGTATTAGTTTTTAGGGTTTAGAATTATAGGGTTTAATGTTGAGTTTTAAGGATTAAGGTTTTAGTGTATTACAGATTAGGGTTTATGGTTTTGTTTTTAGGTTTTAGTGTTTAGAGTATTAGGACTTTGGGTTTAGTGTATTAAAATTTAGGGTTTAATATTTAGTTTTTAGGATTTAGGGTTTAGGGTTTTGGTTTTAGGTTTTAGGGTTTAGAGTTTTTGGGTTTAATGCTTAGTTTTAGGTTTTAATGTTAGGTGTTAGGGTTTAGTTGTATTAAAGTTTATGGTTTTAGGTTTTAGTTTTTAGTGTTTTAGGTTTTCGTTTTTAGTGTTTCGAATTTTAGGGTTTAATGTTTAGTTTTAAGCATTAGGGTTTTAGTGTATTAATGATTAGGGTTTTAGTTTTCAGGGTTTAGGGTTTTGGTTTTAGGTTTTAGTGTTTAGAGTATTACAACTTTGGGTTTAGTGTATTAAAATTTAGGGTTTAAGATTTAGTTTTTAGGATTTAGGGTTTAGGGTTTTTGTTTTAGGTTTTAGAGTTTAGAGTTTTTGGATTTAATGCTTAGTTTTAGGTTTTAATTTTAGGTGTTAGGGTTTTGTTGTATTCAAGTTTATTGTTTTAGGTTTTAGTTTTTAGGGTTTTAGTTTTTAGTGTTTCGAATTTTAGGGTTTAATGTTTAGTTTTAAGGATTAGGGTTTTAGTGTATTAATGATTAGGGTTTTAGTTTTCAAGGTTTAGGGTTTTGTTTTTTGGTTTTAGTGTTTAGAGTATTAGGACTTTGGGTTTAGTGTATTAAAATTTAGCGTTTAAGATTTAGTTTTTAGGATTTAGGGTTTAGGGTTTTGGTTTTAGGTTTTAGGGTTTGGAGTTTTTGGGTTTAATGCTTAGTTTTAGGTTTTAATTTTAGGTGTTAGGGATTTGTTGTATTCAAGTTTAGGGTTTTAGGTTTTAGTTTTTAGGGTTTTGGGTTTAGGTTGTAGGGTTTAGAATTTTAGGGTTTAATGTTTAGTTTTAGGGTTTAGGGTTTTAGTGTATTAAAGATTAGGGTTTTGGTTTTTAGGGTTTGGGGTTTTGTTTTTAGGTTTTGGTGTTTAGAGTATTAGGACTTATGGTTTAGTGAATTAAAACTTGAATTTTAAGATTGAATTATTTTAAGGATTTAGGGTTTTGGTTTTAGCTTTTAGGGTTTATACTTTTTGGGTTTAATGCTTACTCTTAGGGTTTAATTTTAAGTTGTAGGGTTTTCTTGTATTCATGTTTAGGTTTTTAGGTTTTAGTTTTTAGGGTTTTGGTTTTAGGTTTTAGGGTTTAGAATTTTAGGGTTTAATTTTTAGTTTTAGGGATTAGGGTTTTAGTGTATTAAAGATTAGAGTTTTAGTTTATAGGGTTTAGGGTTTTGTTTTTAGGTTTTAGTGTTTAGAGTATTAGGACTTAGGGTTTAGTGTATTAAAAATTAGGGTTTAAGATTTAGTTTTTAAGATTTAGGGTTTAAGGTTTTGGTTTTAGGTTTTAGTGTTTAGAGTTTTTGGGTTTAATGCTCATTTTTAGGTTTTAATTTTAGGTTTTAGGGTTTTGTTGTATTCATGTTTATGGTTTTAGGTTTTAGTTTTTAGGGTTTTAGGTTTTAGTTTTTAGGGTTTAGAATTTTAGGGTTTAATTTTAAGTTTTAAGAATTAGGGTTTTAGTCTATTAAAGATTAGGGTTTTAGTTTTCAGGGTTTATGGTTTTGTTTTTAGGTTTTAGTGTTTAGAGTATTAGGACTTTGGGTTTAGTGTATTAAAATTTAGGGTTTAAGATTTAGTTTTTAGGATTTAGGGTTTAGGGTTTTTGGTTTAGGTTTTAGGGTTTAGAGTTTTTGGGTTTAATGCTTAGTTTTAGGTTTTAATTTTAGGTGTTAGGGTTTTGTTGTATTCAAGTTTATGGTTTTAGGTTTTAGTTATTAGGGTTTTAATTTTTAGTTTTTAGTGTTTCGAATTTTAGGGTTTAATGTTTAGTTTTAATGATTAGGGTTTTAGTGTATTAAAGATTAGGGTTTAAGTTTTCAGGGTTTAGGGTTTTGTTTTTAGGTTTTAGTGTTTAGAGTATAAGGACTTTTATTTAGTGTATTAAAATTTAGGGTTTAAGATTAATTTTTGGGATTTAGGGTTTAGGGTTTTGGTTTTAGGTTTTAGGGTTTAGAGTTTTTGGGTTTGATGCTTAGTTTTAGGTTTTAATTTTAGGTTTTAGGGTTTTGTTGTATTCAAGTTTATGGTTTTAGGTTTTAGTTTTTAGGGTTTTAGGCTTTAGTTTTTAGTGTTTCGAATTTTAGGGTTTAATGTTTAGTTTTAAGGATTAGGGTTTTAGTGTATTAAAGATTAGGGTTTTAGTTTTCAGGGTTTAGGGTTTTGTTTTTAGGTTTTAGTGTTTAGAGTATTAGGACTTATGGTTTAGTGTATTAAAATTAAGGGTTTAAGATTGAGTTTTAAGGATTTAGGGTTTAGGGTTTTGGTTTTAGCTTTTAGGGTTTATAGTTTTTGGGTTTAATGCTTACTTTTAGGGTTTAATTTTAAGTTTTAGGGTTTTTTTGTATTCAAGTTTAGGGTTTTAGGTTTTAGTTTTTAGGGTTTTTGTTTTAGGTTTTATGGTTTAGAATTTTAGGGTTTAATGTTTAGTTTTAGGGATTAGGGTTTTAATGTATTAAAGATTAGGGTTTTAGTTTTTAGGGTTTAGGGTTTTGTTTTTAGATTTTAGTGTTTAGAGTATTAGGACTTAGGGTTTAGTGTATTAAAAATTAGGGTTTAAGATTTAGTTTTTAAGATTTAGGGTTTAGGGTTTTGGTTTTAGGTTTTAGGGTTTGGAGTTTTTGGGTTTAATGCTTAGTTTTAGGGTTTAATTTTAGGTTTTGGGTTTTTGTTGTATTCATGTTTATGGTTTTAGGTTTTAGTTTTTAGGGTTTTAGGTATTAGTTTTTAGGGTTTAGAATTATAGGGTTTAATGTTGAGTTTTAAGGATTAAGGTTTTAGTGTATTACAGATTAGGGTTTATGGTTTTGTTTTTAGGTTTAAAAGTTTAGAGTATTAGGACTTTGGGTTTAGTGTATTAAAATTTAGGGTTTAAGATTTAGTTTTTAGGATTTAGGGTTTAGGGTTTTGGTTTTAGGTTTTAGGGTTTAGAGTTTTTGGGTTTAATGCTTAGTTTTAGGTTTTAATGTTAGGTGTTAGGGTTTAGTTGTATTCAAGTTTATGGTTTTAGGTTTTAGTTTTTAGTGTTTTAGGTTTTAGTTTTTAGTGTTTCGAATTTTAGGGTTTAATGTTTAGTTTTAAGCATTAGGGTTTTAGTGTATTAATGATTAGGGTTTTAGTTTTCAGGGTTTAGGGTTTTGGTTTTAGGTTTTAGTGTTTAGAGTATTACAACTTTGGGTTTAGTGTATTAAAATTTAGGGTTTAAGATTTAGTTTTTAGGATTTAGGGTTTAGCGTTTTGGTTTTAGGTTTTAGGGTTTAGAGTTTTTGGATTTAATGCTTAGTTTTAGGTTTTAATTTTAGGTGTTAGGGTTTTGTTGTATTCAAGTTTATGGTTTTAGGTTTTAGTTTTTAGGGTTTTAGGTTTTAGTTTTTAGTGTTTCGAATTTTAGGGTTTAATGTTTAGTTTTAAGGATTAGGGTTTTAGTGTATTAATGATTAGGGTTTTAGTTTTCAAGGTTTAGGGTTTTGTTTTTTGGTTTTAGTGTTTAGAGTATTAGGACTTTGGGTTTAGTGTATTAAAATTTAGCGTTTAAGATTTAGTTTTTAGGATTTAGGGTTTAGGGTTTTGGTTTTAGGTTTTAGGGTTTGGAGTTTTTGGGTTTAATGCTTAGTTTTAGGTTTTAATTTTAGGTGTTAGGGATTTGTTGTATTCAAGTTTAGGGTTTTAGGTTTTAGTTTTTAGGGTTTTGGGTTTAGGTTGTAGGGTTTAGAATTTTAGGGTTTAATGTTTAGTTTTAGGGTTTAGGGTTTTAGTGTATTAAAGATTAGGGTTTTTAGGTTTTAGTGTTTAGAGTATTAGGACTTAGGGTTTAGTGTATTAAAAATTAGGGTTTAAGATTTAGTTTTTAAGATTTAGGGTTTAAGGTTTTGGTTTTAGGTTTTAGTGTTTAGAGTTTTTGGGTTTAATGCTCATTTTTAGGGTTTAATTTTAGGTTTTAGGGTTTTGTTGTATTCATGTTTATGGTTTTAGGTTTTAGTTTTTAGGGTTTTAGGTTTTAGTTTTTAGGGTTTAGAATTTTAGGGTTTAATTTTAAGTTTTAAGAATTAGGGTTTTAGTCTATTAAAGATTAGGGTTTTAGTTTTCAGGGTTTATGGTTTTGTTTTTAGGTTTTAGTGTTTAGAGTATTAGGACTTTGGGTTTAGTGTATTAAAATTTAGGGTTTAAGATTTAGTTTTTAGGATTTAGGGTTTAGGGTTTTTGGTTTAGGTTTTAGGGTTTAGAGTTTTTGGGTTTAATGCTTAGTTTTAGGTTTTAATTTTAGGTGTTAGGGTTTTGTTGTATTCAAGTTTATGGTTTTAGGTTTTAGTTATTAGGGTTTTAGGTTTTAGTTTTTAGTGTTTCGAATTTTAGGGTTTAATGTTTAGTTTTAATGATTAGGGTTTTAGTGTATTAAAGATTAGGGTTTAAGTTTTCAGGGTTTAGGGTTTTGTTTTTAGGTTTTAGTGTTTAGAGTATTAGGACTTTTATTTAGTGTATTAAAATTTAGGGTTTAAGATTAATTTTTGGGATTTAGGGTTTAGGGTTTTGGTTTTAGGTTTTAGGGTTTAGAGTTTTTGGGTTTGATGCTTAGTTTTAGGTTTTAATTTTAGGTTTTAGGGTTTTGTTGTATTCAAGTTTATGGTTTTAGGTTTTAGTTTTTAGGGTTTTAGGCTTTAGTTTTTAGTGTTTCGAATTTTAGGGTTTAATGTTTAGTTTTAAGGATTAGGGTTTTAGTGTATTAAAGATTAGGGTTTTAGTTTTCAGGGTTTAGGGTTTTGTTTTTAGGATTTAGTGTTTAGAGTATTAGGACTTATGGTTTAGTGTATTAAAATTAAGGGTTTAAGATTGAGTTTTAAGGATTTAGGGTTTAGGGTTTTGGTTTTAGCTTTTAGGGTTTATAGTTTTTGGGTTTAATGCTTACTTTTAGGGTTTAATTTTAAGTTTTAGGGTTTTTTTGTATTCAAGTTTAGGGTTTTAGGTTTTAGTTTTTAGGGTTTTAGGTTTTAGTTTTTAGGGTTTAGAATTTTAGGGTTTAATTTTAAGTTTTAAGAATTAGGGTTTTAGTCTATTAAAGATTAGGGTTTTAGTTTTCAGGGTTTATGGTTTTGTTTTTAGGTTTTAGTGTTTAGAGTATTAGGACTTTGGGTTTAGTGTATTAAAATTTAGGGTTTAAGATTTAGTTTTTAGGATTTAGGGTTTAGGGTTTTTGGTTTAGGTTTTAGGGTTTAGAGTTTTTGGGTTTAATGCTTAGTTTTAGGTTTTAATTTTAGGTGTTAGGGTTTTGTTGTATTCAAGTTTATGGTTTTAGGTTTTAGTTATTAGGGTTTTAGGTTTTAGTTTTTAGTGTTTCGAATTTTAGGGTTTAATGTTTAGTTTTAATGATTAGGGTTTTAGTGTATTAAAGATTAGGGTTTAAGTTTTCAGGGTTTAGGGTTTTGTTTTTAGGTTTTAGTGTTTAGAGTATTAGGACTTTTATTTAGTGTATTAAAATTTAGGGTTTAAGATTAATTTTTGGGATTTAGGGTTTAGGGTTTTGGTTTTAGGTTTTAGGGTTTAGAATTTTTGGGTTTGATGCTTAGTTTTAGGTTTTAATTTTAGGTTTTAGGGTTTTGTTGTATTCAAGTTTATGGTTTTAGGTTTTAGTTTTTAGGGTTTTAGGCTTTAGTTTTTAGTGTTTCGAATTTTAGGGTTTAATGTTTAGTTTTAAGGATTAGGGTTTTAGTGTATTAAAGATTAGGGTTTTAGTTTTCAGGGTTTAGGGTTTTGTTTTTAGGTTTTAGTGTTTAGAGTATTAGGACTTATGGTTTAGTGTATTAAAATTAAGGGTTTAAGATTGAGTTTTAAGGATTTAGGGTTTAGGGTTTTGGTTTTAGCTTTTAGGGTTTATAGTTTTTGGGTTTAATGCTTACTTTTAGGGTTTAATTTTAAGTTTTAGGGTTTTTTTGTATTCAAGTTTAGGGTTTTAGGTTTTAGTTTTTAGGGTTTTTGTTTTAGGTTTTATGGTTTAGAATTTTAGGGTTTAATGTTTAGTTTTAGGGATTAGGGTTTTAATGTATTAAAGATTAGGGTTTTAGTTTTTAGGGTTTAGGGTTTTGTTTTTAGATTTTAGTGTTTAGAGTATTAGGACTTAGGGTTTAGTGTATTAAAAATTAGGGTTTAAGATTTAGTTTTTAAGATTTAGGGTTTAGGGTTTTGGTTTTAGGTTTTAGGGTTTAGAGTTTTTGGGTTTAATGCTTAGTTTTAGGGTTTAATTTTAGGTTTTGGGTTTTTGTTGTATTCATGTTTATGGTTTTAGGTTTTAGTTTTTAGGGTTTTAGGTATTAGTTTTTAGGGTTTAGAATTATAGGGTTTAATGTTGAGTTTTAAGGATTAAGGTTTTAGTGTATTACAGATTAGGGTTTATGGTTTTGTTTTTAGGTTTTAGTGTTTAGAGTATTAGGACTTTGGGTTTAGTGTATTAAAATTTAGGGTTTAAGATTTAGTTTTTAGGATTTAGGTTTTAGGGTTTTGGTTTTAGGTTTTAGGGTTTAGAGTTTTTGGGTTTAATGCTTAGTTTTAGGTTTTAATGTTAGGTGTTAGGGTTTAGTTGTATTCAAGTTTATGGTTTTAGGTTTTCGTTTTTAGTGTTTTAGGTTTTAGTTTTTAGTGTTTCGAATTTTAGGGTTTAATGTTTAGTTTTAAGCATTAGGGTTTTAGTGTATTAATGATTAGGGTTTTAGTTTTCAGGGTTTAGGGTTTTGGTTTTAGGTTTTAGTGTTTAGAGTATTACAACTTTGGGTTTAGTGTATTAAAATTTAGGGTTTAAGATTTAGTTTTTAGGATTTAGGGTTTAGGGTTTTGGTTTTAGGTTTTAGGGTTTAGAGTTTTTGGATTTAATGCTTAGTTTTAGGTTTTAATTTTAGGTGTTAGGGTTTTGTTGTATTCAAGTTTATGGTTTTAGGTTTTAGTTTTTAGGGTTTTAGGTTTTAGTTTTTAGTGTTTCGAATTTTAGGGTTTAATGTTTAGTTTTAAGGATTATGGTTTTAGTGTATTAATGATTAGGGTTTTAGTTTTCAAGGTTTAGGGTTTTGTTTTTTGGTTTTAGTGTTTAGAGTATTAGGACTTTGGGTTTAGTGTATTAAAATTTAGCGTTTAAGATTTAGTTTTTAGGATTTAGGGTTTAGGGTTTTGGTTTTAGGTTTTAGGGTTTGGAGTTTTTGGGTATAATGCTTAGTTTTAGGTTTTAATTTTAGGTGTTAGGGATTTGTTGTATTCAAGTTTAGGGTTTTAGGTTTTAGTTTTTAGGGTTTTGGGTTTAGGTTGTAGGGTTTAGAATTTTAGGGTTTAATGTTTAGTTTTAGGGTTTAGGGTTTTAGTGTATTAAAGATTAGGGTTTTGGTTTTTAGGGTTTGGGGTTTTGTTTTTAGGTTTTGGTGTTTAGAGTATTAGGACTTATGGTTTAGTGAATTAAAATTTGGGGTTTAAGATTGAATTATTTTAAGGATTTAGGGTTTAGGGTTTTGGTTTTAGCTTTTAGGGTTTATACTTTTTGGGTTTAATGCTTACTCTTAGGGTTTAATTTTAAGTTGTAGGGTTTTCTTGTATTCATGTTTAGGTTTTTAGGTTTTAGTTTTTAGGGTTTTGGTTTTAGGTTTTAGTGTTTAGAATTTTAGGGTTTAATTTATAGTTTTAGGGATTAGGGTTTTAGTGTATTAAAGATTAGAGTTTTAGTTTATAGGGTTTAGGGTTTTGTTTTTAGGTTTTAGTATATAGAGTATTAGGACTCAGGGTTTAGTGTATTAAAAATTAGGGTTTATGATTTAGTTTTTAAGATTTAGGGTTTAAGGTTTTGGTTTTAGGTTTTAGGGTTTAGAGTTTTTGGGTTTAATGCTCATTTTTAGGGTTTAATTTTAGGTTTTAGGGTTTTGTTGTATTCATGTTTATGGTTTTAGGTTTTAGTTTTTAGTGTTTTAGGTTTTAGTTTTTAGGGTTTAGAATTTTAGGGTTTAATTTTAAGTTTTAAGAATTAGGGTTTTAGTCTATTAAAGATTAGGGTTTTAGTTTTCAGGGTTTATGGTTTTGTTTTTAGGTTTTAGTGTTTAGAGTATTAGGACTTTAGGTTTAGTGTATTAAAATTTAGGGTTTAAGATTTAGTTTTTAGGATTTAGGTTTTAGGGTTTTTGTTTTAGGTTTTAGGGTTTAGAGTTTTTGGGTTTAATGCTTAGTTTTAGGTTTTAATTTTAGGTGTTAGGGATTTGTTGTATTCAAGTTTAGGGTTTTAGGTTTTAGTTTTTAGGGTTTTGGGTTTAGGTTGTAGGGTTTAGAATTTTAGGGTTTAATGTTTAGTTTTAGGGTTTAGGGTTTTAGTGTATTAAAGATTAGGGTTTTGGTTTTTAGGGTTTGGGGTTTTGTTTTTAGGTTTTGGTGTTTAGAGTATTAGGACTTATGGTTTAGTGAATTAAAATTTGGGGTTTAAGATTGAATTATTTTAAGGATTTAGGGTTTAGGGTTTTGGTTTTAGCTTTTAGGGTTTATACTTTTTGGGTTTAATGCTTACTCTTAGGGTTTAATTTTAAGTTGTAGGGTTTTCTTGTATTCATGTTTAGGTTTTTAGGTTTTAGTTTTTAGGGTTTTGGTTTTAGGTTTTAGGGTTTAGAATTTTAGGGTTTAATTTTTAGTTTTAGGGATTAGGGTTTTAGTGTATTAAAGATTAGAGTTTTAGTTTATAGGGTTTAGGGTTTTGTTTTTAGGTTTTAGTGTTTAGAGTATTAGGACTTAGGGTTTAGTGTATTAAAAATTAGGGTTTAAGATTTAGTTTTTAAGATTTAGGGTTTAAGGTTTTGGTTTTAGGTTTTAGGGTTTAGAGTTTTTGGGTTTAATGCTCATTTTTAGGGTTTAATTTTAGGTTTTAGGGTTTTGTTGTATTCATGTTTATGGTTTTAGGTTTTAGTTTTTAGGGTTTTAGGTTTTAGTTTTTAGTGTTTCGAATTTTAGGGTTTAATGTTTAGTTTTAAGGATTAGGATTTTAGTGTCTTAATGATTAGGGTTTTAGTTTTCAGGGTTTAGGGTTTTGTTTTTAGGTTTTAGTGTTTAGAGTATTAGGACTTTGGGTTTAGTGTATTAAAATTTAGGGTTTAAGATTTAGTTTTTAGGATTTAGGGTTTAGGGTTTATGTTTTAGGTTTTAGGGTTTAGAGTTTTTGGGTTTAATGCTTAGTTTTAGGTTTTAACTGAGTAGTTCACTACTGTAATCTTTAGTCACTAAAGATACAACGGAGCGTCGTCGTAGTGGGAGGGTTGTTAGACAACCCGACAGGTTCATGTTTATAGGAGAGTCTTCGTACTTGTTACCTAGAGAACATGAAGCCGACCCCTGGATCTATGACGAGACGCTGAAAGATCAAGATGCTCAGTCTTGGCAAAAGACGATGAAATATGAGATTGAATCTTTGGATTAAAATCATGTCTGGGATCTTGTAGCACCGCCCAAAGGTGTAAAAGCCGTTGGTTGCAAGTCGGTGTACAAGATGAAAAGAGGGTCTGACGGGAAGGTGTGAACCTTAAGGCTAGGCGAAAGGGTGCACTCAGAAAGAAAGTGATCGATTTTGAGTAAACTTTTTCGCCTGTAGCTATGCTAAAGTCGATCCGGATTCTTTTGTCTTCACATGGAAGATGGAAGTCAAGACGGATTTCCTAAATCGAAGTCTTGACGGGACCATCTGTGTGGGACAGCCAGAGGGATTCATCGAAAAGAGCCAAGAGCATTCGGTAAGCAAGCTTAATCAATCTTAGGATTGAAGGAAGCTTCAAGGTCTTGGACACATGCGGACCTATGAGAAAATCCATTTCATGGATTCATTCAAGGCATGTTTAGGTCCTGTGTGTAATAAAGAAGTGACAGAAAAGTTGTGGTGTTTTCTCATTATTTATGTAGACGACATCCTTCTAAATTGGCAACAATATGAAAGATGTTATCGGACATAAAGGGATGGTTGTCCGAGTAATTCAATATAAGAGACTTAGGAGAAGTCGGGAATGTTCTTGGGATAAAAGTAATAAATGATCGCCAGGAAAGAACATAGAACTTATCTCGAGTCTCATACATAAATATAATTCTTACTCGTTGCGGCATATAGAATTCCAAGAAAGGTCTTCACCTTTTAGATGTGGAATTCATCTATCGAAAGTTTTGTGTCTGACACAATAAAGGAGATAGATGAAGAGTAAGCAGTTCCCTGCACCTTAATGGTGGGAAGCTTAATGTATGTAATGCTATGCACGAGACTGATATTTACTATGCCGTGGGCATGGTGGTGAGATATCATAGTAATCCTGGAAAGGATCACTCGACTGATGTAAAGAACATGTTTTATGTTCTGAGTTACAAAGCAGTCAAGTTGTTTCCTTTGGATTACATAGAATTAGATTTCCAATCAAACAGGGACAGTCGAAAGTCGAAGTCAGGCTATGTGTTCTCACTGTGAAGTGGAGCAGTCACATGGAAGAATGTAAAGCAGCAATGCATTACGGACTCTACCATGGAAACTGAAAGGATAACGGCCTCTGAGGCAGTTAAAAGGTCAGTGTGGCTCCAGAACTACCTAAGGGACTTAGATGTGGTTTCTAGTTTACCCAAAGTTATTTTGAATAGCGGTATTGGCAAACTTGAAAGCCACGAGTCCACAGTGGGAGATAACACGTAGAGCGCAAGTACCACCTGATTCGAGAGATCGTCTAGTAAGACGATGCAGTTGTCTCCTAGATAGCATCGAGAGGATTGCCTGGTAAAACCCGTTCACAGAGGCACTTCCAGCGAAAGCGTTGGGTAAGCGTGATGAGGTTTATGGGAATCTAATGTTTGGGAGAGGGCGACTAGACTTTTAGTATAAGTGGGAGATTGATGGAGTTGTATTCTAAATGTCTAGTTTAGTGCAAATACGGAACTCCTTATTTATGCCTTCATTCGAGATATGATTCAAGCATGATTGCATTTAATGCAATAGTCCTTGATGTATACGTTGTAGACAGTATGGCGTGAGGAGACACGCGGAAGATCATACTGTCGGTTACTCGTATACTATCGAACAGTAGCTCACGACTTAGATGGACAGGGACAATCCATTGGTACGTCGTACTGTGACTGGTAGATAGTCAATCTTGACTATCATGTTACACTCGTACACTTGGTGTATTGAGCAGGACCACGGGAGGGCGTTCGATTTATACTAATCGCAGTAATCGAACTAGACCTCAGATATTACGGATATACGAATTCCTAATCCTTATATAATTATAGGTGCGTGTGTCCAGTTCTCGGTTCTTTGACTTACTAGTGAGTGAGACTAATTGATTAGTCAATATTCTCGGTAAATTGGGAATCGGAATTGTACACACGACATGCTATAGATTATAGACAGGAAACCGTGTCCCATTTATTGGGTTGATGATGTCCCCGATATGAGCTCATAAAGTTTATCATGTAAACCCTGCAGGTGGATTCGTTCCACATGATAATAAGGATGAGTGGTACTAGTCTCGGATAACAAGAAACAAATTAATTTAATTATTAGTAATTAAATTTAATTCGTGGACATACGATATCTTAAACACGGGGAAAGTCGTATATGTAATTCGGCGGAATTATTATTGTTGAAATAATATAAATTAATTATTGGGAATTCAATTATAATTTTATAGTGGAATTAATTATAATTAAAATTGTGGAATTTAATTAAGGTTTGCCTTTTAGGACGCCGAGTTAATTAAATTGCAATTTCGCCTAATAATTAATTTCCATAAGGTCCCTGGTGTAGCTCTATAAATACCTCACCCTCTCTTTCTCTAAACCTAAGAAACGTCGCTATTTTTTTTTTTGCGGAGAAAAATAAATTGTTTGCGCAATTTTTTTTCTGTAAAAAATAAATAGATTAGCGCTGTAATTATTTTCTGGAGAAATTAATTGCTAGCGCAATTATATTTCTGAGACAGAAGATCAAAACCTAACTTACGACTGCTATAATTAATTTTGCAGAGAAAAGAAAAGCTTGCGCAATTAATTTTCCTCTGCTTAATTAATTCAGATTAGCGCAGTAATAATTCTGTAGAAATAATTTTGCTTGCGCAATTATATTTCTGAGACAGAGGATATTATTCCTACGGTGGGTTCAAGAGAGAAAGGAGAAGAGGAAGGTTCAGCGGATCGTTGCCCACTCAACGGCTGAACGTCGGGGATAGAGACATACACCGGAAGGCTTCGTGGTCTCAACAATTTGGCTTCTCCGAATCACGCGACAAAGGTATGAGATCGAAACCTAATTCCGCAATTATCGATCTCTTATTTCGTTGATTATACATCGAATCTTAGATCGGGTTCCGGGCGTCGTGGATAATGTTCCTCGACTACTGGGGGGTCAAGGACCTCCGGATCGGTAGTCGGAAGAGGAAAATTGACCCGGAAACGCGCTCGGAACAGCAGGTCGCGCTGCTGTTCGCGGACGAACAGCGCTCGCTGAAAGGCAAACGGCGACCGCCGTTTTAGGCCTAATCAGTGACCGCTGATTTGTGGGCAGCGCCCGCTGCCCAAGGCAGATCAGCTGCCGTTTCGCGCGGTTGTCCTTCGGGGCGACGGTTGGGCGTGATTCGGCACACGGGCTGTCATGTGAACGGAGTAGCGCTTCCGGGAGGTCGACTGGGAGTGTTCGGATGTTCGAGCGATCGAACGAACGCATCCCGGGTAGTCGATTTCCAACAACCTCTTCCAGTTTACCATGCACCGCTATATACATAGCCTTTTGGTGAACCAAGATTCATATCCAAGCTCAGAGGTCATTCCAGAACCTAACCAAAACTTCCGCTGTCTCT
The DNA here is from genome assembly GCA_954870475.1 of Euphrasia confusa. NCBI lineage: Eukaryota > Viridiplantae > Streptophyta > Magnoliopsida > Lamiales > Orobanchaceae > Euphrasia > Euphrasia confusa. Next base: position 117,294 of record CATPAB010000413.1, read on the forward strand.
GAGGCTGCTATTCGGTTTATGATAGAGTCCGATAAGAATCATGCTTATCACTCTTTCATCTTAAAGTTCCACCTCTTTCAAAAGTGAACACATAGCCTGATATCGACTTACACTGGTCCTTCTCTGATTCGGGTTCTGAGAAAATGTAATTCTTTAAGAAGTATTCGTGTTGTAATTCAGTACTTCGAAAGTACTATTAAAGCATCCAAATATCTCTTGACAGGATTACTTTGATATCCTCCCACTATACTAACTGCATAGTTGATATCAGGTTCTTGTTTTTCAACATTTCATCCATTAAGCTTTCCATACACCAAGGTATAGGAAACCGCTTTATCTATCCCCTTTTACGTGTTCAAGACACATACCCTTAGATAGATGTATTCTGTTCCTGAAAGGAAATAACCTTTCTCAGAATTATGCATGTTTAAAACAACCCATAATCGTATAAGATTTCTAGGAGAAGTATGATGTTCTTATCTGGAGATCGAAAGATTCCAAGAACACGACAACTTCTTCTTAATCTTATATCTCGATTTATTTAGACAACCATTATTTTATGTCTGACAACACTTTTACATTGTTGCCAATGACAAAGTATCATCTACATAAAACTCCGAGAAACACCACCTTGTTTCCATTACGTTTCTAATACACCCTCTACTCTAAATGATCTTGCCTCTTAACAATAATACTTATTGCTTTCTAAGCAGGCACATTTAGATTAGCACCGCCCTTATGCAGGGCTAGGGATCGATTTCATCTCTACTAGATCCAGAGTTCAAAACTCCTCTAGTCTTATGAAAATCTCTGGTCGCTTAACAACCTCCCACTGCAATGGCGTTCCGGTGTATAACAGTAATAACATTTAGGTGCAGTTTGTGGTGTACTACTACTCGGTTAGGCTGGTTCTCAGTCTTTTGTCCTTTTCCTCATTTCAAGGTACCTTGTCAGTTAGGGCATTGTATTTCATCCAACAGTCTTGCTCTAAGAACCGGGCGAGGACACCCCTCTGGTTCATAGTACTATTGAACATACAATCACTTGTTCTTCTAGGATATCCTACAATCACATTAAATGTGCTGTTGTTTTCAGGAGTATCCATAGAACATAGGTAGTTCCGAACAAACTTTTCCTTTTACTTATTAGAATTCCATTTCTTATTTCCGACACACCATTTCTACACGTGAGTGCATGGTGCATTCCTTTGAGACTTAATCCCAATCTTTTGATTTATGCCATGTGTTATTTAGATAGGTTGTAGCCTCCGCGAACAAGTCGCAGGCTTTTAATGGATATACTTTGACGGTTCCCCATAATAGCTTTGTGTCCATTGACTAGTCAAAACACTTTGATTTTATGGTACATCAAGTACTCTAATCCATCTTTGAGTATTCTTGAAGAAATAACTACTCACTCCTTTCTAATTACACATGTCTCCGCATAAATCATAAATCATTTTCAATACTTGTCCGAATTCTATCCTTTGTCCAGAAAGGTTTACTTAGTTGTACTATCTTTCAAATTTGATTCTTAGGTCGGAAGGTCCATTCCTTCAACTATAATTGATCAAATAAATTTTGACTTTTTGAATCTTATTTGAACAAATACTACTAAGTTCAAGAATTCACAAGTATAATGATTAACAAAGAAATACATCTAATAAGAAAAACAAGTTATATAACGGTTTGTTGCATCGTGGTAGACTAAGGATTCATCATTCATATATTGCTATCTAATGTACCAGAATAGATAACACCATTATTTCTTATCTAAATCATCAAATGATTAAAGAAATAAATATCCATTCATTAATAAAGAAAAACAAGAACAAAAGTTCTTTTCAAAATAAAGGGGTACATAAAGCAATAAACTTGAAATGAAATCCTATAACTACTAAAAGCAGATAAATGTCTTCCACTGCAACCGCTGCTACCCCAACAGCTTCGCCCATGTAGACTCGAACTCTTTTTCTCTAAGTCGCCGGGTTTTCTGGAACCCCTGCATTCAAAAAATGCACATACCGTCAGTGGTTCCATATCTACACACCAGAATTCTGGTAGATAATACCGCTGACTATGTTTTTACGACTAAAGAAAAATTCGTACCTCTGAGAGGACATTCAGACTTCCAGTGTCCAGACTTGTTGCATCGGAAGCACTTGCCCCTTGGCTTGTTAGCCCCCACTCGTGGTCCATTCCTCTTGGCACCACTAGGTTTCCAGGATTGCTTCCTTTTCTTGCCCCTACCTCCAACAGCTTTCAAGCTTTTGGACTTGGTAGATACAAGTGCCTGAGACTTGCCCTTCTTGTAGATCCCCTCTGCCGCCTTCAGTTCAGTCAGGAGTTGCGCAAGAGTATAAGATAGTTTACATATATTATAGCTCATACGAAACTGCTCAAAACTAGGGGTCAGAGACTGGAGTATGATGTCGACTTGCGTCTCACCATCAATCTGAGCTCCTAGGACCTCCAATTCATTCAATAGACTCATCATCTTAAGAACGTGTTCCCCAACGGGTGTCCCTTCAGACTGAGTAGTTGTCATGAGGACTCTCATGGCCTCTTGTCTAGCCGCACGGTCTTGATGCCCAAACATGTCCTTGAGGTTGAACAACATATCCTCGGCAGTTTCCATCGACTCATGTTGGGTTTGGAGTACATTTGACATAGAAGCCAACATATAGCACCTAGCAATTTCATCAGCCTTTGTCCACTTCCTATATGCTGCTCTCTCCTCATCAGTTGAGGCAGCCGTGGGTTCAACAGGGCATGGCTCATAGAGTACAAACTTGTACTCTTCGGAAGTCAGGACAATGTCCAAATTTCTCTTCCAATCAATGTAATTGGGACCAGTGAGTTTATTCTCCTTGAGTATCACATAAAGTGGATTCATAGCTATTCTCTAAACCTATAAGCACATATAAACAAACAATCAATTTAATGTCCGATATTATCTTCCTCAAATAATATCATTAAATTACTAATCACATCTAAAATCCCATCAAGTAACACTACTACAAAATACCTTTTATAGTGACGCTTTTTTTGTGACACTTATAAGTAAGTGTCACATTATTACCTATATAATGACACATTATATTTGTGCAAACATGTAGTGACGCTACTTTGGTTAGAAGTCCAATAATTTATCAAGAGGTTTTAGGTTCAAGTTCGGTGAAGATTTTTTTATTTACTATTTATACATTCATATAAATTATTTCTCCATAATTTTTTTAATAAATCATAAAATCACAGTCATTTCATAACTGCAAGTAAAAGCCGATTCCTATCGGTGCCCTAGCACGATCTACTTCAAACTCTCTCTCAAATCTAGATTTCCTCCAATCTTGATTTCTGAAATTAATTTCTCATTTTCACTCGTACAGCCCACTTCACCAATCGATGCCGGGAGGAATTCGATCTCTTCAATCTCGGAATACCAAGCGGCCATTCGGTGCCGGTGGGACTAAATCAAAATCTGGCTTCAGATGCTTATTTCGACGACGGAGCCTTACGACTCTCCTGTTTCGAACGAGCTTATCGATAAAATTCTCCCTTAAATTTTATGCGCAAAAATTCCATCATATGCAAAAATCGGCCCTCGAATTGCTTTGCTCAGACAGAGAATTATTTTTCACACAGAAATTGCCGATGCATTTCAGATTCGTCTCCTTCAGGTGATAAAATACTTTATTTATTCAATATTAATTAATTGTATTTGCTTTGCTTTGCTTTGCTTTGCTTTGCTTTGCTTAATTGGGCACACACATAAAGGGTTTTTTCTCTAACGCCCAAAATTTTTTTCCCTTAGTTAATTGTATTGTTAATTTATTAATTACATGTCGTGAATGTTTTTTACTCCATAAAGTAATTAGTACTTATAAAATTGTTGATACAATACAGAGATGATTTATATTCATTTGCATTTGTTAATGAACAGTGTACCAGGTATGGAAAATATTTTGTTTCTGTTACAAGTCTAACTCAATAAAAAGATGTGAGGTAATTGTTTCTTGCGAGTGCATGAAGGGATGTATATACATGTTCTTCTAACTCCTAAGTCCTAAATACATGTTTTCTAATTGATTTCTCTAGTAATGTTTTTTTTTTTATATTATTGAACAGTGGCCCAACAACTTTATCACATTCTTACGATTATGTTATTGTGAAACGCGATCTTTTTGGAGGTATCATATATTATTTATATACTGCTCTTTTGTTTTTTAATAATAATTTTTAAATTTTAATTGATTTTTTTTAATCTTCACAAGAAAATATTATATCAATGACACATAGATAAAATATTATTATTGATTCTATTAATCCTCGAAGTATTGGTAAATTTTTCGTTGAGAAAAATATCAACCATTCAAGTATATTATTGCATTAGCATTTTTCGTTGGGAATGTGTATTTATTTTATTCTTGTATTTTTTTGGAAATGATATAATGTATTTTGAATGGAATCTTGAAAGGTGTGTTCCATATTGTTTCATTGTAGCCATGGCAAAGTGTTAAACACGGGCATAACAAAATTGTCAAGATACCATGATAAATCCTGTGACCAAACGTGTTAGTTCTTCAGGTATGAACAACTTATTTTTGAATAATTTAGTATAACAATTTGATTTTTTTTATTTTTTTTAATTATCATTTTTTATGAATTGCTTAATTGTTGTTTTACCATTCTCGAGTTATGTATTATGTAGTTGTTTCAACAGCAAATGTGCAGGTGCAAAAGTACTTGGACAAGTACAGAATGGAACATTGTTTGACAAAAACATTTGGTAAAATTTCTTTTTATATGGTTTCATTTCTTTTAGTTATATTTTTTCAATTTAACCTATTAATTATATTTCTTTTTGTTCATTATATAGGTTCAAGTGTACAAAATAAAGCTATCAAATACAAATCTTGCCACTGACGCGTGAATACCTTTGTGTTTTGTAAATATTTTAGTTTTGAATATTAGATAGGAGGTTATGAGCTATGTGATTGAGTAAAAAATTGAGTTGATATTTGAAGTCTAATGACATTTTATTATACTAATAATTTTTGTTTTTAATTTTGGATTTGTGAGGTAATTTTATTTTATGATAATAAAATTAGTATTATAAATTCTTGAAAAGGCGGAGCATTGTCAAATAGTGGTTGGCATGAAAGTGTTGCAAGGGAGTTGCGAAATTAAATTATCATGACACCGTAAAAAGTGTCACTAAATGTATTTGTTGAGTTAGTTACAATTTTCATGTGACGAGAAAAAATGTCACCAAAGTGTATTATTGTGACGCTTGTCAATGTCATCAATTAAAGTTATAATAACACATAAAAGCGTCACAAAATAATGCTATCGTAACGTCGAGAAACGTCACAATATAATGTTATCGTGACGGGTCAAAAGTGTCACTAATAGACACTTATGGTGACACTTTTTAAGCGTCACAATACATACTTATAGTAACGCCAAATCAGGTGACGCTTTCTCAAAGCGTCACTATATTAAAAGCGTCACCAAAAGTAAATTTTAATGACACTTTTGAGCGTCTCTAAAACTAATTTTTGTAGTAGTGTAAGGCAAGCCACGATAGTGTGGACGTTTACCCACCCAAATGATTTTGCAATTAGATTTACTTCGGTCGTACATCATCAATAGCGTTACTTCGATGGGAAGAATACTATGAAGCGCACCTAAGTGTAAACCATTACTCAATACTAAGAAGTTCGTTTGGGACTCGTACATCACCGCAAGCCACGATAGTGTGGACGTTTACGTTGATACATGGATCCTTTACTCCCTTCTATAACTGTCTACATCAATCGTTCCAAAATCCCATTTAGTATAGCAAGCCACGATAGTGTGGACGTTTACTACACCAAAAGACTTTTACAATTGACATCCTTTTACTCGATCCATTGAATTCTCGCAAACCAAGACGCGGAGAATCATAAGTGAAACTCGAAGTTTCTAACCAGTGATTCACCATGCGAACAACCCTATCTCTCATAAATGAGGGAGCCGAGCATACAATCGATCCACCTTCAAAAGGATGGTACGAAGGTCTCTAATTTGTGTCATCCACGTGACCAAGTGGCTTTGGCTCCATTCCACTCCCCGGGGTGAGAATGAGTCGACTTGAAGTCAGCTTCAGAAAGACAATTAGGCATTGTTTGATAAACTTGATCAATGTTTCTTGTAGAAGGAATTACAAGAATTCTCCTCCAATGACTCGTCTATATGAACTTCGAAAGTCCATAAGAGTCACCAAGAGAACAGCAATGGAGACCATGGGAATGTTTCCATCCCCTCTCCCACTTAGCTTTTTACAATAAAGGGATACACTATCTAGTGCATAAAAATAAACACATATAGCATGCATACAAGTAATAAAGCACATAGTATCACATAGTCAAAATAATGCTAGAAAATTATTTTCCCGACTATCATGGCTTTATTCCATCTTCATATGCATCTTCTAGTCTTCAGTCTTCGTTTTTGAATGCTCCATGTGACGAGAATATTAATCCCAATATTTAAATCTATTTATTTTCAATTAATCCAAAAGTTACTTAATTCGAAAATTAAGTCAATCGAATATATCAAAAATAAAATTAAATATTATTAATATTTTATTTATTTAATTTCCCATCTAATTCCATTAAATCTCTAGAATCCCATACAAGTAAAACTTGAATATTCTAGAAGACTTGTATAATAGAATAAGGAAATAAAATAAATTAGGACTCTTCTACTTTCCAAAATTAATTAATTTCCATCTAATGAAAAATTCCAAGAAGGAATAATCAAATAGGAAATAAATTAATTCCTAATTAATTCTTTTCCTAATCCATGAGAATTCCCATAAAAGAGAATACTCAATAAAGAATAAAATTAATTCCAATTAATTCTTTTCCTAATCCATGAGAGTTCCTAAAAGTAAGAACACTCAAATAGGAAAACCGAATTAAATTAGGAAAGTAAGATCTTGGTAGGAGTAGCATTGGTTGGGAGACCCCACACCGCCCCACCATGATCGACCGGCCGACCACCCGGGGAGGAGCGCCGCCGCCCAGCCACGCCGGCCAGGCCATCGATCGATCATCATCATCATAGCTTCTTCGTCACTTCTTCGTCTTCCAGCGATCGTTCCAACATCGAACCAACGTAAATAAATTACAAGAAATAAATTTACAATTCCGGTATCGATTCTATACATGAAATCGACCCTATACACTTTCCGGAAAACATAGAACAATAATAATAAATCCTAAATTCGGTCTACCCCCGAATTTTTACTATTACAAACATTCATCCACACAAAACGAATCTCGACATGTCCGAGAGTTTAATAAACGAATAATCATGATAATTAAATAACAATTAATTAAACCATTATAGCCGGAAATCCCTGCAAGGTAGAACGATAATAGAACATATACATGAACACGAAACCAAACGCTCTGATACCAGTTGCTGGAAATCGATATCCCGGGGCATCAAAAATTGCGAAACCGATAACCCCGACCGAAATCCCATTGCCGGAAACCGATCACGAACACCGCACGAACCGGGGCACGACGAGAGCATCGCCGCGGGATGAACCCGCGGCTAAACCCTAGCCACGCCCCCGTGGGGCTCGCGATCGCCGTGCATGGCGATCGCATGGGGCTGTATGGGACAGCCCCCGGCGGTGAGTCCGGCGACTCACCGCCACCGCCAGGAGGGGCGGTCAGCCTGGATGACCTACCGCGGCTTCAGCCGCGGTCTACCCCCGGCGATCGATCGCCCGATCGATCGCCCGCCCCGGCCCAGCCGGGGCGCCTTCTCGCGCACGCCGCCGTCGAGGCGGCGGGGATCCGCCACGGCACCAGCCCGTGGCATCCCCAGCGATCGACCCTAGGTCGATCGCATGCCTCGGCGTCCAGCCGGGGCTTCCTTGCGCGGCACACCGGCGGTCGAAACCCTAGGGTTCGACCGCCCCTCGTTCGATCCCCACGGGGATCCAACGATCCCCGTATCTAGGTCTCGATCGTGCCGGATCGTATGTTCATGTATATATCACAATTATATATCACATAAAATCATAGAGGGGTTTTACGATTTTATACCTCGATTCGTTGTGCGGAGAAACGAAATCAAAACGTTGAAGACCTTCGAATCTTCCTACGTATTCCTTGCACTCCGTTCGAACGTCGTGTGGGCGACGATCTATCGAACTCCTATGGATCTCCTTCAACTCTCAAGCAATATCAAGTATGATATTCTTGTCTTATGATGTATATTAATTATGAAGGCCATGTAGTGCTTTTATAGGCTACGTAGGGGATCTAAAGGAGGTGGAATATTGGGCTTCCAATATTAATGATTAAATTGAGCCTAGCCCAAATCCATTAATCCCATTAATATTAATTAATTTATTTTACACTATATAAATTAATTGCACTCCCAATATTAAACCATATTATATCAAATAATATTTCTCCGGTAGTATTATTTATTCCGTGTATTTAAGATTTAAATATCCATGAATAAAATTAATTTATTGCTAATTAATTTATTCATCTCTTATATCCGAGAATAGTACTAAGGGTTTAATGTTTAGTTTTAGGGATTAGGGTTTTAGTGTATTAAAGATTAGGGTTTTAGTTTTTAGGGTTTAGGGTTTTGTTTTTAGGTTTTAGTGTTTAGAGTATTAGGGCTTAGCGTTTAGTGTATTAAAAATTAGGGTTTAAGATTTACTTTTTAGGATTTAGGGTTTAGGGTTTTGGTTTTAGGTTTTAGGGTTTAGAGTTTTTGGGTTTAATGTTTAGTTTTAGGGTTTAATTTTTGGTTTTAGGGTTTTGGTTTTAGGTTTTAGGGTTTAGAGTTTTTGGGTTTAATGTTTAGTTTTAGGGTTTAATTTTAGGTTCAATTTAATGGTTTTAGGTTTTAGTTTTTAGGGTTTTAGGTTTTAGTTTTTAGTTTTTAGAATTTTAGGGTTTAATGTTTAGTTTTAAGGATTAGGGTTTTAGTGTATTAAAGATTAGGGTTTTAGTTTTTAGGGTTTAGGGTTTTGTTTTTATGTTTTAGTGTTTAGTGTATTAGGAATTTGGGTTTAGTGTATTAAAATTTAGGGTTTAAGATTTAGTTTTTAGGATTTAGGGTTTAGGGTTTTTGTTTTAGGTTTTATGGTTTAGAGTATTTGGGTTTAATACTTAGTTTTAGTTTTTAATTTTAGGTGTTAGGGTTTTGTTGTATTCAAGATTAGGGTTTAAGGTTTTAGTTTTTAGGGTTTTGGGTTTAGGTTGTAGGGTTTAGAATTTTAGGGTTTAATGTTTAGTTTTAGGGTTTAGGGTTTTAGTGTATTAAATATTAGGGTTTTGGTTTATAGGGTTTAGGGTTTTGTTTTTAGGTTTTGGTGTTTTGAGTATTAGGAATTATGGTTTAGTGTATTAAAATTTAGGGTTTAAGATTGAGTTTAAGGATTTAGGGTTTAGGGTTTGGTTTTAGCTTTTAGGGTTTATAGTTTTTGGGTTTAATGCTTAGTTTTAGGGTTAAATTTTAGGCTTTAGGGTTTTGTTGTATTCATGTTTATGGTTTTAGGTTTTAGTTTTTAGGGTTTTAGGTATTAGTTTTTAGGGTTTAGAATTTTAGGGTTTAATGTTGAGTTTTAAGGATTAGGGTTTTAGTGTATTACAGATTAGGGTTTTAGTTTTCAGGGTTTATGGTTTTGTTTTTAGGTTTTAGTGTTTAGAGTATTAGGACTTTGGGTTTAGTGTATTAAAATTTAGGGTTTAAGATTTAGTTTTTAGGATTTAGGGTTTAGGGTTTTGGTTTTAGGTTTTAGGGTTTAGAGTTTTTGGATTTAATGCTTAGTTTTAGGTTTTAATTTTAGGTGTTAGGGTTTTGTTGTATTCAAGTTTATGGTTTTAGGTTTTAGTTTTTAGGGTTTTAGGTTTTAGTTTTTAGTGTTTCGAATTTTAGGGTTTAATGTTTAGTTTTAAGGATTAGGATTTTAGTGTCTTAATGATTAAGGTTTTAGTTTTCAAGGTTTAGGGTTTTGGTTTTAGGTTTTAGTGTTTAGAGTATTAGGACTTTGGGTTTAGTGTATTAAAATTTAGGGTTTAAGATTTAGTTTTTAGGATTTAGGGTTTAGGGTTTTGGTTTTAGGTTTTAGGGTTTGGAGTTTTTGGGTTTAATGCTTAGTTTTAGGTTTTAATTTTAGGTGTTAGGGATTTGTTGTATTCAAGTTTAGGGTTTTAGGTTTTAGTTTTTAGGGTTTTGGGTTTAGGTTGTAGGGTTTAGAATTTTAGGGTTTAATGTTTAGTTTTAGGGTTTAGGGTTTTAGTGTATTAAAGATCAGGGTTTTGGTTTTTAGGGTTTGGGGTTTTGTTTTTAGGTTTTGGTGTTTAGAGTATTAGGACTTATGGTTTAGTGAATTAAAATTTGGGGTTTAAGATTGAATTATTTTAAGGATTTAGGGTTTAGGGTTTTGGTTTTAGCTTTTAGGGTTTATACTTTTTGGGTTTAATGCTTACTCTTAGGGTTTAATTTTAAGTTGTAGGGTTTTCTTGTATTCATGTTTAGGTTTTTAGGTTTTAGTTTTTAGGGTTTTGGTTTTAGGTTTTAGGGTTTAGAATTTTAGGGTTTAATTTTTAGTTTTAGGGATTAGGGTTTTAGTGTATTAAAGATTAGAGTTTTAGTTTATAGGGTTTAGGGTTTTGTTTTTAGGTTTTAGTGTTTAGAGTATTAGGACTTAGGGTTTAGTGTATTAAAAATTAGGGTTTAAGATTTAGTTTTTAAGATTTAGGGTTTAAGGTTTTGGTTTTAGGTTTTAGGATTTAGAGTTTTTGGGTTTAATGCTCATTGTTAGGGTTTAATTTTAGGTTTTAGGGTTTTGTTGTATTCATGTTTATGGTTTTAGGTTTTAGTTTTTAGGGTTTTAGGTTTTAGTTTTTAGTGTTTCGAATTTTAGGGTTTAATGTTTAGTTTTAAGGATTAGGATTTTAGTGTCTTAATGATTAGGGTTTTAGTTTTCAGGGTTTAGGGTTTTGTTTTTAGGTTTTAGTGTTTAGAGTATTAGGACTTTGGGTTTAGTGTATTAAAATTTAGGGTTTAAGATTTAGTTTTTAGGATTTAGGGTTTAGGGTTTATGTTTTAGGTTTTAGGGTTTAGAGTTTTTGGGTTTAATGCTTAGTTTTAGGTTTTAATTTTAGGTGTTAGGGATTTGTTGTATTCAAGTTTAGGGTTTTAGGTTTTAGTTTTTAGGGTTTTGGGTTTAGGTTGTAGGGTTTAGAATTTTAGGGTTTAATGTTTAGTTTTAGGGTTTAGGGTTTTAGTGTATTAAAGATTAGGGTTTTGGTTTTTAGGGTTTGGGGTTTTGTTTTTAGGTTTTGGTGTTTAGAGTATTAGGATTTATGGTTTAGTGAATTAAAATTTGGGGTTTAAGATTGAATTATTTTAAGGATTTAGGGTTTAGGGTTTTGGTTTTAGCTTTTAGGGTTTATACTTTTTGGGTTTAATGCTTACTCTTAGGGTTTAATTTTAAGTTGTAGGGTTTTCTTGTATTCATGTTTAGGTTTTTAGGTTTTAGTTTTTAGGGTTTTGGTTTTAGGTTTTAGGGTTTAGAATTTTAGGGTTTAATTTTTAGTTTTAGGGATTAGGGTTTTAGTGTATTAAAGATTAGAGTTTTAGTTTATAGGGTTTAGGGTTTTGTTTTTAGGTTTTAGTGTTTAGAGTATTAGGACTTAGGGTTTAGTGTATTAAAAATTAGGGTTTAAGATTTAGTTTTTAAGATTTAGGGTTTAAGGTTTTGGTTTTAGGTTTTAGTGTTTAGAGTTTTTGGGTTTAATGCTCATTTTTAGGGTTTAATTTTAGGTTTTAGGGTTTTGTTGTATTCATGTTTATGGTTTTAGGTTTTAGTTTTTAGGGTTTTAGGTTTTAGTTTTTAGGGTTTAGAATTTTAGGGTTTAATTTTAAGTTTTAAGAATTAGGGTTTTAGTCTATTAAAGATTAGGGTTTTAGTTTTCAGGGTTTATGGTTTTGTTTTTAGGTTTTAGTGTTTAGAGTATTAGGACTTTGGGTTTAGTGTATTAAAATTTAGGGTTTAAGATTTAGTTTTTAGGATTTAGGGTTTAGGGTTTTTGGTTTAGGTTTTAGGGTTTAGAGTTTTTGGGTTTAATGCTTAGTTTTAGGTTTTAATTTTAGGTGTTAGGGTTTTGTTGTATTCAAGTTTATGGTTTTAGGTTTTAGTTATTAGGGTTTTAGGTTTTAGTTTTTAGTGTTTCGAATTTTAGGGTTTAATGTTTAGTTTTAATGATTAGGGTTTTAGTGTATTAAAGATTAGGGTTTAAGTTTTCAGGGTTTAGGGTTTTGTTTTTAGGTTTTAGTGTTTAGAGTATTAGGACTTTTATTTAGTGTATTAAAATTTAGGGTTTAAGATTAATTTTTGGGATTTAGGGTTTAGGGTTTTGGTTTTAGGTTTTAGGGTTTAGAGTTTTTGGGTTTGATGCTTAGTTTTAGGTTTTAATTTTAGGTTTTAGGGTTTTGTTGTATTCAAGTTTATGGTTTTAGGTTTTAGTTTTTAGGGTTTTAGGCTTTAGTTTTTAGTGTTTCGAATTTTAGGGTTTAATGTTTAGTTTTAAGGATTAGGGTTTTAGTGTATTAAAGATTAGGGTTTTAGTTTTCAGGGTTTAGGGTTTTGTTTTTAGGTTTTAGTGTTTAGAGTATTAGGACTTTGGGTTTAGTGTATTAAAATTTAGGGTTTAAGATTTAGTTTTTAGGATTTAGGGTTTAGGGTTTATGTTTTAGGTTTTAGGGTTTAGAGTTTTTGGGTTTAATGCTTAGTTTTAGGTTTTAATTTTAGGTGTTAGGGATTTGTTGTATTCAAGTTTAGGGTTTTAGGTTTTAGTTTTTAGGGTTTTGGGTTTAGGTTGTAGGGTTTAGAATTTTAGGGTTTAATGTTTAGTTTTAGGGTTTAGGGTTTTAGTGTATTAAAGATTAGGGTTTTGGTTTTTAGGGTTTGGGGTTTTGTTTTTAGGTTTTGGTGTTTAGAGTATTAGGATTTATGGTTTAGTGAATTAAAATTTGGGGTTTAAGATTGAATTATTTTAAGGATTTAGGGTTTAGGGTTTTGGTTTTAGCTTTTAGGGTTTATACTTTTTGGGTTTAATGCTTACTCTTAGGGTTTAATTTTAAGTTGTAGGGTTTTCTTGTATTCATGTTTAGGTTTTTAGGTTTTAGTTTTTAGGGTTTTGGTTTTAGGTTTTAGGGTTTAGAATTTTAGGGTTTAATTTTTAGTTTTAGGGATTAGGGTTTTAGTGTATTAAAGATTAGAGTTTTAGTTTATAGGGTTTAGGGTTTTGTTTTTAGGTTTTAGTGTTTAGAGTATTAGGACTTAGGGTTTAGTGTATTAAAAATTAGGGTTTAAGATTTAGTTTTTAAGATTTAGGGTTTAAGGTTTTGGTTTTAGGTTTTAGTGTTTAGAGTTTTTGGGTTTAATGCTCATTTTTAGGGTTTAATTTTAGGTTTTAGGGTTTTGTTGTATTCATGTTTATGGTTTTAGGTTTTAGTTTTTAGGGTTTTAGGTTTTAGTTTTTAGGGTTTAGAATTTTAGGGTTTAATTTTAAGTTTTAAGAATTAGGGTTTTAGTCTATTAAAGATTAGGGTTTTAGTTTTCAGGGTTTATGGTTTTGTTTTTAGGTTTTAGTGTTTAGAGTATTAGGACTTTGGGTTTAGTGTATTAAAATTTAGGGTTTAAGATTTAGTTTTTAGGATTTAGGGTTTAGGGTTTTTGGTTTAGGTTTTAGGGTTTAGAGTTTTTGGGTTTAATGCTTAGTTTTAGGTTTTAATTTTAGGTGTTAGGGTTTTGTTGTATTCAAGTTTATGGTTTTAGGTTTTAGTTATTAGGGTTTTAGGTTTTAGTTTTTAGTGTTTCGAATTTTAGGGTTTAATGTTTAGTTTTAATGATTAGGGTTTTAGTGTATTAAAGATTAGGGTTTAAGTTTTCAGGGTTTAGGGTTTTGTTTTTAGGTTTTAGTGTTTAGAGTATTAGGACTTTTATTTAGTGTATTAAAATTTAGGGTTTAAGATTAATTTTTGGGATTTAGGGTTTAGGGTTTTGGTTTTAGGTTTTAGGGTTTAGAGTTTTTGGGTTTGATGCTTAGTTTTAGGTTTTAATTTTAGGTTTTAGGGTTTTGTTGTATTCAAGTTTATGGTTTTAGGTTTTAGTTTTTAGGGTTTTAGGCTTTAGTTTTTAGTGTTTCGAATTTTAGGGTTTAATGTTTAGTTTTAAGGATTAGGGTTTTAGTGTATTAAAGATTAGGGTTTTAGTTTTCAGGGTTTAGGGTTTTGTTTTTAGGTTTTAGTGTTTAGAGTATTAGGACTTATGGTTTAGTGTATTAAAATTAAGGGTTTAAGATTGAGTTTTAAGGATTTAGGGTTTAGGGTTTTGGTTTTAGCTTTTAGGGTTTATAGTTTTTGGGTTTAATGCTTACTTTTAGGGTTTAATTTTAAGTTTTAGGGTTTTTTTGTATTCAAGTTTAGGGTTTTAGGTTTTAGTTTTTAGGGTTTTTGTTTTAGGTTTTATGGTTTAGAATATTAGGGTTTAATGTTTAGTTTTAGGGATTAGGGTTTTAATGTATTAAAGATTAGGGTTTTAGTTTTTAGGGTTTAGGGTTTTGTTTTTAGATTTTAGTGTTTAGAGTATTAGGACTTAGGGTTTAGTGTATTAAAAATTAGGGTTTAAGATTTAGTTTTTAAGATTTAGGGTTTAGGGTTTTGGTTTTAGGTTTTAGGGTTTAGAGTTTTTGGGTTTAATGCTTAGTTTTAGGGTTTAATTTTAGGTTTTGGGTTTTTGTTGTATTCATGTTTATGGTTTTAGGTTTTAGTTTTTAGGGTTTTAGGTATTAGTTTTTAGGGTTTAGAATTATAGGGTTTAATGTTGAGTTTTAAGGATTAAGGTTTTAGTGTATTACAGATTAGGGTTTATGGTTTTGTTTTTAGGTTTTAGTGTTTAGAGTATTAGGACTTTGGGTTTAGTGTATTAAAATTTAGGGTTTAATATTTAGTTTTTAGGATTTAGGGTTTAGGGTTTTGGTTTTAGGTTTTAGGGTTTAGAGTTTTTGGGTTTAATGCTTAGTTTTAGGTTTTAATGTTAGGTGTTAGGGTTTAGTTGTATTAAAGTTTATGGTTTTAGGTTTTAGTTTTTAGTGTTTTAGGTTTTCGTTTTTAGTGTTTCGAATTTTAGGGTTTAATGTTTAGTTTTAAGCATTAGGGTTTTAGTGTATTAATGATTAGGGTTTTAGTTTTCAGGGTTTAGGGTTTTGGTTTTAGGTTTTAGTGTTTAGAGTATTACAACTTTGGGTTTAGTGTATTAAAATTTAGGGTTTAAGATTTAGTTTTTAGGATTTAGGGTTTAGGGTTTTGGTTTTAGGTTTTAGAGTTTAGAGTTTTTGGATTTAATGCTTAGTTTTAGGTTTTAATTTTAGGTGTTAGGGTTTTGTTGTATTCAAGTTTATTGTTTTAGGTTTTAGTTTTTAGGGTTTTAGGTTTTAGTTTTTAGTGTTTCGAATTTTAGGGTTTAATGTTTAGTTTTAAGGATTAGGGTTTTAGTGTATTAATGATTAGGGTTTTAGTTTTCAAGGTTTAGGGTTTTGTTTTTTGGTTTTAGTGTTTAGAGTATTAGGACTTTGGGTTTAGTGTATTAAAATTTAGCGTTTAAGATTTAGTTTTTAGGATTTAGGGTTTAGGGTTTTGGTTTTAGGTTTTAGGGTTTGGAGTTTTTGGGTTTAATGCTTAGTTTTAGGTTTTAATTTTAGGTGTTAGGGATTTGTTGTATTCAAGTTTAGGGTTTTAGGTTTTAGTTTTTAGGGTTTTGGGTTTAGGTTGTAGGGTTTAGAATTTTAGGGTTTAATGTTTAGTTTTAGGGTTTAGGGTTTTAGTGTATTAAAGATTAGGGTTTTGGTTTTTAGGGTTTGGGGTTTTGTTTTTAGGTTTTGGTGTTTAGAGTATTAGGACTTATGGTTTAGTGAATTAAAACTTGAATTTTAAGATTGAATTATTTTAAGGATTTAGGGTTTAGGGTTTTGGTTTTAGCTTTTAGGGTTTATACTTTTTGGGTTTAATGCTTACTCTTAGGGTTTAATTTTAAGTTGTAGGGTTTTCTTGTATTCATGTTTAGGTTTTTAGGTTTTAGTTTTTAGGGTTTTGGTTTTAGGTTTTAGGGTTTAGAATTTTAGGGTTTAATTTTTAGTTTTAGGGATTAGGGTTTTAGTGTATTAAAGATTAGAGTTTTAGTTTATAGGGTTTAGGGTTTTGTTTTTAGGTTTTAGTGTTTAGAGTATTAGGACTTAGGGTTTAGTGTATTAAAAATTAGGGTTTAAGATTTAGTTTTTAAGATTTAGGGTTTAAGGTTTTGGTTTTAGGTTTTAGTGTTTAGAGTTTTTGGGTTTAATGCTCATTTTTAGGTTTTAATTTTAGGTTTTAGGGTTTTGTTGTATTCATGTTTATGGTTTTAGGTTTTAGTTTTTAGGGTTTTAGGTTTTAGTTTTTGGGGTTTAGAATTTTAGGGTTTAATTTTAAGTTTTAAGAATTAGGGTTTTAGTCTATTAAAGATTAGGGTTTTAGTTTTCAGGGTTTATGGTTTTGTTTTTAGGTTTTAGTGTTTAGAGTATTAGGACTTTGGGTTTAGTGTATTAAAATTTAGGGTTTAAGATTTAGTTTTTAGGATTTAGGGTTTAGGGTTTTTGGTTTAGGTTTTAGGGTTTAGAGTTTTTGGGTTTAATGCTTAGTTTTAGGTTTTAATTTTAGGTGTTAGGGTTTTGTTGTATTCAAGTTTATGGTTTTAGGTTTTAGTTATTAGGGTTTTAATTTTTAGTTTTTAGTGTTTCGAATTTTAGGGTTTAATGTTTAGTTTTAATGATTAGGGTTTTAGTGTATTAAAGATTAGGGTTTAAGTTTTCAGGGTTTAGGGTTTTGTTTTTAGGTTTTAGTGTTTAGAGTATTAGGACTTTTATTTAGTGTATTAAAATTTAGGGTTTAAGATTAATTTTTGGGATTTAGGGTTTAGGGTTTTGGTTTTAGGTTTTAGGGTTTAGAGTTTTTGGGTTTGATGCTTAGTTTTAGGTTTTAATTTTAGGTTTTAGGGTTTTGTTGTATTCAAGTTTATGGTTTTAGGTTTTAGTTTTTAGGGTTTTAGGCTTTAGTTTTTAGTGTTTCGAATTTTAGGGTTTAATGTTTAGTTTTAAGGATTAGGGTTTTAGTGTATTAAAGATTAGGGTTTTAGTTTTCAGGGTTTAGGGTTTTGTTTTTAGGTTTTAGTGTTTAGAGTATTAGGACTTATGGTTTAGTGTATTAAAATTAAGGGTTTAAGATTGAGTTTTAAGGATTTAGGGTTTAGGGTTTTGGTTTTAGCTTTTAGGGTTTATAGTTTTTGGGTTTAATGCTTACTTTTAGGGTTTAATTTTAAGTTTTAGGGTTTTTTTGTATTCAAGTTTAGGGTTTTAGGTTTTAGTTTTTAGGGTTTTTGTTTTAGGTTTTATGGTTTAGAATTTTAGGGTTTAATGTTTAGTTTTAGGGATTAGGGTTTTAATGTATTAAAGATTAGGGTTTTAGTTTTTAGGGTTTAGGGTTTTGTTTTTAGATTTTAGTGTTTAGAGTATTAGGACTTAGGGTTTAGTGTATTAAAAATTAGGGTTTAAGATTTAGTTTTTAAGATTTAGGGTTTAGGGTTTTGGTTTTAGGTTTTAGGGTTTAGAGTTTTTGGGTTTAATGCTTAGTTTTAGGGTTTAATTTTAGGTTTTGGGTTTTTGTTGTATTCATGTTTATGGTTTTAGGTTTTAGTTTTTAGGGTTTTAGGTATTAGTTTTTAGGGTTTAGAATTATAGGTTTTAATGTTGAGTTTTAAGGATTAAGGTTTTAGTGTATTACAGATTAGGGTTTATGGTTTTGTTTTTAGGTTTTAGTGTTTAGAGTATTAGGACTTTGGGTTTAGTGTATTAAAATTTAGGGTTTAAGATTTAGTTTTTAGGATTTAGGGTTTAGGGTTTTGGTTTTAGGTTTTAGGGTTTAATGCTTAGTTTTAGGTTTTAATGTTAGGTGTTAGGGTTTAGTTGTATTCAAGTTTATGGTTTTAGGTTTTAGTTTTTAGTGTTTTAGGTTTTAGTTTTTAGTGTTTCGAATTTTAGGGTTTAATGTTTAGTTTTAAGCATTAGGGTTTTAGTGTATTAATGATTAGGGTTTTAGTTTTCAGGGTTTAGGGTTTTGGTTTTAGGTTTTAGTGTTTAGAGTATTACAACTTTGGGTTTAGTGTATTAAAATTTAGGGTTTAAGATTTAGTTTTTAGGATTTAGGGTTTAGCGTTTTGGTTTTAGGTTTTAGGGTTTAGAGTTTTTGGATTTAATGCTTAGTTTTAGGTTTTAATTTTAGGTGTTAGGGTTTTGTTGTATTCAAGTTTATGGTTTTAGGTTTTAGTTTTTAGGGTTTTAGGTTTTAGTTTTTAGTGTTTCGAATTTTAGGGTTTAATGTTTAGTTTTAAGGATTAGGGTTTTAGTGTATTAATGATTAGGGTTTTAGTTTTCAAGGTTTAGGGTTTTGTTTTTTGGTTTTAGTGTTTAGAGTATTAGGACTTTGGGTTTAGTGTATTAAAATTTAGCGTTTAAGATTTAGTTTTTAGGATTTAGGGTTTAGGGTTTTGGTTTTAGGTTTTAGGGTTTGGAGTTTTTGGGTTTAATGCTTAGTTTTAGGTTTTAATTTTAGGTGTTAGGGATTTGTTGTATTCAAGTTTAGGGTTTTAGGTTTTAGTTTTTAGGGTTTTGGGTTTAGGTTGTAGGGTTTAGAATTTTAGGGTTTAATGTTTAGTTTTAGGGTTTAGGGTTTTAGTGTATTAAAGATTAGGGTTTTTAGGTTTTAGTGTTTAGAGTATTAGGACTTAGGGTTTAGTGTATTAAAAATTAGGGTTTAAGATTTAGTTTTTAAGATTTAGGGTTTAAGGTTTTGGTTTTAGGTTTTAGTGTTTAGAGTTTTTGGGTTTAATGCTCATTTTTAGGGTTTAATTTTAGGTTTTAGGGTTTTGTTGTATTCATGTTTATGGTTTTAGGTTTTAGTTTTTAGGGTTTTAGGTTTTAGTTTTTAGGGTTTAGAATTTTAGGGTTTAATTTTAAGTTTTAAGAATTAGGGTTTTAGTGTATTAAAGATTAGGGTTTAAGTTTTCAGGGTTTAGGGTTTTGTTTTTAGGTTTTAGTGTTTAGAGTATTAGGACTTTTATTTAGTGTATTAAAATTTAGGGTTTAAGATTAATTTTTGGGATTTAGGGTTTAGGGTTTTGGTTTAGGTTTTAGGGTTTAGAGTTTTTGGGTTTAATGCTTAGTTTTAGGTTTTAATTTTAGGTGTTAGGGTTTTGTTGTATTCAAGTTTATGGTTTTAGGTTTTAGTTATTAGGGTTTTAGGTTTTAGTTTTTAGTGTTTCGAATTTTAGGGTTTAATGTTTAGTTTTAATGATTAGGGTTTTAGTGTATTAAAGATTAGGGTTTAAGTTTTCAGGGTTTAGGGTTTTGTTTTTAGGTTTTAGTGTTTAGAGTATTAGGACTTTTATTTAGTGTATTAAAATTTAGGGTTTAAGATTAATTTTTGGGATTTAGGGTTTAGGGTTTTGGTTTTAGGTTTTAGGGTTTAGAGTTTTTGGGTTTGATGCTTAGTTTTAGGTTTTAATTTTAGGTTTTAGGGTTTTGTTGTATTCAAGTTTATGGTTTTAGGTTTTAGTTTTTAGGGTTTTAGGCTTTAGTTTTTAGTGTTTCGAATTTTAGGGTTTAATGTTTAGTTTTAAGGATTAGGGTTTTAGTGTATTAAAGATTAGGGTTTTAGTTTTCAGGGTTTAGGGTTTTGTTTTTAGGTTTTAGTGTTTAGAGTATTAGGACTTATGGTTTAGTGTATTAAAATTAAGGGTTTAAGATTGAGTTTTAAGGATTTAGGGTTTAGGGTTTTGGTTTTAGCTTTTAGGGTTTATAGTTTTTGGGTTTAATGCTTACTTTTAGGGTTTAATTTTAAGTTTTAGGGTTTTTTTGTATTCAAGTTTAGGGTTTTAGGTTTTAGTTTTTAGGGTTTTTGTTTTAGGTTTTATGGTTTAGAATATTAGGGTTTAATGTTTAGTTTTAGGGATTAGGGTTTTAATGTATTAAAGATTAGGGTTTTAGTTTTTAGGGTTTAGGGTTTTGTTTTTAGATTTTAGTGTTTAGAGTATTAGGACTTAGGGTTTAGTGTATTAAAAATTAGGGTTTAAGATTTAGTTTTTAAGATTTAGGGTTTAGGGTTTTGGTTTTAGGTTTTAGGGTTTAGAGTTTTTGGGTTTAATGCTTAGTTTTAGGGTTTAATTTTAGGTTTTGGGTTTTTGTTGTATTCATGTTTATGGTTTTAGGTTTTAGTTTTTAGGGTTTTAGGTATTAGTTTTTAGGGTTTAGAATTATAGGGTTTAATGTTGAGTTTTAAGGATTAAGGTTTTAGTGTATTACAGATTAGGGTTTATGGTTTTGTTTTTAGGTTTTAGTGT
This sequence comes from Euphrasia confusa, assembly GCA_954870475.1. Lineage (NCBI taxonomy): Eukaryota > Viridiplantae > Streptophyta > Magnoliopsida > Lamiales > Orobanchaceae > Euphrasia > Euphrasia confusa. The sequence goes on from CATPAB010000413.1 coordinate 137,814, forward strand.
TTAGAGTATTAGGACTTTGGGTTTAGTGTATTAAAATTTAGGGTTTAATATTTAGTTTTTAGGATTTAGGGTTTAGGGTTTTGGTTTTAGGTTTTAGGGTTTAGAGTTTTTGGGTTTAATGCTTAGTTTTAGGTTTTAATGTTAGGTGTTAGGGTTTAGTTGTATTAAAGTTTATGGTTTTAGGTTTTAGTTTTTAGTGTTTTAGGTTTTCGTTTTTAGTGTTTCGAATTTTAGGGTTTAATGTTTAGTTTTAAGCATTAGGGTTTTAGTGTATTAATGATTAGGGTTTTAGTTTTCAGGGTTTAGGGTTTTGGTTTTAGGTTTTAGTGTTTAGAGTATTACAACTTTGGGTTTAGTGTATTAAAATTTAGGGTTTAAGATTTAGTTTTTAGGATTTAGGGTTTAGGGTTTTGGTTTTAGGTTTTAGAGTTTAGAGTTTTTGGATTTAATGCTTAGTTTTAGGTTTTAATTTTAGGTGTTAGGGTTTTGTTGTATTCAAGTTTATTGTTTTAGGTTTTAGTTTTTAGGGTTTTAGGTTTTAGTTTTTAGTGTTTCGAATTTTAGGGTTTAATGTTTAGTTTTAAGGATTAGGGTTTTAGTGTATTAATGATTAGGGTTTTAGTTTTCAAGGTTTAGGGTTTTGTTTTTTGGTTTTAGTGTTTAGAGTATTAGGACTTTGGGTTTAGTGTATTAAAATTTAGCGTTTAAGATTTAGTTTTTAGGATTTAGGGTTTAGGGTTTTGGTTTTAGGTTTTAGGGTTTGGAGTTTTTGGGTTTAATGCTTAGTTTTAGGTTTTAATTTTAGGTGTTAGGGATTTGTTGTATTCAAGTTTAGGGTTTTAGGTTTTAGTTTTTAGGGTTTTGGGTTTAGGTTGTAGGGTTTAGAATTTTAGGGTTTAATGTTTAGTTTTAGGGTTTAGGGTTTAGTGTATTAAAGATTAGGGTTTTGGTTTTTAGGGTTTGGGGTTTTGTTTTTAGGTTTTGGTGTTTAGAGTATTAGGACTTATGGTTTAGTGAATTAAAACTTGAATTTTAAGATTGAATTATTTTAAGGATTTAGGGTTTTGGTTTTAGCTTTTAGGGTTTATACTTTTTGGGTTTAATGCTTACTCTTAGGGTTTAATTTTAAGTTGTAGGGTTTTCTTGTATTCATGTTTAGGTTTTTAGGTTTTAGTTTTTAGGGTTTTGGTTTTAGGTTTTAGGGTTTAGAATTTTAGGGTTTAATTTTTAGTTTTAGGGATTAGGGTTTTAGTGTATTAAAGATTAGAGTTTTAGTTTATAGGGTTTAGGGTTTTGTTTTTAGGTTTTAGTGTTTAGAGTATTAGGACTTAGGGTTTAGTGTATTAAAAATTAGGGTTTAAGATTTAGTTTTTAAGATTTAGGGTTTAAGGTTTTGGTTTTAGGTTTTAGTGTTTAGAGTTTTTGGGTTTAATGCTCATTTTTAGGTTTTAATTTTAGGTTTTAGGGTTTTGTTGTATTCATGTTTATGGTTTTAGGTTTTAGTTTTTAGGGTTTTAGGTTTTAGTTTTTAGGGTTTAGAATTTTAGGGTTTAATTTTAAGTTTTAAGAATTAGGGATTTAGTCTATTAAAGATTAGGGTTTTAGTTTTCAGGGTTTATGGTTTTGTTTTTAGGTTTTAGTGTTTAGAGTATTAGGACTTTGGGTTTAGTGTATTAAAATTTAGGGTTTAAGATTTAGTTTTTAGGATTTAGGGTTTAGGGTTTTTGGTTTAGGTTTTAGGGTTTAGAGTTTTTGGGTTTAATGCTTAGTTTTAGGTTTTAATTTTAGGTGTTAGGGTTTTGTTGTATTCAAGTTTATGGTTTTAGGTTTTAGTTATTAGGGTTTTAGGTTTTAGTTTTTAGTGTTTCGAATTTTAGGGTTTAATGTTTAGTTTTAATGATTAGGGTTTTAGTGTATTAAAGATTAGGGTTTAAGTTTTCAGGGTTTAGGGTTTTGTTTTTAGGTTTTAGTGTTTAGAGTATTAGGACTTTTATTTAGTGTATTAAAATTTAGGGTTTAAGATTAATTTTTGGGATTTAGGGTTTAGGGTTTTGGTTTTAGGTTTTAGGGTTTAGAGTTTTTGGGTTTGATGCTTAGTTTTAGGTTTTAATTTTAGGTTTTAGGGTTTTGTTGTATTCAAGTTTATGGTTTTAGGTTTTAGTTTTTAGGGTTTTAGGCTTTAGTTTTTAGTGTTTCGAATTTTAGGGTTTAATGTTTAGTTTTAAGGATTAGGGTTTTAGTGTATTAAAGATTAGGGTTTTAGTTTTCAGGGTTTAGGGTTTTGTTTTTAGGTTTTAGTGTTTAGAGTATTAGGACTTATGGTTTAGTGTATTAAAATTAAGGGTTTAAGATTGAGTTTTAAGGATTTAGGGTTTAGGGTTTTGGTTTTAGCTTTTAGGGTTTATAGTTTTTGGGTTTAATGCTTACTTTTAGGGTTTAATTTTAAGTTTTAGGGTTTTTTTGTATTCAAGTTTAGGGTTTTAGGTTTTAGTTTTTAGGGTTTTTGTTTTAGGTTTTATGGTTTAGAATTTTAGGGTTTAATGTTTAGTTTTAGGGATTAGGGTTTTAATGTATTAAAGATTAGGGTTTTAGTTTTTAGGGTTTAGGGTTTTGTTTTTAGATTTTAGTGTTTAGAGTATTAGGACTTAGGGTTTAGTGTATTAAAAATTAGGGTTTAAGATTTAGTTTTTAAGATTTAGGGTTTAGGGTTTTGGTTTTAGGTTTTAGGGTTTAGAGTTTTTGGGTTTAATGCTTAGTTTTAGGGTTTAATTTTAGGTTTTGGGTTTTTGTTGTATTCATGTTTATGGTTTTAGGTTTTAGTTTTTAGGGTTTTAGGTATTAGTTTTTAGGGTTTAGAATTATAGGGTTTAATGTTGAGTTTTAAGGATTAAGGTTTTAGTGTATTACAGATTAGGGTTTATGGTTTTGTTTTTAGGTTTTAGTGTTTAGAGTATTAGGACTTTGGGTTTAGTGTATTAAAATTTAGGGTTTAAGATTTAGTTTTTAGGATTTAGGGTTTAGGGTTTTGGTTTTAGGTTTTAGGGTTTAGAGTTTTTGGGTTTAATGCTTAGTTTTAGGTTTTAATGTTAGGTGTTAGGGTTTAGTTGTATTCAAGTTTATGGTTTTAGGTTTTAGTTTTTAGGGTTTTAGGTTTTAGTTTTTAGTGTTTCGAATTTTAGAGTTTAATGTTTAGTTTTAAGCATTAGGGTTTTAGTGTATTAATGATTAGGGTTTTAGTTTTCAGGGTTTAGGGTTTTGGTTTTAGGTTTTAGTGTTTAGAGTATTACAACTTTGGGTTTAGTGTATTAAAATTTAGGGTTTAAGATTTAGTTTTTAGGATTTAGGGTTTAGGGTTTTGGTTTTAGGTTTTAGGGTTTAGAGTTTTTGGATTTAATGCTTAGTTTTAGGTTTTAATTTTAGGTGTTAGGGTTTTGTTGTATTCAAGTTTATGGTTTTAGGTTTTAGTTTTTAGGGTTTTAGGTTTTAGTTTTTAGTGTTTCGAATTTTAGGGTTTAATGTTTAGTTTTAAGGATTATGGTTTTAGTGTATTAATGATTAGGGTTTTAGTTTTCAAGGTTTAGGGTTTTGTTTTTTGGTTTTAGTGTTTAGAGTATTAGGACTTTGGGTTTAGTGTATTAAAATTTAGCGTTTAAGATTTAGTTTTTAGGATTTAGGGTTTAGGGTTTTGGTTTTAGGTTTTAGGGTTTGGAGTTTTTGGGTTTAATGCTTAGTTTTAGGTTTTAATTTTAGGTGTTAGGGATTTGTTGTATTCAAGTTTAGGGTTTTAGGTTTTAGTTTTTAGGGTTTTGGGTTTAGGTTGTAGGGTTTAGAATTTTAGGGTTTAATGTTTAGTTTTAGGGTTTAGGGTTTTAGTGTATTAAAGATTAGGGTTTTGGTTTTTAGGGTTTGGGGTTTTGTTTTTAGGTTTTGGTGTTTAGAGTATTAGGACTTATGGTTTAGTGAATTAAAATTTGGGGTTTAAGATTGAATTATTTTAAGGATTTAGGGTTTAGGGTTTTGGTTTTAGCTTTTAGGGTTTATACTTTTTGGGTTTAATGCTTACTCTTAGGGTTTAATTTTAAGTTGTAGGGTTTTCTTGTATTCATGTTTAGGTTTTTAGGTTTTAGTTTTTAGGGTTTTGGTTTTAGGTTTTAGTGTTTAGAATTTTAGGGTTTAATTTATAGTTTTAGGGATTAGGGTTTTAGTGTATTAAAGATTAGAGTTTTAGTTTATAGGGTTTAGGGTTTTGTTTTTAGGTTTTAGTGTATAGAGTATTAGGACTCAGGGTTTAGTGTATTAAAAATTAGGGTTTATGATTTAGTTTTTAAGATTTAGGGTTTAAGGTTTTGGTTTTAGGTTTTAGGGTTTAGAGTTTTTGGGTTTAATGCTCATTTTTAGGGTTTAATTTTAGGTTTTAGGGTTTTGTTGTATTCATGTTTATGGTTTTAGGTTTTAGTTTTTAGTGTTTTAGGTTTTAGTTTTTAGGGTTTAGAATTTTAGGGTTTAATTTTAAGTTTTAAGAATTAGGGTTTTAGTCTATTAAAGATTAGGGTTTTAGTTTCCAGGGTTTATGGTTTTGTTTTTAGGTTTTAGTGTTTAGAGTATTAGGACTTTAGGTTTAGTGTATTAAAATTTAGGGTTTAAGATTTAGTTTTTAGGATTTAGGTTTTAGGGTTTTTGTTTTAGGTTTTAGGGTTTAGAGTTTTTGGGTTTAATGCTTAGTTTTAGGTTTTAATTTTAGGTGTTAGGGATTTGTTGTATTCAAGTTTAGGGTTTTAGGTTTTAGTTTTTAGGGTTTTGGGTTTAGGTTGTAGGGTTTAGAATTTTAGGGTTTAATGTTTAGTTTTAGGGTTTAGGGTTTTAGTGTATTAAAGATTAGGGTTTTGGTTTTTAGGGTTTGGGGTTTTGTTTTTAGGTTTTGGTGTTTAGAGTATTAGGACTTATGGTTTAGTGAATTAAAATTTGGGGTTTAAGATTGAATTATTTTAAGGATTTAGGGTTTAGGGTTTTGGTTTTAGCTTTTAGGGTTTATACTTTTTGGGTTTAATGCTTAGTTTTAGGGTTTAATTTTGGGTTTTGGGTATTTGTTGTATTCATGTTTATGGTTTTAGGTTTTAGTTTTTAGGGTTTTAGGTATTAGTTTTTAGGGTTTAGACTTTTAGGGTTTAATGTTGAGTTTTAAGGATTAACGTTTTAGTGTATTACAGATTAGGGTTTATGGTTTTGTTTTTAGGTTTAAAAGTTTAGAGTATTAGGACTTTGGGTTTAGTGTATTAAAATTTAGGGTTTAAGATTTAGTTTTTAGGATTTAGGGTTTAGGGTTTTGGTTTTAGGTTTTAGGGTTTAGAGTTTTTGGGTTTAATGCTTAGTTTTAGGTTTTAATGTTAGGTGTTAGGGTTTAGTTGTATTCAAGTTTATGGTTTTAGGTTTTAGTTTTTAGGGTTTTAGGTTTTAGTTTTTAGTGTTTCGAATTTTAGGGTTTAATGTTTAGTTTTAAGGTAAGGGTTTTAGTGTATTAATGATTAGGGTTTTAGTTTTCAGGGTTTAGGGTTTTGGTTTTAGGTTTTAGTGTTTAGAGTATTAAAACTTTGGGTTTAGTGTATTAAAATTTAGGGTTTAAGATTTAGTTTTTAGGATTTAGGGTTTAGGGTTTTGGTTTTAGGTTTTAGGGTTTAGAGTTTTTGGATTTAATGCTTAGTTTTAGGTTTTAATTTTAGGTGTTAGGGTTTTGTTGCATTCAAGTTTATGGTTTTAGGTTTTAGTTTTTAGGGTTTTAGGTTTTAGTTTTTAGTGTTTCGAATTTTAGGGTTTAATGTTTAGTTTTAAGGATTAGGGTTTTAGTGTATTAATGATTAGGGTTTTAGTTTTCAAGGTTTAGGGTTTTGTTTTTTGGTTTTAGTGTTTAGAGTATTAGGACTTTGGGTTTAGTGTATTAAAATTTAGCGTTTAAGATTTAGTTTTTAGGATTTAGGGTTTAGGGTTTTGGTTTTAGGTTTTAGGGTTTGGAGTTTTTGGGTTTAATGCTTAGTTTTAGGTTTTAATTTTAGGTGTTAGGGATTTGTTGTATTCAAGTTTAGGGTTTTAGGTTTTAGTTTTTAGGGTTTTGGGTTTAGGTTGTAGTGTTTAGAATTTTAGGGTTTAATGTTTAGTTTTAGGGTTTAGGGTTTTAGTGTATTAAAGATTAGGGTTTTGGTTTTTAGGGTTTGGGGTTTTGTTTTTAGGTTTTGGTGTTTAGAGTATTAGGACTTATGGTTTAGTGAATTAAAATTTGGGGTTTAAGATTGAATTATTTTAAGGATTTAGGGTTTAGGGTTTTGGTTTTAGCTTTTAGGGTTTATACTTTTTGGGTTTAATGCTTACTCTTAGGGTTTAATTTTAAGTTGTAGGGTTTTCTTGTATTCATGTTTAGGTTTTTAGGTTTTAGTTTTTAGGGTTTTGGTTTTAGGTTTTAGTGTTTAGAATTTTAGGGTTTAATTTATAGTTTTAGGGATTAGGGTTTTAGTGTATTAAAGATTAGAGTTTTAGTTTATAGGGTTTAGGGTTTTGTTTTTAGGTTTTAGTGTTTAGAGTATTAGGACTCAGGGTTTAGTGTATTAAAAATTAGGGTTTAAGATTTAGTTTTTAAGATTTAGGGTTTAAGGTTTTGGTTTTAGGTTTTAGGGTTTAGAGTTTTTGGGTTTAATGCTCATTTTTAGGGTTTAATTTTAGGTTTTAGGGTTTTGTTGTATTCATGTTTATGGTTTTAGGTTTTAGTTTTTAGTGTTTTAGGTTTTAGTTTTTAGGGTTTAGAATTTTAGGGTTTAATTTTAAGTTTTAAGAATTAGGGTTTTAGTCTATTAAAGATTAGGGTTTTAGTTTTCAGGGTTTATGGTTTTGTTTTTAGGTTTTAGTGTTTAGAGTATTAGGACTTTGGGTTTAGTGTATTAAAATTTAGGGTTTAAGATTTAGTTTTTAGGATTTAGGTTTTAGGGTTTTTGTTTTAGGTTTTAGGGTTTAGAGTTTTTGGGTTTAATGCTTAGTTTTAGGTTTTAATTTTAGGTGTTAGGGATTTGTTGTATTCAAGTTTAGGGTTTTAGGTTTTAGTTTTTAGGGTTTTGGGTTTAGGTTGTAGGGTTTAGAATTTTAGGGTTTAATGTTTAGTTTTAGGGTTTAGGGTTTTAGTGTATTAAAGATTAGGGTTTTGGTTTTTAGGGTTTGGGGTTTTGTTTTTAGGTTTTGGTGTTTAGAGTATTAGGACTTATGGTTTAGTGAATTAAAATTTGGGGTTTAAGATTGAATTATTTTAAGGATTTAGGGTTTAGGGTTTTGGTTTTAGCTTTTAGGGTTTATACTTTTTGGGTTTAATGCTTACTCTTAGGGTTTAATTTTAAGTTGTAGGGTTTTCTTGTATTCATGTTTAGGTTTTTAGGTTTTAGTTTTTAGGGTTTTGGTTTTAGGTTTTAGGGTTTAGAATTTTAGGGTTTAATTTTTAGTTTTAGGGATTAGGGTTTTAGTGTATTAAAGATTAGAGTTTTAGTTTATAGGGTTTAGGGTTTTGTTTTTAGGTTTTAGTGTTTAGAGTATTAGGACTTAGGGTTTAGTGTATTAAAAATTAGGGTTTAAGATTTAGTTTTTAAGATTTAGGGTTTAAGGTTTTGGTTTTAGGTTTTAGGGTTTAGAGTTTTTGGGTTTAATGCTCATTTTTAGGGTTTAATTTTAGGTTTTAGGGTTTTGTTGTATTCATGTTTATGGTTTTAGGTTTTAGTTTTTAGGGTTTTAGGTTTTAGTTTTTAGTGTTTCGAATTTTAGGGTTTAATGTTTAGTTTTAAGGATTAGGATTTTAGTGTCTTAATGATTAGGGTTTTAGTTTTCAGGGTTTAGGGTTTTGTTTTTAGGTTTTAGTGTTTAGAGTATTAGGACTTTGGGTTTAGTGTATTAAAATTTAGGGTTTAAGATTTAGTTTTTAGGATTTAGGGTTTAGGGTTTATGTTTTAGGTTTTAGGGTTTAGAGTTTTTGGGTTTAATGCTTAGTTTTAGGTTTTAATTTTAGGTGTTAGGGATTTGTTGTATTCAAGTTTAGGGTTTTAGGTTTTAGTTTTTAGGGTTTTGGGTTTAGGTTGTAGGGTTTAGAATTTTAGGGTTTAATGTTTAGTTTTAGGGTTTAGGGTTTTAGTGTATGAAAGATTAGGGTTTTGGTTTTTAGGGTTT